>JBAMMX010000022.1:4287842-4475292 GCA_037126225.1 Dillenia turbinata | reverse complement strand
AAAAAAAAAAAAAAAAGGAAGAACAAAACCCAAAAAAAAAGTTCAAGAAAAAATAATATGGCAACTTCTCCCCACTTCCCCCTCCCTACTTACGTTTTTGTATAATATGTAGATATACATACTAGGTGGCATTGGCCTCACAAGGTGCGAGCGAAGACCAAAAACTTTTGTAATTTTTTAAATATTTTTATTTATATTCAATGAATAATTAAATTTAAAATTTATATAATATATTATTAAATATAATTACTCTTACACAGTATACTAATTAAATAATATTTATAATTCTTATTAAAAATCTTTTGTCGATAACAAACGTATCTAAATTTTTTTCTATAAATTAATTCTATCTTTTAATAGATTTAATCTCTTTTTAATTTGTGAATTGAATAATATATATATACATATATATATAATATAACTTTGGAATTTTTTAAAATTATTGATATTTAAACACATTCTTACAAATTTATTATATTTCTTAATTTTAAATTATTTTTATTGAAAATTTTTAGTATGATTTAATTTTTTTATTGAAAAACATATAATTATTATTTCTTTTTAGTACATAAAAGAGAGTCAAATTTAAAATCTCTAAGAGTAAGAAAATAATATTAGTCGAATTATAATTTATTAACAAAATATGTAAGTGCAATGTTACATAATGAAAGTAAACTTTCTCATAAATTATTAAATAATTTAGAATTTTTATTAGGGGTCAAAGTTATTCTGTTGAAAAAATTATTTGATATAAATTTGATTATGAATATTTGTATATTGATTTAAAATTTTTAAAATTTTGCAACTTATTTGAAAAAAGAGGGTTATTTTTTTTTACTTCTTTTGTTGTATAGTACAACTTCATTTACTGTTAATTAAAAAAACTTATAGGTATAAGGTTTTTTGATCAAATAAAATCATAAGATAATAAATTTTATATTTTTATTTGTAATTATTATCTATATCTCTAATGGTACCCTCTTTCTCATTTAGCCATTATCACAAGTATAAGTATAATTGGATGAACAATACAAATGGGAGGTTTTATACTATGTTTTAATCTTTATTTTTTTTTACTTAGATGAAATGATAATTAATAGATTTGATTATAAAAAATGTTTAATTTATATTTCATAATTTTAAAATATTTTGTTTGATTGTCTTATTATTGATATCTTAAGTAATATAGGAAAAAACAAAAGAGACAAAACATGTAGATATTTGTTTTTCTTTGTTTACATTGTTTCTTATCAAACAATTTAATAATTTACATTGTTCGTTGTTTTTTAAGAAATCATTCTAATTATTTTTGTACTTTCAGAACTTATATTAAATTTACAAATCTTACATTAATCAAACATGAGTTCTTCCTTTCATAAATTATCACCAAAATCTAATTTTGCAATAATCATAACTTAAATTGTACGAAAATAAATCAATATTTATGTTAAGAAAATTTATTTATTTTTTAAGAAATCAAATTAAACATTTAAAAATATTATTTATGAAATTATTTTTTCACAACTTAAAGATGATTTTATAGAATTATTAATATGAAAATAGATATTTAAAAATAAATGTCCAGTTTGGTAGGAAAAAAACAAATTATTTTACCTAAATATTTGCTGACCACTGTATATTAAATTAAATTAAAAAATATATATGTCATTATCGAGTCATTTGAGTGTGAAGTAATAAATCAATGCATTTTAAGTCTCCTCCAGTTTTTTCTATCATTTCTGGCTTCGTGTCATATTCTAAAAAGAATATATGACTGAATATAGAAGAAGTTTTTTGACTTTTAATATATGCAGCAAAAAAATAGAAACAGTGAATCTCACAAGAAAAAAAAAGTGAAAACAAAAAGTGAAGAGAGAAAAAAATATAGATTAATAAAGGAAACAAAAAAAAGGTGAAGGGTGAAAAAAAGAAAAAAAAATAAACGAAAAAGAGGAAACAAAAAAATAAAAGAAATGAAAAAGAAAGAAAGGTTAAAGGTAAAAAAAGTAAAAACAAGAAACGAAATCCAAAAAAAAAAAAGAAGGATGAAGAGTTGAAAAAAGAAAAAGCCCAAAAAAAAAATTCTACATAATAGCAAACCGTTTATCAGTTGGCACCCACTTTACTCTCACTTATATTTTTATTATATAGGAACTTCACCAAAAAAGTGAAAAACAGGTAGAGAGAAGAGAAGAGATGGATTAATAAGAGGGGAAAAAAATGAAGGATGAAAAAAATAAAAAAAGAAAAATAAGAAACCAACAAAAAAAGAAGTGAAAAAAGAAAGGTAACTGGTGAAAAAATGAAAATAAAAGAAGAAAGTAAAAGAAAAAAACAGAATAGTTAGGTTAAAAAAGGAAGAAGAAAAAAAGAGTGAAAAGAAAAAAATAAAAATGAAAAAAAGTAAAAGAAAAGAAAGAAGAAAAAACCCCCCAAAACACGCAAAAAGAGAGAAAAATACAGCAGCATTGTTGCAATTCTAGTGGTACATCCTCCCACTTCCCTCACCCCACATGCAGTGAATCTACACGAAAGTGAAGAAAGAAAGAAATGAGAAAATATAAATTAATAAAGGAAAAAGGAAAGAAAGGTGGAAAAAGAAAAAGAAAAGGAAGAAACAAAAAATGAAAAAGAAAGAAAGGTTAAAGGTGAAAAAAAGAAAATAAGAGACGAAATCTAAAAAAAAAAAGGACGAAGAGTAAAAAAAAGTAAAAAAAAAGAATAAAACCCAAAAAAGCAAAAAAAAAAAAAAAAAATTGAGCACAGTGACAAACTGTTAGCTTCCGAGGTTGGCACTCTCTCCCCCACTTCCCCTCACTTATGTTTTGATTATATAGTAAATCTCACAAAAATAAAAAAAAGAAGTGAAAAAAAAAAAGTGGAGAGAGGAGAATAAATGGATTAACAAGAGGGAGAAAAAGAAATGTGAAGGATAAAAAAAAGTAAAAAAGAAGAAACCAAAAAAAAAGAAGTGAAAAAAAAAAAGGTAAAAGAGGAAAAAAGTAAAAATAAAAGAAGAAATAAAAAGAAGGAAAAAAAAAAAAGAATGGTTAGGGGAAAAAAAAGAAGAAGAAAAAAGGGTGAAAAGTAAAAAAATAAAAAATAAAAAAAATAAAAATAAAATTTAATAAAGAAAGAAAAAAGGATGTAAAAGAAAGAACAAAACCAAAAAAAAAAAAAAAAAAAAAAAAAAAAAAGGAAACAATAGCATACTATTCCTATCATAGCTAGCGCCTCCTACCAGTACCACTTCCCTCTTCCTTACTTACGTTTTTATATAAAGGTAAATATAAAGACATTAACACACTTAATAAATTCTAATATTTATTCACATTAATATGGTAATAACAAATATTTTGTAACTTAAGGAATTAACCAATTTAAAATGCAACTCCTATATATATAATCACCATATAAAGGGTGAATTCTACAATTTATATTTATTTAGAAAATATTAACCAATTTATATTTATTTAATTGAAAAGTCATCATTATTCTCATTTTTATTACATTATTCTAATATAAGAATTGTAAGAAAAAGTTTTTTTGAAACCATAACTAAAGTGGCGTAGAAGATGAGTTTAGATAAGAAATAGGAGATGAGTTTAGATCAAGGTTAAATTATATTTTTAATATTATTTTTTTGTTTAAAAATGTATCTACAAACTATAATATGTGGCTATTTGTTTCATTAAGCAAAGCGCCGATAGACACTCTTAAACACCTGTATTCATATATGACTTGAATTTTAAGTAAGAATTTGAGTTTTATATTAAAAAGTAATTATTAAGATAGAAGTTTTCAAAATTTTATATTATGTCAAAAAATTAAGTTAGTTCAATTGAAAAGAAAATTGTAATATATTGTTTTTTACAAAGTATGTGGTAAATGGGAAATTAGTTGTTTAGCCTTTGCACTATAATTTGAATTCATAAATTAATCATTGAACTTTAAAATGTTACAAATGAATCTTCAAACTTTTAACAATATAACTGATTAGTCCCTTCGTTAGTGATTAAAATAATTTAACCAAGTAAATATTAACATTGATTGACATGACGGACTAGCTAGATAGTCGGATGATGATATGTCGTGCCACGACACCACAAAACACTTTTACTACCATATCAATATGTTGTTGACTTTGCACTACCACGATGAGCAAAAAACTTCCCGCAAATCGATTAAAAAAAAAGGTCCATCCTCTATCTCTTCTCTCTTTCTTCTAACCACGCATGCTTCGCCCAGTTTTGACTACTTAATTCCACCAGCATCACCTTCAGAACTGTAGAGAGAGAAATAGAAGATTTTTTAATCCATTTGGGGAAGATTTTTTTTTTTTTTCACTGAAGGAGAGAGAGAGAGAGGATTGACATTTTTTCAAGGAATTTTTTGCAGATGTGGAGCAAGAAAAATTGATTCGAATCCCTCAAATTGAAGAGTACAATAATTAAATTGATAATATGAATCATATTCTGTCTCTTTCTCGTTAAATGTTAGAGTTGTCCTAGACTGCATTTAGTAGAGTTTTAGGCTTTCAATTCTAAACCCACAACTTCCTTCTTCAATGTCACCCTGCCCCCTCAATGTGACTGTTGAATACTTGAACGTTTTTGTACAAGTATTAGAATTTTTTTGAAAATTTAATATTATTTTAAAAAAAAATAAAATTATTACCTAAAAATATAAAATTATTTTCAAAATCTTAATAATATGATTTAAAAATTTATAAAATATCTAAAATATATTTAGTTTGGTTTGAGTTGCAAACACAACCGTAATTGATGGTTGCATAGAATCTCCCGTAACATAAAATCACGAGGAGTCGGTTAAAAAAAAACCATTAACACTAGATAATATTTCATTAATATTTAAATATTAAACTGCGATTAGAAATGTAAGAATATTTATTGGTTTTGTTTTATTTTTTCCCACTAATTTTGGAATACTTTTATTTAATTACTTTTAATTTCGTGACATAGGTTAAGGAAGTCAAAGTGATAAAAGGAGTCACTTGATTTCATGAGAATAGTAACCTAGCTAACACACTTTGCACCGTGCGCTGCCCAAGGAGGAAACCCTAGAACAAGACAACAGACCGTGCGCCTACGCTAAATCACCCGCTGGTAAACCGTGAAATAATAAATGAGGGAAAGGAAATCCCCATGTACTCCCAATCTCTCTCTCTCTCTCTCCCCATTCGGCCCTGATCGTCATGTGATTTTCACTTGCCAAATGTGGTATTCTTATCGCCTTTGAGCTGTAAACCTGCACCATATTACGCGTGCAATGCAAACGCTACGCCTCCGTGATCATATTACATGAGAATAGTAACCTAGCTAACACACTTTGCACCGGCACCAACGTCCAAGGAGGAAACCCCATCAAGACAGCGACCGTGCTTCACGCTAAATCAACGTTTGTACTGTGAAATAATGAATGAGGAAAGGAACACGACATGTCCTTCTCACTCCTCTCTCATCTCTCTCTCTCTCTCTCCCCATTCGTCTGGGATTCGTCATGTGATTTTCATTTGCCAAATGTGGTATTCTTAACGCCTTTTGAGCCGTAGTCCTCGCACCATATTACCCGGGTAATGCAAACGCCACGCCTCGGTTTTGGAATTTATCTTGTGAGGAATAATTGATGTGTGGGGGAAAAAAAAGTATTTTTTTAATGGATGTGGTTGGCAATAGTATTTTTCAATTATATAAGGGTTTAGATTAAAAACACTATCACTATTCTATGGGCTCGTTTCAAGTTGATTTATAATAATTGATGACTAGTTTTATATGGATCATAACTATTGGACTCTGGCTTCTTATCCATTTTTAAGAAATTAAGAGGAGATTCTCTCTTTTAAGTAATTTCTAAAGATTGAGTTTTGAATATTTTTCCTAGTTTACCAGGTGGATAATAAGTTTAAAATTTCTCCACCTATTGCTATATTTAAAATATATATAAATTATTTCTACATTTTTAAATTAAAAAATCTTTTCAAATTTTTATGATTTTAAATAATTGTAAAAAATAATAAACTTTTCCTATAATATATGGATATATGGCAATGACATTTCCTATGATATATAATAATAATAACAACAACAACAACAAAAAAAATATACAATATGAGTCCTCTATCATATATTGTTAAAAATTTTAAAAATATTTTAAAACGATATAAGTTAAAATATGTTTTTCTTTATATATTATTTTGATAACAAATTTAAAAAAAATTCAAACAACTAATAAACCAAAATCATAAATAAATCTATATTTTATTCTCACTTTCTACTTGTTTATCTTTTTATGATTTGTATAGTTTTACGTGCCAGTTTTACGTTTATTATAAAAAGCTACTTAATTTTAAAAAATTCATATAAATTATATGATTTAATTAGGAAGTACTATTTTTAATAAAACATATAATATTTTTAAAAAGGTGAAAATGTAATTAAAAAATAAAATAGATTAGTTTTTTTAAAAAAAGTTACCTTTTAAATTAAAAGGCTACTTAATATCAATTATGTTTATATTATTAATAAGTATTAATTATAAAATTTTTAATTAAATTATTCTTTTAAAGAGTATAAAGTAATGGTTGAGGCATAAATTATTTGAAAAATTATAAAAATCGTTTATTATTGAACAAAGATAAGATTAAAAACCTAATTAATTCTCTATTAAAATATGAGAATAAGACACTTAAATTGAACAAAATTTTCTATTTAAATCGACAATTAAAAATCGAACAAAGCAAGTAAAGAATTGCTTAGAAATATTTTTCTCTGTCATGATAAAACGTTAAATAGCGTATTGTATTTACTCAAGGAGTCAAATGACGCGGAGATTTTTACAATTAAAAAATATATATTAGATTTTATCCCTTTCGCCTACCAATACAATTTAGTATTTTTTACTATGAAATTAGATTGTATAAAATCTGTATTTTGGGATTTTTAATTCTTATAAATAATAGACCGTGAAGATTAAATGATACTTTTAATATTATTTTTTGTTTAAAACTGCATTTAGAAACTATAGCATGTAGCTGTTTGTTTGATTAAGAAACACATCATTAGGCACTTTTAAACACTTGCATTCATATAGGGCTTGAATTTTGAAATAATTCTAATATTATATGATCTAAAAATTTGATTTTTATATTAAAAATTAATTATTAAGATTATGTCAGAAAAATAAAGTTAGCTCAGTTAAAAAGAAAATAGTAATATGATTTTTCCATACGTGCGGTTGAGAGAGGTGTTTTTTTTTTTTTACCTTAAAAAAAAAGGAAGAATTTTTTTTTAAAAAAAAAAAAACAGAAGAATTTAAGTTAAATTGATGTGTGCACTGATTTGACATTAGTCTTACAAGTGAGGTATAAGAAAAGAAACCAAAGCCTAACAAATGAGAGCAAGTGTAAGTGTTTTACTTATACAAAAATCATTTTTTAACATATTAGCGATAAAGCGAGTGTTGAGATAACCGGGCCGTTAAATATGTTTTTGGATCCAACAAGGTGCCCATATATCCATCACGTAGATTATTCATTTCAAACGGTTTTACCTTTGACCGCGGGGTAAGTTTCCAAAGCAGACAGCAAAGCAGAACAGTACCCCCATATTTGGAGGCTATTCCATGTGAGGACAGGTCTGAAAATTGCATAAAAACAACCATGTTACAGAGAGACAGGGAGAGAGAGAGAGAGAGAATGGGACCACAGAGACAGGATGACCATGTGAGGCCTAATCATCTCAATAGGGTACTCTCCTCGTGAAGGACCTCAAAGCCACCACAACCCCACAAAAATGGAAAAATGAGGACCAGTCTAGTTTTTTGCTGAAAGGGGCAGAAGCTATGGCTTTGTGAAAGTGGAGAGTCTAGCAAGTTTTCTGCAGGGAAGCCTGAAAGCTAGACAGTAGACACAAAATAAGGAAAAGCGAGGACCACTCGAGTTTTTTCCTACCTTCCATATGATCATATCGATATTAATAGGTGGGAATCATGTAAAAGAAAATCAAAATTAAAATCATTAAATTTCGATGTAGTCCAAAGAATCAAATATTTTTGTGAAACTGAAATTATTATTATATGATTAATTGGTAAGTTTAAAACCTTATTTAAATTGAGTTATGTCTAACCTCGAAATTTGGTCAGGACCAATATTTTCCATGAATCAGAGCAACAGTTTCTTGTAGAGGCTTGTGATCAGATCATGTTCCCACCCACCAAATCTAACAAAATTAAAATGATAAAAAAAAATATATTAGTATAAATCTTAAAGAAAAGAATAAAAATTGGTTTCTTAATTTATTAAAAAGTCATGAGATATTTAATTTGAGAAAATTTTTCTACATTTTGGAAATTGGTTCTATTGGTTTAAGATTCCCACGAGAGGCATTTTAGACAATTAGGTAGGATTAATGGGGTAACTCCTACTTACCCATACCTCCCTTAATTCTCTCTCACGTAGATTCATATTAACACAAGGAGACTAACTACTCCTTCTAAGAGTGTGAAGAATTCTATGAGATGGAAGAAGCCATGAGAGAATAGCTTGAGAGAGAATAAAAATTGAGGGCTTGAGAAAAAATTCAGCGTAAGGAATTTTTTCCATCGTAACAATCGCCAAACTGAGAGTTGCGGTGTTGTGATATTACAGTGGTGATTCGATTAACATCATGATCACTATCCCGACCGCGAGATCCAATTGAGGGACATACGCATCGATCGATTGTTTTGGGTTCTACATTCGAGACATTTATTATTATACCCGATCTATTTATTTTTTCAAAAATTATTTGTATATGTTTCCGCTGTGATTGAGTCACTAGAATATCCAACATTGGTGTCAGAGTTTTTGTTGGATTATTAAAATTAATTTTCAGAATTTTATTTTCGGGTATAAAAATTCAAGGGTTCAAAATTTGGGGTTCGGATCACGAATGAGTTCCGTGAATCCGAGAACACCACTGTGTTACCCATGATCCGTAGAACACGAAAATAATTTTTTCGTAATTTTTTGAGTACTTTTAGTCAAAAAAAATTTCAGTTGAAACATTCGGCCATGAATAGTGACCGAACACTTTAACCCCATATTTGGCGAGTTTTAGGTCAAATTAGTGCATGAAATTGGTAAATCTGTGTTTATCTCTACTAGATCTACATTTTGATATATATATTGCATGTTGTTGATACCGAAATTCGAGATTTCAGGAAACGGGTCAAAAATACCCGTTTACAGTGAAATTCGGGTGAAGACGAAGGATTAAGATTGCAAGCGCGTGCACAACACGTGCGAGAAGGCGCGTCTGAGCACATGGAGCGGGCGTGTGGTACTCACGCGCGAGGAGGCGCATGAGATGCCGGGTCCAGACCGGGTCTGGATCGAACCAGGTCAGAACCGACCCGCGCCTGGGGATCCGGACCGATTTCGGGTTCCGACCCGCGCTCGCGTCCGGATCTGACCCGAAGACGCGGGCCGCGCGCATGTAGGAGCGTCGCCCGTGCGCCCGCCCGTGCAGGCCCGTGCGCCAACGCGCAGAGGCCACGTACAGGCGTGTGCCTGACGCATTGCGTTTCCTACACGCGCCAAAAGCTATCCCGGCGTGCGGGGCACGTGGGGACCGCCGCCGGAGCGTGGCAGCGCGTGGGACCTTCGGCGGCACGTCAGGTCGTCTGAAATTGAAATTTTTTCAATTTTTGAGGGTCTCACATCCATAAAAGTGACTTTTGTGGGTTTTTGTGTGCCGAATCCTAGTCCGAATGATGAGATGCAATCCCGGACTATGGTGTATGGTATACGTTGGATTCATACGCTCGTCTTGGGGTCTATATTCGAATCATTTGTGTCTTGTTGATTCGTAGGGTGCACAAAATGTGAGAATAAGTATCACAAGTCACGATTATTTCCATAACTGTTTTTTAAAAATTGTCATATTAGATCTTTGTAAGGGATAAAATCGAATGGTGATAATTATGTAATTTTTCACTGGTAGATTCAATTTATCCTCGAGGAGTAAGATCTAATTAAAATTCGGAAGCATGAGATGGTGGACTCGAGAGAATACCATACCTCGAGACGGGATTAGGGGACATCACGTGCATGGAAGATGAATGATGGCCAAGTTAGGGCAATTCTCTTGAATAACATGCACGATGATGTGATCCCAGTCTATAAACAATATCCTACGGTTTTATCGGTTTGGTTCACACTATAAAGAGCATTGTAGTGCTCTTACAGATCCTAAAATGAGGATATTGACTTATAAGTGTAATAACTTATAAGAAAATTGTTCATCATATGATGATGCAACATTTGATAAAAATGTCGAGTATGGTCGCCGAGTTGGAGAATGTGACCGAACCTATTTCGGATATATTTTTTGGTACTGGATGCGATCCAGTTCTTTACCTGATTCACGAGAAATCATGAAAGTCTATTTCACATACGATGAAAGTATTCATACCTTTACTAGTGTGAATAGGCACAGAGAGCTTGAGGAGGAGCATCTAGAGGCGAGTAGGCCATACTCGGGTCATGTTTATGCGGTGGAGTCGAGCAAGGACTCCTGTGGGACTCGAGTTTCAGGTAAGAAGAAAATATCCGAGAAAACCGATAATAATAATGTGCACCAAGAAGGAGTTGCATACGACCAAGGTATAATGCTACATTTATAGTAGATTTGGTCATTTCGCTCGTGAGTACGATGAGTGGAAATTATCTCTTCATTCTTTACGCTCATTATTTTTCTCCTTCGTGGGTGATGAACACGGGAGCAACCGACCACGAAGCTCGAGATAGGAGCGCACTTATATAGTTCCACGAGTGAGTTTTCGAGTAGGAGGATTTACTTAGAGAAACGGAGCGTTTGTCGTATCCGAGGGAGTAGCACTTGCAAGTCGAAGTTGCAAAGTTGCTAAACTCGTACGTCATTTACGCTCCGAATGTTTGATGGAACTTGATTTTAAGATAGGATATGCTCTGTTAATTTGTAAATTTTATAGTTTCCATTAATTACGATAATTCATTGATTGGTTCTATTTTGGTCCGTGAGGAACTATATGCACTGGAAGTGATTTCTTTTAATGGTATTTCTTAATATCCTCCTAGTATGAGAGAGGATGAATCGGTTAGCAGTGAGTGGTTTTGTAGAACCTACTAACCAGTTTTGCCTAGATGGCAAACTTATAAGAGAGCCATTCGACAACGCAATGAGGGCTAGGACTCCATTGTGAGGAGTTCACTCCAACATCTGTGGCCTTATGAACGTGAGAACCTGAAATGGTGTTGGGAACTCTATTATGTTCATAGATAATTACACGCGTTTCGGTTACGTTTATCTGATCTCGCACAAGTCTGAGGCATTGAGATGCTTCGGAGCTTTACTAGCCGAGGTTGAGAATCGCTTAAACTTGAAAGTAATGACTTAACCGATCGAGGGCGCGAGTATTTGTCTGAAGAGCTCTATTTCAAGAAGGGCATTACAAGAAACTGACTATTCCTTGTTATTCAATGGAGTAGTGTAGCTGCAAGAGAGGAATAGGACTTTGTTTGAGATGATGGGGTCGATGATGGCGCGAGCCAATTTACTCGTTCTCATGGGGAGACGCGCTATGGTCGCAGCCTACGTTCTAATCGTGTTCTATTGAAGTCCGCAATCAGTACTCCATATGGGTTTTAGGACAGGGGAAATAGCCTAATCTTAGCCATTTGAGATTATGAGGTTGTGTCGCGTATGTTCACTGTTTTCTGTATTTACACGGTGAGTTCGCTACCGCGAAAAAGAGTTATATTTTTATGAGATACTCAAAACACTCCAGGGGTTATGTTCTAATGAGCATACAGATGGCACTCTCACCGAGATTGAGTCTCATGATGTCGAAGGTTTTGAAAATGATTTCCCTATGAGAGTGAAATCAATTGGGACTTTACCGATATGTGTCCGGGATGAGGTCATATGCGATATGACCGCATGGACGTATCCACATCCATATTACCGTAAGTAGTCGGTTTGAAATCTCGGATATCATCTGCGACTAGTGATATTGTCTCCAAGATACTCTCTCTGAGATTTCTGGACTGAATCTCATACCTGCATAGTGTTAGAGAAATCTGACATATGCCATTTGAGAGATGGGGGATTAACACTGTGGTACGCGTTTCATACCGCGTGATATGTCAATCAAGGATAGTGGGAGCATTATTTGAGACACCGATATGATTTTTGACCCACGTTCCCACATGTGAGACCCGAGATCCACCGGTGGGATCTCTTGTACCCTTATCACTTTCAGTTGTTTTTAAAATTCTTAACTCAGTGTTGCTACTTTAGTCTGTTTATCGATAATCCGGAAGATAAATTGAGATCTGAGGGACAAATCTAGAAAAACAAATTTGTACTAATAGATTCGAGTTTGAGAAAAGGAAGACCAATTGACATTACATCATTGTTTTGTATTCACCGGCATGCCTATTATATCCCATCCATGTTGGGATGTATGCATAATAGTGGATACACAATGGAGCCGTTTATTAGGGATTACTTGCGATGAGAAAAATAGCTCGATAGATGTAATTAGTCTTGGATCCGGGTGCGCGAAGTTCTTTTGATACTAACGATGGCTTTTCGATCATCCTAACAGTGCATCGAAGGTCTTTACTGCAAGGTACTTGCAGTTGCAGACGCCTAATCCTATATGAAAGTTCAGCAGGTGATATGATCGCATGAGTTGTGATTTTTGTGACGGATGTATAATGTCATCGCGTGCAAGTGAGAGATATTGGTTTAAGATACCCACGAGGGGTATTTTAGATAATTAGGTAGGGTTAGTGGGGTAACTCCCATTTAACCATACCTCACTTAATTCTCTCTCACATAGATTCATATTAACACAAGGAGACTAACCTCTCCTTCTAAGGGTATGGAGAATTCTGTGAGATTAAAGAAACCATGAGAGAATGATTTGAGAGAGAATAAAAATTGAGGGCTTGAGAAAAAATTTTGTGTAGGAAATTTTTTCCCTCACAATGATCATCGGACTGAGGGTTGCGATATTGTGATATTGAGGTGGTGATTCGATTAACATCGTGATCACCATCCCGACCGTAAGATCCAATCGAGGGACATACGCATCGATCAATTGTTTTTGGTTCTGCATTCGAGATATTTATTATTATACACAATCTATTTATTTTTTTAAAAATTATTTATATATATTTTCGTTGTGATTGAGTCACTAGAATATCCAACATGTTGTTAAAATGTTAGCTTTTTAAATCAAATGAAACATCAAATATTTAATTTGAGAAAAATTTTCTATTTTGAAAATTCCTCCAAAAGGGGAAATGAATTTTTTTCAAATTAAAATGACAAAAAATAATTGCATGCTGGTTATGGGTCTGCCACATACCCCGCTCCACGACGCGCGTATGTGTTGCCATCAAATATGTGTTGCCATGCGCTTATGTCTTCCCTCTCACTGTCTTCTCCTCACTCTCTCTCGTGAAAAGCCAGTCTCCCCGCTCCTGTCTTCCTCTCTCGCTGTCTTCCGCTCTCTCTTGTGAAAAACAAGTCCCCCCGTCTCCCCGCTCACTGTCTTTCCCTCTCGCTGTCTTCCCCGCTCACTGTCTGCCCTCTTCTGTCTTCCCCTCTCACTGTTTCTCTCTCTCAAACAGAATTTTCCACACCATGGAAGGGTCCACTACAGAAGAGCCCACCATGGAAGGGTCACCAAAATCATCCTCCTCCTCGTCTACGACCACCATTCCCGTCACAGCACTGGACGGGCTGGTGAGTGTCAACTCCGTCTTCACAGTCGGCGTCTTTATCGGAATGTCTCTCACAGCGCCAAGCCAACAATTTCTAGAAAATAGGGGCCCCTGCAATGCGGGAATCGGGGTCGGCAAATATCTCCTCCTATTCGAGATCATTTCGTTCGCTGCTCTCATCCGTAATAGCCCAAGGATAAAAACTCATCATCAACATTATTAAATCTAAAGACGTAGACGAGGCATTCAAGTCATATGTGAATCACAGAGGCTTTCGAATGCTAGTCTCTAGCGTGGGTTCTATCGCGGGTTACGTGTTTTTTATCTTATCTATCACCAATGTCATTCAGCTTTATTTTGGATTGTTATGTTGCGGAGGCCAATTCGTTGTTGTCGTTTCAATCCCCGCTTGTCTGATTACAACTGGTCTGTTCATCTATATTTCGATTGTCATAAATGCTTTTGAAAAATAATTAAATTGTGTCGGTGAAATTTGGAAGGACTCCCACCTTTTTTCTGTCTTTTTCCTTTTCTTTTAGCTTGTTTAATTTTATTTTTAGGAGTCAAGGGGACCGATCGCATGGTTTAAGATGAATGTGTTGACTGTTTGATTTAAGCGTTTGATCAGAGGCAGAAGTTGTGAATTCATGTATGGTAGATGTGAATGAATCAAAATTACCTCTTTTTTTTTTTTTTTTTTAAATTAATATAAATTAAGTTTTATTTAATTTTTTTAAGAACCTCATGTGTTGAATAAATTTAATGGTATAGGATATGAAAATATGCTTTAATGGAAATAGTTCTATTACCATAAGTTGAGAGACTGAAATGCCTTTTTTGTCAAAGTCACTTAGGAAAGTTAATTCCAATTCGTTTCTGTTCACGTGAGACGTTCAATTTGATGAAGATATATTTTGATCTTTGGGGTGGATAAGTGACTTCGCAAGAGAGTTTCGGTCAATTAGATCAAAACAATTAGGGATAAAATAGAATAACTGTGATCAGAATAATATTAAATAATTTGTTTTAAAAAAATTAGAATTAAAATTGTAAATTAAGAGAGAGAAAAAATACAATAGTAAACAGACTACTAATATATTATTTATACCAGTTAGGGAAAATCACTGATTATGATAGTAAATAAGTTTGCATATTTATCTTCTATTACCAAAGATGATTTATTTTCCTTCTATAATAATACTAATAATAATTGGGCTGGTTTTGATCCTTCTCGAAGTCCTAGGGCCTTGTACCCAAATGAGGTACATGTCCACTTTCCTTTCCTTTAATCTACTTTTTTTCTTTTTTCTTTTTTTTTTTTTTTGGTGGGGGGGGGAGGGGGGAAGCAATTCATGCCATGAGTGGACCCCTGAATGGTGTAGGTTAAAGAAGGGATGAAACAACCCCTGAATGGTCTTAGCTGAAAAAGATTCATTAATTATCAACCATGTACATTCACGTGAAGGAATTTCCCCTTTTGGTTGTCAACAAAACTAAAACAGAGGCTGTTGATTTGATCTTCTTTATTTATTTTAGCTTACAAATCTGTAACATCCTGAATAATTCTTAATATAACTCTTAGTAATTCTGAATGGTTGTGTATGAACTTGTGAGTGGAAAAAGATCGAGCTACCTGCAATTAAGGTATACGGTATATTAATAAAACAATAGGCAATTTTACTACAAAGATGTGAAGGAATAGCATCAACTTTTATCATATTTCATACTTCAAATACGCCATCCAAATTTATAGAAATTTCTTAAAAATCCACCCAAAAGTTATGGATTATGATAAAATTTGGGAATTCATGTATTTCCAATATTAAAATGTATTTTTTATTTTCTTGCAAAGTACTTGTACTTTCTTTTTGAAATATATAATTTATTAAAACATCTATTGAAAGAACTTGGTCCCGTATATTCAGAGTTCGCGGATCTTGTTCTGTGACAACTAGGTGATAATGCTTCCTCTACCTGGTGTTCCATCAATGGACAAAGCACAGAGAGATTGATTGACATAAATGCTGGGGGAGAGATTTGCAGAATGAAACTTAGTTGATTTGTTTACTAGACCTCTTATTTTAAAAATGGAATAGCATAAGGAATAAAAATATATACGAAAACAAAGAAATATGAAAAAGCACAAGCACAAAATTGCATGTAACCAAATAAAAGCCTCCATCATTCCCTATCTTCTTTCTACCTTCACATTCATACATACAAGCTCACCTTAACCCTCTCTCAACCACGTGTTCTTCCCACATTCATACATACATCTGGGAGCAAAAACAACCGTAGAATAAAAGAAAGGAATCTATTTTTAGAGACTTGGTATCCAAAATATTTCATAATTATGGCTTCTTTGGAAAAAAAAAATGAAAACTCAAATTATATCTGATCTCTTAATATTAACAAAATTATAAATATAAAAATAATTTAAATTTCACTTATAATTAAATTTTTGTCCAAAATTATTTATTTTAATTAAAAATATTATGTATAATATTTTAATTAAAAATTTCACTTATTTTAATTTAAAAAAATAAAACTCCAATCTGCCATTTACCTATAATGCCCCAATCCCAATCAGATTATAAAATGAAAAAGAAGGTTTTTTTTTGGGGGGGGGAGTTACAAGTAATTATAAAGACCTCAATCCCAATCCTTAGACACGTCATTTTTAAAAGTGATGGGACGTGACCCAAAAGCCCAAACTAAGAGAAACAATCCCAAAAATCCCGTGAAGGACGTTAGCGGGTCAATCTACCGAAGGGTCTAGTCGCCCCGGTCAATCTACCGAAGGACCCTAGTTGCCCGGTCAATCTATCAAAGGGTCTCAATCGTCCGGACCTCTCAAACAATGCAGTCCAAGCTAAAGAAGACGCGCCGATCGGGGAAGCGAAAAGCCGCATACGAAACAGACTAGTCTCGATGGACCCTACATCGATTGAGCGACCAAACGATGGGTAGCACTTGTAACATGACAATGCGGTGTTCGTACAAGTATACTGTTCATGGAATATATGTAAAATATTCCTCCGTTTATATATATATAATTTTTTAAAATTAAATTGCATTGATTTTCAATTTTTGAAGTTTTAATTCAAACTTTTGGTATATTCAATTATTAAAATAGAATAATAAAGTATATATAAATATATAAATATATTTTTATTTTCATTTATTAAATTATTTATTTCCTCATTTAATTATTTCCAAATCTATCCAAATATATATATATGATAAGAATAATAATAATGAAAATAATAATAATAATAATAATAATAATAATAAATCGAATTAGGGCTCAAAAGCCCTAATTCTCTCTTCTCTCTCTCTCCCTCTTTCTCTCTCCGTCTTCTCCTCTCCCTCACCCGCGCCGCACCGCCCTAGATACCTGGCCGTTTCTTCCGTTGCCATCCGCCACGCCCGTCGCCCCCCCCCGCAGCCACCACTGTCTCTCTTTATCCCTCTCTCTATTTCTCTCTCTCTCTGCTTCCATCTCTCTCTATCTCCTTGTCGTCTTTCCTCTCTTCTACTCGCGATCTCTTCTCCCGCCGCCGCTCCTCCGCCACCCTACGGTGGTTCGACCACCACCAAGTCAACCCTCACCGTTTCTCTCCATCGCCCTCTCATCTCTCACTCGTCTCTCTCTATTTTGGCCCTCTCACTCACTTGTCTCTCGGTCTCCCTCGCTCTCTCGCTCTGCTCCTCCCTCTCTCCGCACGCGCGCAATCGCGCGGCACAGGCGCGCCCCGGCCCGCCGGCCGGCACGACAGCTTCGGCCCACTTGCTGCGCGAGACGCCCCTACGTGCGCGTGACCCCGCGAGACGCCCTGCAGCCGCCGAGCTCCCGCGCGCGCCGCTGCTGTGCTACTTCCTTCGCTCGCTGCGACGCGCACTCGTTTCCCTCATCGCGAGCAGTGCTCACCACTGCGGAAGCCCCAACCGAAAACCCTAGGTACTGCGCACTCATTTCTCGCGAAGATTAGTATTTTCTTTTTACTTTTTATTTTTTTTACTTTTTATTTTTACAATTTTAGTATTTTCTCTCTCTCTCACCTCTCCTCTCTCTCTCTTTTCCTCTATTATAATATATATGCTGTAAAATTTTACCATTATATATTATTATTTATAAAATATATTATATAAAACTTTACCATTACTCTAGCATCCTCTGGTTTCACACACCTTGATTTGCTCTTAGACAATTATGGCATGGCAGGTCATATTTCAATTTCTATTGCATACATTTGTTTGATTTCAAATTACATAATACCAAATGAGTTGAAGTACATGCAGCAGTTTTATACTTCCCCATACACATTATCTAGAAATGAAAATCTAAAATATTAAACTTGACCGACCTAGAGAGTTCGTTCTACCGCCTGAGGGACTGTTTTTCCTTATTTTTCATCGGCAGTAATGCCAATGTTTTGACATTGTTTTTCCTTGTTTTGTGTCTACCGTCGAGCTTCCATTTTCACAAAGCCATAGCTTCTACCCCTTTTGGCAACTTCGCCTGTTCATTTTCACAGAAAGCATTAAAACCCAACATCAAGTGTTCAGGTCTTGAAAGTGATAAAAGACGTTGGGAGAGCCTCTCTAAATGAGGATCTGATACACTTAGTCTAAATTAACCGAGCAAAACTTAAATATTAGACGGTGGATCAAGTCCAAACGAAGAGAGAGAGAGAGAGAGATAGGGCATTATAATGGTATTTCGGTATATGCCCGTATAATGGGCATTATAATGTATTACAATTAATATTATCAATCATATCAACCTCAAAACTATGAGGAAGGGTTTTAGCATAGAAGTAAAACATATCGATAGTCAAATATACAAGAAACCATACCCGGGGTGAGTTGGTGGAAGTATCTCTTTCCCAAAAGTTTTCAGACAGCCTAAATTCGTTACTTTGTTGGAGGAAGATGGCAAAATCTTCTGTGGAGCACGTAGGCCAAATATTCATTGCACAATGGGGTGCATGAAGTAAATTTCAATTCCTAATTATATGTGTATTTTAATTAAGAAAAAAGGTTAATAAATCACTAGAGAGATATTAGGACTCTAAAATCCATGTTTGAATATGACACAACACAAGCCTAAAGCTTATATGCCTAAAAATTAGAAAATAGTTGTCATAGTTTCTGAAATTATAATTCAATCTCAAATTTCTCTTTACTTTATTCTTCTTTTTAACTAATTTAACCCAAAAATAATATTGTATTGAGTAATTAATCATTATTAATAGAGTTTGGGATAGAGAAGAGATCTAAAAATTATCTCTATTTTGACTCAAAAAAATAATTACATTGTAATCCTTAAATTATCAGCTACATTCTAATCAATTAAAGTCTGTTGAGAGCCGATCGTGCTGTATAAATTTGAAAATGTCCAGTATAATAATATCATTTCACAGAATTATTCAGTTTCTAAATAATACATATTTAACACATCTAACATAGACTCTATATAATACATCAAGATATGTAATATTAATTTCACAATTCATGATACATCAAAATATATAACATTAATTTCACAAATTCATCCACATATGGTCAAGATTTAGCATACAGGAACCACACGCAGCTATAAATTACTTGTTTTCATTTCATTGTACATCTGAGAAATTCACTCCACATATCCCTTTATAGTGTGTTTGGATGGGGGAGGGTTTGGGTGGAAATGGCAAAATCATTAATTGGAGGGGAGATGGAGGGTTTGGGTGGAAATGGCAAAATCATTAATCGGAGTCCAATTGGTATTTAAGGTAATTAACTGCCTAGCATCATTCAATTTCCTACTCAGTGAACACAATGGAGTCTATATTACTGAACACAATTGAGCCTATATCTACATGATCATAAAACTTCTCCCACTCAGTCTCCTCTCCCTCCCTCTCCCCCTCTCTCTCTCTTTCTCTGTTGTGTTTTCAGGTACCTTCTCTCTCTTTGTTCTATATATCTCTCTCTGTTTTTTGTTGTGGTTTAATTTCTACTTCTTTCTCTGTTGTGTAGTCGGCCAGATGGAGGGATTCGTTCGCTTCATTGTAAGCGTAGACCTTGTTCTTGCAGTGCTGCTACTGTTGATAACAATTCTTGAGTTCTGCGTGTCATGCTTGCGCAGGAGGAACCACGAAGGCGAACAAAATCTAGTTAAAGTATGTTTTGATTTTAGTTTTAGGATTTTTGCTATCTCTTTAGTTTTTTATGCCATCAAGCTTGTGTTAGGGTATTTTTAAGTATAAGGAAAAAAAATCTGGTTTGGCTGCATCAAGCTTTGCGGCATTTGTTTATCAATTAAGGTGTGCCTATCTCTCTCTCTCAGTTTCTAAAATCTGGTTTTTGCTATCTCCTGTAATTTTGAACTAACTTGAGGCAACACATTTGATTCTCAGAGAGAGAGAGAGAGAGAGAGAGAGAGAGAGAGAGAGAGAGAGAGAGAAAGAGGTCCCCAAGGGGACAGCGCATGGCAACAGCCCCCTCCCCGACCCTGTGATTTGGGGTTCGATTCCTGATATAACCAGAAGAGAGAGAGAGACCTGGAGAAAAATCTCTGGTGGTGAAGAGACAGCGACCTTTATCTGGTAGGTTAGAGACTGTCAAACCTCGCTTTGAAAGCTCTCCCTGCAACTCCTCCATTGAAACCACCACGCGTTCGCGAGCTCTCTCTGCTGCCAGGGTTTTAATTTCTGGAACGTTGTATTGGATGCCCCAAATGAAAGATGCTTTTATTGTGGTTGTAGCGTAACCAGCTGTGATATATATCATGTCACAGACTCCTTATGAACGTTGATTTTCTCCGGTCAAACTTTGTACGACTCTCGCGCGTTGACATTGTACGATGACCCCCTTTCGGTGATGATTTTATTTGAAATTGGTTTCTCCGTCCTAAACCCTCGCAAAGCAAAAAGCATTTGGAAATTTGAGTTGCGGAAACTGGGACGCCATTGAAGAGTTTGATCTATCTTTTCATGCGCTCTCTCCCTCTAAGCATTTCTCTCTCCTCTCTCTCTCTTCTTAACTGTCTCTCTCGTCTCGCTCAACCGCTACCGAAGCTCGTTTTCACCAACAAGATTCCACTTTCTTTGCCAGTAATTACCTCATCAGGTTTGTTCTTCTTCGTCGCACTTGTATCCAATTTCCCCTCCTCTCTCGCTAAACTGCTACTGTTGTTATTCATTTTGTAGCAATGGATTCATTTTTAATTATAAATTGAATTTGATTTTTATGGATGAAGTATCAATTTTTTGTCCCACCCTCACAGTAGCTACATTCTGGCTGGATATCTAATATAACTCTGCTTCTTTATTCAAATTTGGGATTCGCCATGACATGGTTTAATATTTTTGGATTATTATATTAATATTATCTTAACTAAACAATATATTAATTCGATTGTAAATTAATTTTTCATATAAATAGTTAATATATAATTTATATGTCGATAATTCTTTTTTTTTTTTCTAGTCAAATAATAAATTATTATTGAGCTGTCATTTTAAATTCGGCCAACATATGATAACTAGTGAATAGGAATTTTGTCTCAAAAATAAGGATAAAATTTATATAATATGCCCACGAATTTCCTTTTATGGATTTATCCATTTCCGCTAAAGCATGGTGTAAACTACCACTTGGTTGTCCATTTTTGAGAGAGGAAAGTGAATAGGAATTATTGGATAATTAATTAATTTTATTATTTTATGTACATCAATACCCACGAAAAGATGATCAAAAGAATCCCAGTTTATTTAATTTTTTTTTTTCAAATTTAATTCTTAATCGATAAAATTTTTATCTATTACAATGTTAGGTATTTTTAAAAAATTTGCAGAAATAGTAGAAAATTCTAAAATCTAGTGATGATAAAATTTAAAGTCCAGCTTACAACAAGTACGTGGTAACAAGGGAGAGGGGGACGATGCGCCACCTATATTTGAGTTTTTCTCTCTTTAAATTAATATTTTATCTCTTCAAAGAACCAACTTAAATCATATTTTTCGCTCTTAAACTCATTCATTCTAAGTTTTTCTCTCTAAAAAAAATTAATTATTTTAAAAATTGTCTCTTTGAATGCAATGATTTTTAATTTCATTTTCTAGAAAAACTAAATTTTATTTTTTTCTTTAAAACCAATCACTTCAATTTTGACTCTTTAAATAATCAATTTAATTCACACATTCTCTCTCTAAGCCCATCAATCTTAATATTTCTTTCTAAAGAATTAAATTAGTTTTCTCTCACTAAAAATAAACATATTAATTTATTTTTCTAAAAAAATTCTTTAATTTACATTTTCTCTCTATATAAGTTTTCTCTATCTAAAAATACTAAATTTAGCTTTCCAAAATTTATTTGATTTACATTTTCTCCAAAAATACGAAATTTAATTTTTTCTAAAACTAAATATATTTTTATCTCTCTAATACATTGTTTTAAATTTTTCTCTCTCACTTTAAAAATTAATTTAATTCACATTTTCTTTTTAAAAACACATTAATTTTAATGTTTTCTTTCTAAAAGTACAAATTTAGTTTTTTCACTTTTTAAAATATTTTTATCCTTTCATAATATACCTAATTAAATTTTATATTTATACTTTCTTTTACCCTCTGTCACTATCATTGATGTATACAGTAGATGATAAAGATGAATTAAATGGGTCACTGATCCCGCCGACCTGAAATCCCAGCGTTTGATGCAAAAATGACAGAATGCTCGCTCTCTCTCTCTCTCTTAGTTGGACAAATTTGCTAACCCAAATTTTGCTATGTAGAAGCCCACGCGCTCTGAGAGTCACAGAGACAGAGAGAGAGAGAGATGCCTGTAATTGTACTGTAATTGTACATGTGGGAGTCCCAGTAATTGCGTACGATTGTGTGTTGTTTTCGAGCCCTGTGTTTGTTCCCGAGTTGGCTACCCTCGTCTGTCCCTGCCTCTGCTTTTCTGCTTTCACCTTTTTTGGAGAGAGAGAGAGAGAGAGAGAGAGAGAGAGAGGAAAGAGAGATGGTTTTATTGTGGCTGTGACACAGTACCATGAGTGTCTTATTATTAATTAATAATAATTAATGTTTACCAACTCTACCTTCTTCCCCATCGAGTTGATTGAATGGGATTATTTCATTTCTTTTGATTTTTTTTTCCCAATTTGAATTTGAGTGCTACCATTTCTCCAATTTTTAGTAATTCTTCACCTTCTTTCTTGCTGGTGGTCTCAATCACAAGGCTCGGAATTAACAAATCACATTAATCATATTTTATGCCCTTTCTCTTTTAAAAGAAATAGAGAAGATTAAACACATTTTTTCTACAAAATAAATAAATAAATAAATTATTCATAAAAAAATTTAAATATGAGGAGAAATTTACTGTAAGATAAAAATGAGTATAAGGAGGATTTTTCCGATGAATACAAATTAAATACAACTATCAAACTCTAAAATGCACTATATATATAACACACATATATGATGTGTACATACAATTAACAAATCTTAAAAAATTCTCATAATATAATTATATATATATATATATATATATATCATAACATAAATTTGTCAGACTATTACTATACCATAACAAATCTATCTGAACTTATGTTACTTATAATTCCAATTAATCGAGAATTAAAAATACTTACGTGATGTATTATATGAAAAAAGAAATTAAATAGACGAGGTTGTAGCAATACCTAAGACAACTCAAAATTAACATAAATGCTACACAATTTGTTCAGTCCAAAATGACTAATTAATCGAAACATTAAAAAGTAGCAAAAGAAAAGAAGTTCGACTTTAGTATGGATCTCATACATATTGAACAAATGCGAACATTACATACGAGGTAGAGGTGCATGTCGGTCTGGTACCCAAATTCAAACACATTATTTTGGTTCAAACCCGAGATATTCGGGTTCTATTTTTTGCCCCAAATCCGAATCTGAACAAATTACTTAGAATCGAACAGATATCCGAACTCAAAAATTCTTTTTTTAATGAAAATTCTCTATTTTTCAAATACAAATTATAAATACATTAAATAACAATTATAATATTAATTAAATTCATATTATTTAGTTTTACAGCACAAATTCAAAATAAATAATAAAATTTATTTAAAATTATAGCAAACTAATATAACAAAGAAAGATAACAACTTTATCATTGCTTTTTTTTTTTTGTTTGATTCGTTGAATACAATAATAAATAATTTAAAGATCATAATAATAATAAATTTAAATGTGACATAATAATAAAATATTTTTTTACAATAATTTCACTTTTACCCTTATAATTACGAAATATTTATAAATATATTCAAATTAATTTGAATGATTCCGAATAATTCAAGTTTTTTAATTATCAATCCGAATTCGTTCGATATGACAAAAAATTTGAATTAACCCAATTTGAACACCTTGGGTTCAGACAAGTCACAGGTTTTGTTCACATCTAACCAAGCCCTAATACGAGAGAGAGAGAGCAGCAGTAGCAATAGTAGAATTTTGAAATGGAATTTCATTGAGTATTGGGGACTCAAAAGAGGTTTTCTCACTACAAGAAAATAACCCTTCAGCAACGAAAATTACCGATGAAAAAAAATCCGTCACTATTAACGACGGATTAGTGACGAAAAATACAACGACGGATTTAGCGACGGAAAAATCCATCGCTAATTGTTCGTCAGCTAAATTTCTCATAGCGATAGAAATTTTCTCTCACTAAACCGTCGCTAAAACTTTTTTGATAGATTATGACGTGAAAAATCCGTCGCTAATTTTTTGTTGCCAATTCCTCAGTAAAACTTGAAAAATATTTTTTGTTTTGATTAAATATAATTTTTTATTTTTATTAAATATAATTTTGTACTTTTTTAGATATAATGTTAGTTGTTCATTAAATATATTTTTTATTTTTATTAAATATAATTTTTCGTTTTTATTAAATATAATTTTTTGTTTTTATTAAATATTATTTTGTGTTTTTATTAAATATAATTTTTTGTTTTTATTAAAAATTATTTTGTATTTTTATTAAATATAAATTTGTATTTTTATTAAATATGATTTTGTGTTTTTATTAAATATAATTTTTTGTTTTTATTAAATATAATTTTATATTTTTATTAAATATAATTTTGTGTTTGTATTAAATATTATTTTGTGTTTTTATTAAATATAATTTTATATTTTTTAAATATAATTTAATGTTTTTATTAAATAAAAATTTATATATATTTTTTTAAATTAGTGTGTTGTATTTTTAATATTGAGAGTTAGAAATAAAGTATAAAAAATAAAAAAATAAACTAATAACACAAATATGATGGTGACATAGTGATTGAAACTCTCAATATCTTTTTTACACCCAAGTTCAAACCGGTGTGTGCATTTTTATAACAAATTAAAAGGGCATGGACGGGACCAGATAGGTGCATGCGAGAGCAAAGGTCGGGTCGGCAATGCATTGGTTTGTGTGCTTGGTTTTCTTACTCACTTCAATGATTTAAAATATTTCCGTCGCTAATAATCTGTCGTTAATTCGTAAAAAATTAGAAATAATTAGAAAAAATAAAAAATTAAGTTACTGACAGATTAGCGATGAAAATATTATGAAAATTTCTTACGCTAAATTAGCGATGTAACTTTTAACGATAGAATTTTCCGTCGTTAATATTTTTAAAGACAAAAATTTAAATATCAACGACAGATATTTTCATCATTGATACCTATTTTTTTTTTTTTTATAGTGCCTCTCTTCAAACATGATCACATTTTTGGAACGGTCATATTCCTTTGGCAAACAGAGGAAATATTTCCGTCGCTAATAATTTGTCGTTAATCCGTAAAAAATTAAGAATAATTAGAAAAAATAAAAAATTAAATTACCGACGGATTAGCGATGAAAATATTATAGAAAATTTCTATCGTTATATTAGTAATGTGATTTTCAACAACAGAATTTTCTGTCCCTAATATTTTTAATGATAAAAATTTAAATATCATCTATGAATATAACTATTTTTTTATATAGTGCCTCTCAAACGTGATCACATTTTTGGAACGGTCATATTCCTTTGGCAAACAGATAGCGTAAGTATGGTTGTTTTTGTTTTGGCTGATGGTGACCTCGTTACACAGAAGACAAAATGATAAAAATGCAGACTACATGGCTAAGCAACTTGACTGCTACCTCACAAGGGCATTTATTAATATAACTCGGTTGTTTGTCCTTTAATAAAATTTTCTTTAATTATTATTTTTCCACAAAAAAAAAAAAAATTGATTAAAAGGGACAGAGAAGAGATAATAATTGGTCCATTATACATATAATAAATTATTATTCCCCTTTTGTTTTGAAAAAGATATAATTCCGCTTTAGTCATCTAAATTTGACCTTTCAAATATTAAAATATTAACAAGACACAAGTAATTTAATTAATTAAAATTGGTTTAATTAGTTTTTGAGGATTTTCAAAAGATGGGGTGTGTGTGTGTATATATATATTATTATAAAAGAGGGTATTTATTGTAAAAAATGAGTTCGGATTTGAAGAGAAAATTTTAATACCATTAGAAGACTCAATGATCAAAGAGATGTTTGATATAACTGAACAAATACTGTGCATATATAAAAAAGGTGATTACCATAATAGAGCAATAGAATTTGCCAAACACTCATTTCCTATGTGCTTCCCTTCCTACGTACCAAAGTTGTTCTCCATTTTCACAACTGGTAAATTTTAAAAATTTAAATTTGTTCTCTTTTTCTTTTGTTTGTTTTTTTTTTTTTTTTTGGTTGTTGGTTATAATTCCTCATTGAGGGTAAACAAGGATATAGAGAATGCTTTTGGCAATTATGTCATTTCATCTATAGGAACCCCCAGATGGTTTCTTCCCACAACAAGGAGAGAAGGACTGATTAATTAAAAATAGTGTAGGGAAATATATTAATGACCATACTGTCCCGCAATCCTTTCTAAAGCGAACTTAAACAAATACATACATATAAATATATATATATATATACTGGGCCTCTCTCTAAATTTTCCTTTTTCAACATGCTCCACAAACTGTACAGAAACTTTAAGACACCAACCTCATGTTATCAATCACTGCCCACAGCCACCTTGTCATCTACTCGATGGAATTGATGGATTAGGTTGATTGGAGATGATTTTAGTAATGATTGTAGTTTTTAGCTTATAATTCATTTTATGATATATAATCAGAAAGTGTTGTGTTTATAATATACACAAGTTAACTAATTGTTAGATTTTATTTTGTACACATATATTATATATGTAAGTAATATGCTATCAAAAGGTTTGGTCCAAATTAAAAGGATCTAATAATGTTTATTTTCATATATTCAATTACACTTTCAGAGATAGCAAACTCTACTTAATAATTAAATATGAACGATTTGGGATCTGGTAACAAATTTTAATTTATTATAATAGTCGTAGTTATTTAACAAAAAATATCTCTGGCAACTACTGAGGCTTTGAAAACTCTACTTTCGTTGGAAGGGCACACATGGCATGAGTGGATATGTGTGACTTGTAGTATAAGTTTGATGGACATTCTTTCGTTTCATTTTATGATTACCCAGACACATCATAGAACTCAAAATTCAGATCTTTTATATCTTTGTAACGTTCATAGTTATTACGGCCAAGGGAACACAACTAGTCGTGAGACTCGTGAGACTTAAAGTCCCTACTTGTGTAGTCAACAATTCGCAGAAGTAAGTAAATATGTGTCAGCACAACATGCAGAATTGGGGCCCAAGAGGACCTGACAAAGCATGCTGTGCATTCAAGTCTTCTTACCTATGAATGCCACCCCGTTTGAATTCAAAATTTTGAAAACCGTTCCTCGCAGAACTGGGCTCTGGTGATATTTTTTGTTATACAATGACAATGGAATCTGAGTCTAATTCAAAAAAGAGAGGGAATAGTTTCATTTGAGCTTCTCGGCTCTGTGCTATGATGATATATATTATATTTCAAATGGCCATCTTAGAGTTTGAAATAGAAATACAAGTTGATGATTTTCCCCCGCCTAAAAACCTCCGCATCCCAAATAAATAAGGTCCTTATCTTGAAGATTTATAATCAATTTTTTTTTTTTTCAAAATCTTAATTGCAAGACAAATATTTTTGGACTTTTTGAATGGTACAGATCACAGCTGTGATCATAAATAGGCATCGGATAACTTCATGTGGACTCCATCCCATGTTTCAAGGTACCGCAAGATATTCTCAAAATTTGAATAATTTCCAAACAAGTATCAATCATCAATTGGCCGGCAAGGTCTTTCCTTTCAAATCTAATGAAAAAGGGTCAATCTAGCTATCCAAATCAAAATTTTAAATTTATCACAACCCATTTTTAACATAAAAGGAAAATCCATAAAATTCAAAGAAATAAGAGAAAATAGTTCTCAATTTAGGTAAGCAAAAATTATATTCAAATCACAAATCAAATAATCATAGTATGAAATGAAATTTCAAAATAGTTATGAAATTTGTCTTCATTTGGATCTGCTAATATCTCAAACCAAAGAAGGTCTAGTACCCAAAAAAATCCAATAGACTCAACTTCTTCAAATTTAGTGCTAGGCAACGTCAAACCTCAATTAGACTTCCTCTGTAAGAAAAAAGTGAAAGGTGAGTATATATTATACTAAGTATTGTACATTGTACATAAATAAGATTTTGTGTGATAGATATATCAAATGTATGTTTTTCAAATCATATAGTTCTCAACTTTATTTATTAAAAATAAATTCAAACAATCATTTTCAACATTATCATAATTTAAACTCATATACGACTAGTTACTTTACATTTTTAAATACGGGGCAACATAAAATTATTATTCCTAATAAAAATTTACCATGACCTAGGGTGAAGACCGTTAAGGGTTTTATTAAACTTATGTTTTAAAAATGCCCCATGTGTGTATTATCGTCAGTGGTGTACCTAACTATTTCATATCCGTGGGCACTATATCCAACCATGAATGTGCCACACGTGCTTGTCTATATTCTATATCTACTAACTCTATTATGTCACTCTATCGGATCACTTCATAAAGGGAAATGACTAGTCAAAATGATAAAAGTGTAAAGAATATTGACAATTACTGAGATCTTGAAGAAATCTTAGTAATAAATATTGCAAGTCTTGGGAATAAATTTTGGAGATTTCCAAATTGAAGAAGTCTTAGAATATTGACTTTCTAAAATTCCCTGTAATTATTTAGTTTATTCTTACCAATCTTGTAAATATTCTATTTATTCTTACCTTTTATATTTCTAGGGTTTAGTCTCATAGAATCACCCTATAAATAGAGTTATTGTACAATCTATTAAATATACAATAAATAAGATATTTTCTATTAGTATGCTTTTCTTTATTCTCTCAATTCTTCTGCTTTATTCTGCTTTTTCTATCATGGTATCAGAGCATTAGGTATTCGATCTGATTTTATTTTATTTTTTATTCATCAATTAGATATTTTCTTTTTGTCTAGTTATGGAGGAATTAGATATTTCTCAACCTATATCAGTTATGCTTGATGGATACAACTATCAGGTCTGATTTCAAGGGATGTTAAACTTTTTTAAAGGAATGAGGCTATGACGTTATGTTACAGGAGATATCAAATTGCCTATAAAATCCGATGACGAATCGGATAATAATTTTGCTAACCGTCTTGAAGATTGGTATAGCAAAAATCACCAAATTCTTACTTGGTTTTGTAACACATCTGTACCTTCTATTCATTTACAATTTAGTCGTTTTGAGACAGCTAAAGAAGTTTGGGACTTTCTTGCAAGTCGCTATACTATATCAGATTTGACTCATCAGTATCAATTGCTCTCCAAACTCCATTCTTTGCGACAAGAACGAGGTCAATCAAGCAATGATTTTCTTACCCGTATGCAGTCAATATGTGATCAACTTGCTCTCTCGAACCCTATTGGCAATGTACAATCGACGCCAAGAATATGTAATATATTGAAACCAATGACGACTAGTTCAATTTCTTATGGCTCTAACATCAGATTTTGAGCCTGTTAGAGCTTCTCTGCTTCATCGACATCCTCTCCCTACCATTGAAACTGTAGTTTCTGAGTTGATATCAGAAGAGACTCGTCGAGATTACTTAAATCTCAACATAGTGACATTGTATTAGCCACCACTACTCGAGGACCAAAATTTTCAAATTTCTATCGCAACTGTCAGAAGTCAGTTCATATCCTTCCTAATTGTCCCCCTGTTGAATGTAAATTCTGCAAGAAGCGAGGGTATATTTCTAGTCGATGCCTTGCTAATCCTATGATTGAATGTAGATATTGCAAAGAGAAAGGTCATCTTATTGAAAATTGCCCAAAGAAGGTCATTCAATCCCAAAATCGTTCTGCTATAGGTTCTTGACATATCTCACAATCTGCTGCTGTTGCTGCTACTGAGGATTCTGCTACTACCACCTTTTCTTCTCAGCCTACAATATCTCTTGGTGATCTTCAAACCCTTTTACAATAAATCCTTTCTTTTGATAATCACAAACATACTGCACTTTCTACCGTTTCAGGTACTTCTTCTTGGTTTTTTTTATTCTACTTGCTCTAACCATATGACCCATAATTCTCATTCATTTACTTCTTTATCCACTCCTATTACACCATCTATGATTCATACAGCTGATGGCTCTACCATGCCAGCCACTCATATTGGTCATCTTTCTAACTCTTTTTTAGATTTACCGGATACATTCTTTGTCCCTATACTTACCTTAAATCTTATCTCTGTTGGTTAATTATGTGAACTTGGATTTGACATAATATTCACTTTTATTGGATGTCGTATGCAGGATCCTCAAACCGGAAAGATCTTTGGGACAGGCCGTAAGGTTGGACGTCTATACGAGCTCACTTCTCTTCACATTCCTATTAATCGTTCCTCACTTTCTGTGTGCCGCCACCTGTGCCTTCATCCTTTCACTTATGGCATCTTCGTCTGGGTCATCTATCTTTTAATAAACTTCGTTCTTTGATTTCTTCGGGTTCACTAGGTTTTGTTACTGATGAATCTCTTCAATGTATTTCATGTCAAACTGTAAAACAACCTGCATTATCCTTTAATACAAATGATTCTATTTCTAGTACTCCCTTTGATCTTATTCACTCTGATATTTGGGGACCATCTCCTACACCAACTATGGGTGGGTCAAAATATTTTGTTGTATTTATTGATGACTACTCCCGTTTTACATGGATTTATTTGATGAAAAACTGCTCAGAATTACCTCAAATATGCAAAAACTTTGCATCAATGGTTCAAACTCAATTTTCTCAAACTATCAAAATCTTACTCACTGATAATGCATCCGAATATCTTGAGTCTACTCTTACTATGTTTCTTAAACAGCATGGAACCATTGTACAACGTTCTTGTCCAGGTACTTCCTAACAAAATGGTAGAGCAGAACGAAAACATCGACACATTCTTGACATAACTCGGTCTTTACTTTTCTCTGCATCTTGTCCATCTCAATTTTGGGGTGAGTCAGCTCTTATAGCTGTATATGTCATCAATAGAATACATTCTTCTATAATCTCTAACATCTCTCCTTATGAGCGGTTATATAGTTCTCCACCAGCATATAATTCTCTCAAAGTCTTTGGTTGTGCTTGTTTTGTATTACTTCAACCTCATGAGTATAATAAGTTACAACCTCGAGCACGATTATGTTGTTTCTTAGGGTACGACATTGAACACAAAGGATATAGATGTTGGGATCCTGTCTCCAATCGTCTTCGAGTCTCTCGACATGTCATCTTCTGGGAAATATCATGTTTTCTTCCTTATCTCCTTTTTGTACTACATCTCCATTACTTACTAATCTATCTTCTGATTTATTTCCTTCTAGCTCTAAAACATGTATATCGGCTTCTCCTTCAGATTCTCTCCCAAATGATGGACCTGCACCCTCTTCCACTGAAACTGAGTTGTCTCCTGAATCCACTCCTCGACCAACAAGAGTAAGAGCACCCCCTATTCGTCTTCTTGATTATCATTGTTATTCTACAATCTCCACTTTACATGAGTCTCAATCTTACTGAGACTAGTACTAATCCTCTTTGGCAGCAAGTTATGCAAGAAGAACTTCAAGCTTTGGAGAACAAACATACTTGGGATTTAGTTGATCTTCCTATAGACAAAACTCTTGTAGGATGTAAGTGGGTTTATAAAATCAAAACCCACTCAGATGGGACTATTGAACGATACAAGGCTCAGCTGGTCGCAAAGGGATTCACACAAGAATATGGCATTGACTATGAAGAAACATTTGCTCCCGTTGCTTGTCTTACCTCTATGCGTAGCTTGCTTGCTGTTGCTGCAGCTAAACAATGACCCTTGTATCAGATGGATGTTAAAAATGCTTTTCTCAATAGAGTTCTAAAGGAAGAAGTTTATATGAAACCACCTTTGAGTTATTCACATCCTGCCAACAAAGTCTGCCGTCTTCGTCACGCTTTATATGGCCTAAAACAGCTCCTCATGCCTGGTTTTCTACTTTCAGCAGTACTGTCAGTGATTTTGGCTTCTCTCCTAGTGCTTATGATTCTACCTCTTCATTCAGAAAGCTGATTATAGTACTATTTTACTTCTTCTTTATATTAATGACATGATTATCACCGGAAGCGATACTGCTGCAATCTCCGAATTCAAACATTTTCTTTGTGGCAAATTTGAAATGAAGGATCTCGGCCATCTTAGTTATTTCTTAGGATTGGAAGTTACTCCTACATCTTCTGGTTATTATTTGTCTCAGGCAAAATATGCCTCTGACCTACCTTATATCGGCAATTAGTGGGCAGTCTTGTTTATTTTACTGCCACTCGTCCTGATATCTCTTATGCTGTTCACATTGTTAGTCAGTTTATGGCTGTACCACGATCTCCTCATTTTGCTGCTGTTCTACGGATTCTTCGTTATGTTAAAGGTACCTTATTTCATGGACTTCATTTTTCTGCTTCATCCTCTTTACAGCTATGTGCCTATTCTGATGCTGATTGGGCTGGTGATCTTACTGATCGATGGTCTACTACTGGCTATTGCATTTTTTTTGTGATTCTTTAATCTTTTGGCGTAGTAAGAAACAAACTTTTACGGCTCGCTTTAGTACAGAGGCAGAATATCGTGCACCGCGGACACTCATCAGAATTATTATGGATTCAGAGATTTCTTTGTGACCTTGGTATACCTACTTCTTCTCCAACTCCTCTATATTGTGATAATCAGAGTACTATTCAAATTGCTCATAATGATGTCTTTCATGAACGAATTAAGCACATTGAGATTGATTGCCACTTATTCGTCAACATATAACTAATGGTGATCTTCAAATATTTTTTCTTCGCTCTGTCGATCAACCTGCTGATTTTTTTATCAAGACTCATCTTCCTGGACGTCATGTGGATCTATTACACAAACTCAAGATGACTTCTCTACACCCATCTTGAGTTTGAGGGGGGGATGTAAAGAATATTGACAATTCCTCATTTGAAGAGATCTTGAAGAAATTTTGGAAATAAATATTGCAAGTTTTGCGAATAAATCTTGGAGATTTCCAAATTGAAGAAGTCTTAAAATATTGACTTTCTAAAATTCCAATACTGTAATTATTTAGTTTGTTCTTACTAATCTTGTAAATATTCTATTTATTCTTACCTTTTATATTTCTAGGGTTTAACCTCATGGAATCATCCTATAAATAGGGTTATTGTACAATCTATTAAATATATAATAAATAAGACATTTTTTCTTAATCTATTTTTTTTTATTCTTTCAATTCTTCTATTTTATTCTACTTTTTCTATAAAAAAGGAGTCACTTGATTTCACGAGAATACTAACCTAGCTGACACACTTTGCACCGTGCGCCTGTGTCCAAGGGGGAAACCCTAGCATCAAGACAGCTGCACCGTGCGCCTACGCTAAATCACTGTTTGCAGCCTGTGGAATAATAAATGAGGGAAAGGAACACGTCATGTTCTCACTCCCCCTCTCTCTCCCCCCCTTCTCTCTCTCTCTCTCCCCATTCGTCTGTGATTCGTCATGTGATTTTCATTTGCCAAAAGTGGTATTCCTATCGACTTTTTGAGCTGTAGTCCTGCACCATATTACGTGTGCAATGCAAACGCCACGCCCCTGTGATTCATATTACATGAGAATAGTAACCTAGCTAACACACTTTGTACCGTGCGCCTACGCTAAATCACTGTTTGCAGCCTGTGGAATAAAAAATGAGGGAAAGGAACACGACATGTTCTCACTCCCCCTCTCTCTCTCCCTCTCTCTCTCTCTCTCTCTCTCTCTCTCTCCCCATTCGTCTGTGATTCGTCATGTGATTTTCATTTGCCAAATGTGGTATTCTTGTCGACTTTTTGAGCTGTAATGTGGTATTCTTGTCGACTTTTTGAGCTGTAGTCCTGCACCATATTACCTGTGCAATGCAAACGCCACGGCCCCTGTGATTCATATTACATGAGAATAGTAACCTAGCTAACACACTTTGTACCGTGCGCCTACGCTAAATCACTGTTTGCAGCCTGTGGAATAATAAATGAGGGAAAGGAACACGACATGTTCTCACTCCCTCCCTCTCTCTCTCTCTCTCTCTCTCTCTCTCCCCATTCGTCTGTGATTCGTCATGTGATTTTCATTTGCCAAATGTGGTATTCTTATCGCCTTTTTGAGCTGTAGTCCTGCACCATATTACCTGTGCAATGCAAACGCCATGCCCCCAGTTTTTGAATTTATCTTGTGTGGAATAATTGATGTGTGGGGAAAAAAAAAGTATTTTTTTAATGGATATGGTTGGCAATAGTATTTTTCAATTATATAAGGGTTTAGATTAAAACACTATCACTATTCTATAGGCTTGTTTTCGAAGTTGATTCATAATAATTGATGACTAGTTTTATATGGATCATAACTATTGGACTCTGGCTTCTTATCCATTTTTAAGAAATTAAGAGGAGATTCTCTCTTTTAAGTAATTTCTAAAGATTGAGTTTTGAATATTTTTCCTAGTTTACCAGGTGGATAATAAGTTTAAAATTTCTCCACCTAATGCTATATTTAAAATATATATAAATTATTTCTACATTTTTAAATTAAAAAATCTTTCAAATTTTTATGATTTTAAATAATTGTAAAAAAATAATAAACTTTTCCTATAATACATGGATATATGGCAATGACATTTCCTATGATATATAATAATAATAATAACAACAACAACAATAAAAAATATACAATATATTCCTCTATCATATATTGTTAAAACTTTTAAAAATATTTTAAAAACGATATAAGTTAAAATCTGTTTTTCTTTATATATTATTTTGATAACAAATTTAAAAAAAAAATTCAAACAACTAATAAACCAAAATCATAAATAAATCTATATTTTATTCCCACTTTCTACTTGTTTATCTTTTTATGATTTGTATAGTTTTATGTGCCAGTTTTACGTTTATTATAAAAGCTACTTAATTTTATAAAAATTCATATAAATTATATGATTTAATAAGAAGTACTATTTTTAATAAAACATATAATCTTCTCTAACACAGTGAAAATGTAATTAAAAAATAAAATAGATTAGTTTTTTTTTTAAAAAAAAGTTACCTTTTTAAATTAAAAGGCTATTTAATATCAATTATGTTTATATTATTAATAAGTATTAATTATAAAATTTTTAATTAAATTATTCTTTTAAAGAGTATAAAGTAATGGTTGAGGCATAAATTATTTGAAAAATTATAAAAATCGTTTATTATTGAACAAAGATAAGATTAAAAAACCTAATTAATTCTCTATTAAAATATGAGAATAAGACACTTAAATTGAACAAAATTTTCTATTTAAATCGACAATTAAAAATCGAACAAAGCAAGTAAAGAATTGTTTAGAAATATTTTTCTCTTGTCATGATAAAACGTTAAATAGCGTATTGTATTTTACTCAAGGAGTCAAATGACGCGGAGATTTTTACAATTAAAAAAATATATATTAGATTTTATCCCTTTCGCCTACCAATACAATTTAGTATTCTTTTACTATGAAATTAGATTGTATAAAATCTGTATTTTGGGTTTTTTAATTCTTATAAATAATAGACCGTGAAGATTAAATGATACTTTTAATATTATTTTTTGTTTAAAAATGCATTTAGAAACTATAGCATGTAGCTGTTTGTTTGATTAAGAAACACATCATTAGGCACTTTTAAACACTTGTATTCATACAGGGCTTGAATTTTGAAATAATTCTAATATTATTTGATGTAAGAATTTGATTTTTATATTAAAAATTAATTATTAAGATTATGTCAGAAAAATTAAGTTAGCTCAGTTAAAAAGAAAATTGCAATATGATTTTTCCATACGTGCGGTTGAGAGAGGTGTTTTTTTTTTTTTACCTTAAAAAAAAAGGAAGAATTTTTTTTTAAAAAAAAAAAAACAGAAGAATTTAAGTTAAATTGATGTGTGCGCTGATTTCACATTAGTCTTACAAGTGAGGTATAAGAAAAGAAACCAAAGCCTAACAAATGAGAGCAAGTGTAAGTGTTTTACTTATACAAAAATCATTTTTTAACATATTAGCGATAAAGCGAGTGTTGAGATAATCGGGCTGTTAAATATGTTTTTGGATCCAACAAGGTGCCCATATATCCATCACATAGATCATTCATTTCAAACTGTTTTACCTTTGACCGCGGGGTAAGTTTCCAAAGCAGACAGCGAAGCAGAAAGCAGGTACAGTACCCCCCATATTTGGAGGCTATTCCATGTGAGGACAGGTCTGAAAATTGCATAAAAACAACCATGTCACAGAGAGAGAGAGAGAGAGAGAGAGATAATGGGACCACAGAGACAGGATGACCATGTGAGGCTTAATCATCTCAATAGGGTACTCTCCTCATGAAGGACCTCAAAGCCACCCCAACCCCACAAAAAAGGAAAAACGAGGACCAGTCTAGTTTTTTGCTGAAAGGGGCAGAAGCTATGGCTTTGTGAAAGTGGAGGGTCTAGCAAGTTTTCTGCAGGGAAGCTTGAAAGCTAGACAGTAGACACAAAACAAGGAAAAGCGAGGATCACTCTAGTTTTTTCCTACCTTCCATATGATCATATCGATATTAATAGGTGGAAATCATGTAAAAAAAAATCAAAATTAAAATCATTAAATTTCGATGTAGTCCAAAGAATCAAATATTTTTGTGAAACTGAAATTATTATTATATGATTAATTGGTAAGTTTAAAACCTTATTTAAATTGAGTTATGTCTAACCTCAAAATTTGGTCAGGACCAATATTTTCCATGAATCAGAGCAACAGTTTCTTGTAGAGGCTTGTGATCAGATCATGTTCCCAGCCATCAAATCTAACAAAATTAAAATGATAAAAAAAAAAAAAAAATTAGTATAAATCTTAAAGAAAAGAATAAAAATTGGTTTCTTAATTTATTAAAAAGTCATGAGATATTTAATTTGAGAAAATTTTTCTACCTTTTTGGAAATTGGTTCTATTGGTTTAAGATGCCCACGAGGGGCATTTTAGACAATTAGGTAGTGTTAGTGAGGTAACTCTCACTTACCCATACCTCCCTTAATTCTCTCTCATGTAGATTCATATTAACACAATGAGACTAACCTCTCTTTCTAAGGGTGTGGAGAATTCTGTGAGATTGAAGAAGCCATGAGAGAATGGCTTGAGAGAGAATAAAAATTGAGGGCTTGAGGAAAAATTTCGTGTAAGGAATTTTTTCCGTCACAACGATCGCCGAACTGAGGGTTGCGACGTTGTGATATTAAGATGGTGATTCGATTAACATCGTGATCACCATCCCGACCGCGAGATCCGATCGAGTGACATACGCATCGATCGATTGTTTTGGGTTCTACATTTGAAATATTTATTATTATACCCGATCTATTTATTTTTTTAAAAATTATTTGTATATGCTTCCGTTGTGATTGAGTCACTAGAATATCTAACATTGGTATCAAAGCTTTTGTTGGATTATTAAAATTAATTTTCAGAATTTTATTTTCGGGTATAAAAATTCGAGGGTTCAAAATTTGAAATTCGGTTCACGGATGAGTTTCGTGAATTCGAGAACATCACTGTGTTACCCATGATCCGTAGAACACGAAAATAATTTTTTCGTAATTTTCTGAGTACGTTTAGACGAAAAAAATTCCGGTTGAAGCATTCGGCCATAACAGTGACCGAACACTTCAACCCCAGATTTGGCGAGTTTTAGGTCAAATTAGTGCATGAAATTGGTAGATCCGTATTTGTCTCTGCTAGATCTACATTTTGATATAAATATTGCACGTTGTTGATACCGGAATTCGAGATTTCCGGAAACGAGTCAAAATACCCGTTTACAGTGAAATTCAGGTGAAGACGAAGGATTCAGATTGCAGACGCTTGCACAACACGCGCGAGAAGGTGCGTCAGAGCACAGGGAGCGGGCACATGGTACTCACGCGCGAGGAGGTGCGTGAGATGCCGAGTCCAGACCGGGTTTGGACTGAACCGGGTCAAAACCGACCCGCGCACTGGGGATTCGAACATGTTCCGGGTTCCGACCCGCGCCCGTGTCCGGATCTAACCCAAATAAGCGGGACGCGCACGTGCAGGCGCGTCGCCCGCGCGCCCGTGCGTCAGGCACGTGCGCCAACACGCAGAGGGCGCGTGCGCCAACATGCAGAGTGCACGTGCAGGTGCGTGCAAGACGCGCACAGTCGTGCCCCCGGCGCCGCGCGTCTTGCACGCGCCGTGTCGTCCCCGGCGCGTAGGGACGCACAGCCGAAGCGTGGCGGCGCGTGGAACGTCCGACAATGCGTCAGGTTGTCTGGAATTGAAATTTTTTAATTTTTGAGGGTCTCACATCCATAAAAGTGACTTTTTGTGGGTTTTTGTGTATCGAATTCTAGTTCGAATAGTGAGATGCAATTCTGGATTATGGTGTATGGTGTCTGTTGATTCATACGCTCGTCTTAGGGTCTGTATTCGAATCATTTGTGTCTTGTTGATTCGTAGGATGCACAAAATGTGAGAATAAGTATCACAAGTCACGATTATCTCTATGACTGTTTTTTAAAATTGTCGTATTAGATCTTTGTAAGAGTGATAAAATTGAATGGTGATAATTATGTGATTTTTCACTGGTAGATTCAATTTATTCTCGAGGAACAAGATTTAATTAAAATTCTGAGGTATGAGATGGTGGACTCCGAGGAGGGTACCATACGTCAAACAGACGGGATTAGCGGACATCACGTGCATGGAAGATGAATGATGGCCGAGTTAGGACAATTCTCCTGAGTAGCATGCACGATGATATGATCCCAGTTTATAAGCAATATTCTACGATTTTATTGGTTTGGCTCACCCTATAAAGAGCACTGTGGTGCTCTTACAGATCCTAAGATGAAGATACTGACTTATAAGTGTAATAACTTATAAGAAAATGGTTGATCATATGATGATGCAACATTTGATAAAAATGTCGAGTATGGTCACCGAGTTGGGGAATGTGACCGAGTCCATTTCGAATATATTTTCTAGTACTGAATGCGATCAAGTTCTTTACCTGATTTACGAGAAATCATGAAAGTCTATTTCACATACGATAAAAGTATTCATACCTTCACTAGTGTGAATAGGCACAGAGAGCTCGAGGAGGAGTATCTAGAGGCGAGTAGGCCATACTCAAGTCATGCTTATGCGGTGGAGTCGAGCAAGGACTCCTGTGGGACTCGAGTTTCAGATAAGAAGAAAATATCCAAAAAAACCGATAATAATAATACGCAGCGAGAAGGAATTGCATATGACCAAGGTGTAGTGCTACATTTGTAATACATTTGGTCATTTCGCTCGTGAGTGCGACGAGTAGAAATTATCTCTTCATTCTTTACGTGGTTTGAGATACTCATTGTTTTTCTCTCCTTCGTGGGTTATGAACACGGGAGCAACCGACCATGTAGCTCGAGATAGGAGCGCGCTTATATAGTTCCGTCGAGTGAGTCTTCGAGTAGGAGGATTTACGTAGAGAAATGGAGTGTTTGTCGGCATCCGAGAGAGTAGCACTTGCAAGTTGGAGTTGTAAAGTTATTAAACTCTGTACGTCATTTACGCTCCGAATATTCGACGGAACTTGATTTCAGTATAGGATACGCTCTGTTAATTTGGAAATTTTATAGTTTCCATTAATTACGACAATTCATTGATTGGTTCTATTTTTGTCCGTGATGAACTATATGCATCGAAAGTGATTTCTTTTAATGATATTTCTTGATATCCTCCTAATATGAGAGATGATGAATCGGTTAGCAATAAGTGGTTTTGTAGAACCCGCTAACCAGTCTTGCCTAGACGGCAAACTTACAAGAGAGCCATTCGACAACGCAATGAGGGCTAGGACTCCATTGCAGTCAGTTCACTTCAACATCTGTGCCCTTATGAACGTGAGAACTTGAAATGGTGTTGGGTACTCTATTATGTTCATAGACAATTACATGTGTTTCAGTTACATTTATCTGATCTCGCACAAGTCTGAGGTATTGAGATGCTTCAGGAAATTTACTAACAAAATTGAGAATCAGTTAGCCTTGAGAGTAGAGACTCTCAGAACCAATCGAGAGAGCGAGTATTTGTCTGAAGAGCTCTATTTCAAGAAGGGCATTACGAGAAACTGACTATTCCTTACTATTCAGTGGAGTAGAGTAGCTGCGAGAGAGAAATAGGACTTTGTTTGAGACGATGAGGTCGATGATAGCGTGAGCCAATTTACTAGTTTCTCATTGGGGAGATGCGTTATTGGCTGTAGCCTACGTTCTCAATCGTGTTCTATTGAAGTTCGCAGTCAGTACACTATATGGGTTTTGGACAGGGAGATAGCCTGACCTTAGCCATTTGAGATTATGGGGTTGTGTCGCATATGTTCATTGTTTCTCGCATTTACACGGCGAGTTAGGCCTACGAGAAAAGAGATGTATCTTTATGAGATACTTAGAAACGATCCGGGGGTTGTGTTCTAATGAGCATACAGATAACACTCTCACTGATATTGAGTCTTATGATGCCAAGTTTTTTGAAAATGATTTCCCTATGAGAGGTGAAATCAATTGGGACTTTACTTTTTATCAAATGGATGAGCGTAGTGGTTTAACTGATCCCAGTGGCAGGACCCAAGAATCTATTACGGATCTTGATTCTAGTGGGATCAATCCATCTAAATGTAAAAAGGTTTTCCCTCCTCTTAAGAGTAGTCAAGAACACGTACCTAACCATCGTTTCTCAATTGAGGGAGAGGCTCTCAGTGTGACTCTTGAGGATTACGAGAAACCTTTAACTGTCCTATAGGCTTTTGAGGGTTCTGTGGAGAACCACTGATTATAGGTCATATGTGAGAGAAGTTGATGATAATCAACGGAATCTGGAATCTAGTTGATTTGTCTGAGGATAGTAGGGCCGTTGGGAACATGTGGGTTCCCAACATCAAGAAAAAAGGTCGACGGATCGGTGTAGGTAAAAGGCCTAGGCCGATAACCAGGGGTTACTCAGACTGTGGGCAAGATTATCTCAATTCGTTTACTTTTAGCGATTGTTTTGGACATGATGTGGATTTGAAGTGAGTCCAGATGAACGTTGAGACTGTTCTCCTGAGTAGGAGTTTTGGATGAGAAGATCTACAAAGAACGGTCATCTGGCTTTATTCTTGTAGATCTGGATGATAAGGTCTGTCGATTTCGGGAGTTGACATACGACCTTAATCATCAATCCGGACAGTGGCATTTGAGATTTCACGAGGAGGTGATATCTTACGATTTCGTGATGATTGAGGAGGATCATCGCATATACTTTTTACGTTCTTTTGATTCTTTTATGATCATGTCCTTATGTGAATGACATTCTGTTAACTAGGAATAACAGAGAGTATCTGATGACCATGATGACGTGGACATTGTCGAGTCTTGATGTGAAAAACATGGGTGAGACTCAGTTCTTCCTCGAAGTTAAGATCCAAATGAATCGTTTGAGACAGATGTTGACTTTTTCATAAGAGTCCAACATCAAGGGAATTCTCAAGCGCTTCGAGAAGATTGACTACGACCCTAAAGATACTCTTATTGCTAAAAGATTAAACTCTAATTCTTGATATATGCTTTAAGACTCTGGAAAGGGCAAGGGAAATGAGTAGAATCCCTTGTACCAGTGCACTAAGTGGTCTGATATACGCAGTGTCGCGTATACAATCAGACGTTTGCTTTGCAGTCAATATGGTAATTAGGTATCGAACGAATCCTAGAGGGGATCACTGGAGAGCAGTGCAAGGTTTCCGAGATATCTCGAGAGAACTGTAAACCTCTCCTTATGTAACGGAGGAGATGATTTGCATTTTGATGGGTATTCAGATACCGACTGGGTTGGCGATCTGAATGTATGCAAATCGATATCAGATTTTGCTGTTTGGAGTAACAAGAAGCAAACCTGTATACCTCTATCTACGATATAGATTGAGCTTATGGGATGCTCAGTGGTAGTTTAGGAGAGTGTTTAGTTTCGGAGATTTCCAGATCACTTAGGGTTTGTGGCAAACAGTGGGAGACTAGTGATGATTTATTGAGAAATCAGGCCGCCCTTGACCACATTTGAGACCCTAAGTATCAGTAAATCCAAACACATTGATACCTAATACTACGTTATGAGAGACATCAGACTAATTAAGTACAGTACTATACAGTGTATTGGTTGATCCCTTCAATAAACCCATTGTGATGGATTCCTGTATGAGATATTGGAATCATTGGGTTTGCATGTATATTGACATTTCTCATATTGTACTGATACTTATTGTGTTATATATATGACATGTGTGCATGATTGGGTCACTTATTTATAGCACTATCTTATTGTCATATATTTTGTAATTTATTGTGATAAATGATATGTCAGGCAGGCATAGTCGACTCTTTCACACGAGTGACCACCTCCAGTTCTGAGTGAGCGGAGATGAGACGGTTTCTAGTTATAAGAGACTTTGAGAGTGGCCCTACTAGAACATAAGTCGTCCTGATATGTGTCCGGATGAGGTCATATGCGATATGACCGGCATGGACGTACCCACATCCATGTTGCCTGTAAGTAGTCAGGTTTGAGATCTTAGATATCACCTGCGACTAGTGATATTGTCTCTGAGATACCCTCTCTAAGATTTTTGGGTAAAATCTTATGTGTAGACTGAGTCTCATACCTGCACAGTGTTAGAAAAATTTGATATATGTCTTTTGAGAGATGGGGGAATAACATTGTGGTACGCGTTTCATACCGCGTGTGATATGTCTACCAGGGATAGTGGGAACATTATTTGAGACACTGATATGATTTTGATCTTCGTTCCCACTGTGTGAAACCCGAGATCCACTGGGTGGGATCTTTTATACCCTTATCACTTTTAGCTGTTTATAGAAGTTTTGACTCAGTGTTGTTACTTTAATCTGTTTATCGATGGCTCAGAAGATAAATTGAGATCTGAGAGACAGGTCTAGAAAAACAGCTGAATTGAGACTAATAGATTCGAGTTTGGGAAAAGGAAAACCAATTGACATTATATTATTGTGTTGTATTCATCGGTATGCCTATTATGTCTTTCCATGTTGGGATGTAAGTAAAATAGTGGATACACAGTCGAGCGTTTATTGGGGATTACTTTCGATAAAGAAAGTAGCTCGATAGATGTAATTAGTCTTGGATCTGGGGTACAATGAGTTCTTTTGATACTAACGATGGCTTCTCGATCATTCTAACAGGTGCATCGAGATGTCTTTGTTTACAGGTGTACTCGCAGGTCGCACGATACTCAATCCTGTATGAAAGTCCAGCAGGGTGATGTGATCGCATGAGTTGTGATTTTGTGACGGACGTATAATGACCTCGCGTGCAAGTGAGAGATATTGGTTTAAGATGCCCACGAAGGACATTTTAGACAATTAGGTAGGGTTAGTGGGGTTACTCCCACTTACCCATACCTCCATTAATTCTCTCTCACATAGATTCATATTAACACAAGGAGACTAACCTCTCCTTCTAAGGGTGTGGAGAATTCTGTGAGATTGAAGAAGCCATGAGAGAATGGCTTGAGAGAGAATAAAAATTAAGGGTTTGAGGAAAAATTTCGTGTAGAGAATTTTTTCCGTCATAACGATCGCTGGACTGAGAATTGTGACATTGTGATATTGAGGTGATAATTCGATTAATATCGTGATCATCATTCCGATCGCGAGATCCAATCGAGGGACATACGCATCGATTGATTGTTTTGAATTCTACATTCGATATATTTATTATTATACCCGATCTATTTATTTTTTCAAAAATTATTTGTATATACCTTACCTTTGTGATTGAGTCACTAGAATATCCAACAGGTTCTTAAAATGTTAGCTTTTTAAAATCAAATGAAGCATCAAATATTTAATTTAAGAAATTTTTCCTATTTTGAAAATTCCTCCAAAAGGGGAAATGAATTTTTTTCAAATTAAAATGACAAAAAATAATTGCAAGCTGGAAATGGTTCTGATACAACCCACACACCCCGCTCCACGATGTGCGTATATGTTGCCATCAAATATGTGCTGCCATGCGCGTATGTCTTCCCTCTCACTGTCTTCCCCTCAATCTCTCTCGTGAAAAGCCAGTCTCCCCGCTCCTGTCTTCCCCTCTCGCTGTCTTCCGCTCTCTCTTGTCAAAAACAAGTCCACCCGTCTCCCCGCTCACTGTCTTCCCCTCTCGCTGTCTTCCGCTCTCTCTTGTCAAAAACAAGTCCACCCGTCTCCCCGCTCACTGTCTTCCCCTCTCGCTGTCTTCCCCGCTCACTGTCTGCCCTCTCCTGTCTTCCCCTCTCACTGTTTCTCTCTCTCAAACAGAATTTCCCACACCATGGAAGGGTCAACTATGGAAGAGCCCACCATGGAAGGGTCACCAAAATCATCCTCCTCGTCGTCTACGACCACCATTCCCCTCACAGCACTGGACGGGCTGGTGAGTGTCAACTCCGTCTTCACAGTCGGCGTCTTTATCGGAATGTCTCTCACAGCGCCAAGCCAACAATTTCTAGAAAATAGGGGCCCCTGCAATGCGGGAATCGGGGTCGCCAAATATCTCCTCCTATTCGAGGTCATTTCGTTCGCTGCTCTCATCTGTCATAGCACAAGGATGAAAACTCACCGAGGCGCTATCATTCAGCTTTGTTTTGGATTGCTCTCTTACGGAGGCAAATCCGTTGTTACCGTTTCAATCCCTACTTGTCTGGTTGCAACTGGTTTGTTCATCTACATTTCGATTGTCTAATTAAATTGTGTTGGTGAAATTTGGAAGGACTCCCACCTCTTTTTTTGTCTTTTTCCTTTTCTTTTAGCTTGTTTAATTTTATTTTTAGGAGTCAAGGGGACCGATCGCATGGTTTAAGATGAATGTGTTGATTGTTTGATTTAAGTGTTTGATAAGAGGCAGAAGTTGTGAATTCATGTATGGCAGATGTGAATGAATCAAAATTACCTCTTTTTTTTTTCTTTTTTAAAAATTAATATAAATTAAGTTTTATTTAATTTTTTTAAGAACCTCATGTGTTGAATAAATTTAATGGTATAGGATATGAAAATATGCTTTAATGGAAATAGTTATATTACCATAAGCTGAGAGACTGAAATGCCTTTTTTGTCAAGTCACTTAGGAAAGTTAATTCCAATTCATTTCTGTTCACGTGAGACGTTCAATTTGATGAAGATATATTTTGATCTTTGGGGTGGATACGTGACTTAGCAAAGAGTTTCGGTCAATTAGATCAAAGCAATAAGGGATAGAATAGAATAACTGTTATCAGAATAATATTAAATAATTTTTTTTTTTTAAAAAATATATATCAGAATTAAAATTCTAAATTAAGAGAGTAAAAAAAAATACAATAGTAAACAGACTACTAATATATTATTTATACCGGTTAGGGAAAATCACTGATTATGCTAGTAAATAATTTTGCATATTTATCTTCGATGACCCAAGATGATTTATTTTCCTTCTATAATAATACTAATAATAATTGGGCTGGTTTTGATCCTTCTCGAAGTCCTAGGGCCTTGTACCCAAATGAGGTACATGTCCACTTGCTTTCCTTTTTAATCTTCCTTCCTTTTTCTTTTTTCTTTTTTTTTTTTTTGGTGGGGGGGAGGGGGGAAGCAATTCATGCCATGAGTGGACCCCTGAATGGTGTAGGTTAAAGAAGGGATGAAACAACCCCTGAATGGTCTTAGCTGAAAAAGATTCATTAATTATCAACCATGTACATTCACGTGAAGGAATTTCCCCTTTTGGTTGTCAACAAAACTAAAACAGAGGCTGTTGATTTGATCTTCTTTATTTATTTTAGCTTACAAATCTGTAACATCCTGAATAATTCTTAATATAACTCTTAGTAATTCTGAATGGTTGTGTATGAACTTGTGAGTGGAAAAAGATCGAGCTACCTGCAATTAAGGTATACGGTATATTAATAAAACAATAGGCAATTTTACTACAAAGATGTGAAGGAATAGCATCAACTTTTATCATATTTCATACTTCAAATACGCCATCCAAATTTATAGAAATTTCTTAAAAATCCACCCAAAAGTTGTGGATTATGATAAAATTTGTGAATTCATGTATTTCCAATGTTAAAATGTATTTTTTTTCCTTGCAAAGTACTTGTACTTTCTTTTTGAAATATATAAATTATTATATATTTATATATTTTTCAACCTAGTTACTTAAATTTATAAAACATATATTTTAATATATATAATATTTCCAATATATTTATATATTTATAAATTAAATTTAAAATTTATATAATATATTACTAATTGTCACTTATATTATACAATATACTACTTAAATTATATTTATAATTTCTATCAATAATATTACATAAACTCAAATTTAAAATAAAAACTATTTAAATTTATAAAACGTAAAACAAAGTACATAAATTTTAATATATATTCATCAAACGAAATATTGATTTTGCACATTTGGCCTACTTAATTATAGTTTTGGCTACAATTACACCTAGAACTAATTTTTTACAATCATAGATACTTAATAAAGTCGTCTTGCTGCAATTTAAAATCAATCTAGTTACTTAAATTTATAAAACATATATTATAACACATTAAATTACTTTGATCCTATAGAAGTAATGATTTATAATATATTAGCAATGTATATTTCATAAAAAGGAGTAAAAGTTGAAAATCTAATATAGTAAACAATAACATCGAACCAAAAAAAAAAACAATAACAAAAACAATTAATAAGATTTTAAGGTTTTGGATTTAAAGTTTAAAATTTTTATTACTCCCACTATATACAATATGGGCATGAGTTAATATTAAATAGGATTTAGTATTTTAAATTTAGTGTTTATAGTTTCTAATTTAAGATTTAAAATTTTTATAATCTCTCATATATATATATATATATATATATATATATATATATATAGTATTTCCTCTCATATTGTACATATCAAGAAAAGGGTCGGTGTTTTCTCCTCATTTATCCGAGTGACAATATGATAACAAACCCGAACTTCGTTTTATACTCTGGATGGTATAGATAGAGAGAGATAGAGAGCACCCTATTTATTCTTTTGTAAAATTCCATATATATCCTAAAATTCCTGCACAAGCTCAATCATGGAAAACCCCATATTCCACTTGGATACCAAAAGAAGGGCGGAACGAACACTCTACCCTCTCCTTTTGCACTAGGTTTGGACGGAGAGAAAAGGAAATAAAAAGAAAAGATTTTAATAAAAAATCACTCACTTTCTTCTATTTGGGAGTTTTTAAAGAAAAGAAATTGAGAGAAATGATAAGATTTTAAACATACATTTTAGTAATTATGGCTTCTTTGGAACCACTTTCTTCTTTTTCAACCACGTGTTCTTCCCACATTCATACATACATCTGGGAGCAAAAACAACCGTAGAATAAAAGAAAGGAATCTATTTTTAGAGACTTGGTATCCAAAATATTTCATAATTATGGCTTCTTTGGAAAAAAAAAATGAAAACTCAAATTATATCTGATCTCTTAATATTAACAAAATTATAAATATAAAAATAATTTAAATTTCACTTATAATTAAATTTTTGTCCAAAATTATTTATTTTAATTAAAAATATTATGTATAATATTTTAATTAAAAATTTCACTTATTTTAATTAAAAAAAAAAAAACTCCAATCTGCCATTTACCTATAATGCCCCAATCCCAATCAGATTATAAAATGAAAAAGAAGGTTTTTTTTGGGGGGGGGAGTTACAAGTAATTATAAAGACCTCAATCCCAATCCTTAGACACGTCATTTTTAAAAGTGATGGGACGTGACCCAAAAGCCCAAACTAAGAGAGTCAATTCCCAAAAAATCCCGTGAAGGACGTTCGCGGGTCAATCTACCGAAGGACCCTAGTTGCCCGGGTCAATCTATCAAAGGGTTTCAATCGTCCGGACCTCTTAAACAATGCTCTCCAAGCTATAGTAGTCGCCCCGATCGGGCAAGCGAATAGCCGCATACCAATCAGACTAGTCTCGATGGACCCTTCATCGATTGAGCGACCAAACGATGGGTAGCACTTGTAACACCGACGCTGCGGTGTTCGTACAAGTATACTGTTCATGGAATATATGTAAAATATTCCTCCGTTTATATATATATAATTTTTTTTAATTAAATTGCATTGATTTTCAATTTTTGGAGTTTTAATTCAAACTTTTAGTATATTCAATTATTAAAATAGAATAATAAAGTATATATAAATATATAAATATATTTTTATTTTCATTTATTAAATTATTTATTTCCTCATTTAATTATTTCCAAATCTATCCAAATATATATATATGATAAGAATAATAATAATGAAAATAATAATAATAATAATAATAATAATAATAAATCGAATTAGGGCTCAAAAGCCCTAATTCTCTCTTCTCTCTCTCCCTCTTTCTCTCTCCGTCTTCTCCTCTCCCTCACCCGTGCCGCACCGCCGCGCCGCGCCGCCGCTGTCTTCTGCCGTTGCCATCCGCCACGGCCGTCGCCACCACCCGCAGCCACCACTGTCTCTCTTTATCCCTCTCTCTATTTCTCTCTCTCGGTTCCATCTCTCTCTATCTCCCGCTGTCTTTTCCTCTCTTCTACTCGCGATCTCTTCTCTGCCGCCGCTGCTCGGCTCCGCCACCCCACGGTGGTTCGACCACCACCAAGTCAACCCCTCACCGTTTCTCTCCATCGCCCTCTCATCTCTCCTTCTCTGTCTCTCTCTATTTTGGCCTCTCTCACTCACTGTCTCTCAGTCTCCCTCAGTCTCTCTCGCTCTGCTCCTCCCTCTCCTGCACGCGCGGATCACAGAACTCGCGACAGGCCCCGCCCTGGGCCGCACGACGCTCGCCCCCATCGCTCGCGCGAGACAGCCCCTACGTGCGCGTGACCCCGCGCGAGACTGCCCTTGCAGCGCCACAGCTCCCGCGCGCGCGACTGCTGTGCTACTTCCCCTGCTCGCTCGCTTGCGCGCACTCGTTTCCCTCTGCTGCGAGCAGGTTCTTCCACCTGCGAAAGCCCCAACCGAAAACCCTAGACTGTCTTCACTCATTTCCTGCGAAGATTAGTATTTTCTTTTTACTTTTTATTTTTTTACTTTTTATTTTTACAATTTTAGTATTTTCTCTCTCTCTCACCTCTGCTCTCTCTCTCTTTTCCTCCCTTATAATATATATGCTGTAAAATTTTACCATTATATATTATTATTTATAAAATATATTATATAAAACTTTACCATTACTCTAGCATCCTCTCCCTCAATGGTTATTCTCTAAATTTGAAATGGCTACCGCTAGTGCCGGCGAGACTGTTCCACGACAACTCTCAGTTGAAGAGGAAGATCATCTACATACGGGTACGAAGAAAGTGAAAGGGATGATGGGGAGAGACGACCAGCTTTCCATATAAAGTAGGGGAAAAAAATGAACCTAGAAACTATCCCCTTTAATTTTCTAAATGTTTTATAAATAAGTAATTTTTTTTCCTTAATAGGAAATAGAGGGAAACGAACATATGTGGGAATGAGCATGGTTTCGGGCGGGAATATATTTAATTATGTAAACCATGGCAGAGATTCAAGTCAAACAATGTAGTCCAATCCCCAGCCCCACATGGAACGGGACACATTAAATCAGACCACAGGAAACCACGACCCTTCGATCGACCTCAAGTCATGTACCAGGCATGGGAAGACTCTGTCTCTAGGTTTAGCTCTAAAGACAACACTCTCTCCCCAAGTAACAGACTCTTTCCATCACTCTAAGCCAAGCTTTTTCTCTCTTCCTCAACATAATAGAGATGTATTTATGAATTTTAAAATAGAGGGGATTTTGGTTTAGCATATCGTTTCGCCATTAATATTATAATTTTGAAGTTTACCAGAAGGTATATATGTAGTGTAAGTAGGTTTGACATCAAGTAAAACTATTTACTATTCTGAATTGGAGACTCTGGTTTCACACACCTTGATTTGCTCTCAGACAATTATGGCATGGCAGGTCATATTTCAATTTCTATTGCATACATTTGTTTGATTTCAAATTACATAATACCAAATGAGTTGAAGTACATGCAGCAGTTTTATACTTCCCCCATACACATTATCTAGAAATGAAAATCTAAAATATTAAAATTGACCGACCTAGAGTTCGTTCTACCGCCTGAGGGACTGTTTTTCCTTATTTTTCATCGGCAGTAATGCCGATGTTTTGACATTGTTTTTCCTTGTTTTGTGTCTACCGTCCAGCTTCCATTTTCACAAAGCCATAGCTTCTACCCCTTTTGGCAACTTCGCCTGTTCATTTTCACAGAGCATTAAAACCCAACATCAAGTGTTCAGGTCTTGAAAGTGATAAAAGACGTTGGGAGAGCCCTCTCTAAATGAGGATCTGACAGCAGCTTAGTCTAAATTAACCGGAGCAAAACTTAAATATTAGACGGTGGATCAAGTCCAGAAACGAAGAGAGAGAGAGAGAGAGAGTAGGGCATTATAATGGTATTTCGGTATATGCCTGTATAATGGGCATTATAATGTATTACAATTAATATTATCAATCATATCAACCTCAAAACTATGAGGAAGGGTTTTAGCATAGAAGTAAAACATATCGATAGTCAAATATACAAGAAACCATACCCGGGGTGAGTTGGTGGAAGTATCTCTTTCCCAAAAGTTTTCAGACAGCCTAAATTCGTTACTTTGTTGGAGGAAGATGGCAAAATCTTCTGTGGAGCACGTAGGCCAAATATTCATTGCACAATGGGGTGCATGAAGTAAATTTCAATTCCTAATTATATGTGTATTTTAATTAAGAAAAAAGGTTAATAAATCACTAGAGAGATATTAGGACTCTAAAATCCATGTTTGAATATGACACAACACAAGCCTAAAGCTTATATGCCTAAAAATTAGAAAATAGTTGTCATAGTTTCTGAAATTATAATTCAATCTCAAATTTCTCTTTACTTTATTCTTCTTTTTTAACTAATTTAACCCAAAAATAATATTGTATTGAGTAATTAATCATTATTAATAGAGTTTGGGATAGAGAAGAGATCTAAAAATTATCTCTATTTTGACTCAAAAAAATAATTACATTGTAATCCTTAAATTATCAGCTACATTCTAATCAATTAAAGTCTGTTGAGAGCCGATCGTGCTGTATAAATTTGAAAATGTCCAGTATAATAATATCATTTCACAGAATTATTCAGTTTCTAAATAATACATATTTAACACATCTAACATAGACTCTATATAATACATCAAGATATGTAATATTAATTTCACAATTCATGATACATCAAAATATATAACATTAATTTCACAAATTCATCCACATATGGTCAAGATTTAGCATGCAGGAACTACACACAGCTATAAATTACTTATTTTCATTTCATTGTACATCTGAGAAATTCACTCCACATATCCCTTTATAGTGTGTTTGGATAGGGGAGGGTTTGGGTGGAAATGGCAAAATCATTAATTGGAGGGGAGATGGAGGGTTTGGGTGGAAATGGCAAAATCATTAATCGGAGTCCAATTGGTATTTAAGGTAATTCACTGCCCAGCATCATTCAATTTCCCACTCAGTGAACACAATGGAGCCTATATTACTGAACACAATTGAGCCTATATCTACATGATCATAAAACTTCTCCCACTCAGTCTCCTCTCCCTCCCTCTCCCTCTCTCTCTCTCTCTCTCTCTCTCCCTCCCTCTGTTGTGTTTTCAGGTACCCTCTCTCTCTTTGTTCTATATCTCTCTCTCTGTTTTTTGTTGTGGTTTAATTTCTACTTCTTTCTCTGTTGTGTAGTCGGCCAGATGGAGGGATTCGTTCGCTTCATTGTAAGCGTAGACCTTGTTCTTGCAGTGCTGCTACTGTTGATAACAACTCTTGAGTTCTGCGTGTCATGCTTGTGCAGGAGGAACCACGAAGGCGAACAAAATCTAGTTAAAGTATGTTTTGATTTTAGTTTTAGGATTTTTGCTATCTCTTTAGTTTTTTATGCCATCAAGCTTGTGTTAGGGTATTTTTAAGTATAAGGAAAAAAAAAATCTAGTTTGGCTGCATCAAGCTTTGCGGCATTTGTTTATCAATTAAAGTGTGCCTGTCTCTCTCTCTCCCCCCCTTTTGTTTCTTTCTTGCGCTTTTCTTTAGGTTTGCTCTTGGGCTTGTGATTGGTTTGAGTTTTCAAGAACACCCCGCGAACCGGTGTATTGTTGTGTGTTTCTAGAAATTTAGAAGAATCCCATAAAACCCACCAACATAACCAAAACTCTCTTCTCGTCTCAAACTCGCTGTTCTTAGCACCTGGATGAACAAATGGATGGCAACCATTGACTGACATCATCCAACGGCTATTATTTCACCGCGTGTTAATCTATTTGCTTTTATCTTTTCATTTTTCTCTTTCACCATGAAATGAAACCCACTGTTTTTCCCCCCATTTTCATCCTTTGTAGGTCTCTCTCTCTCTCTCTCTCAATTATTGTGATGACAGGATATTTTTAAATGATTTTGTATGTTCAAATTACCTCATGGGCCATGAAAACGAGGGAGGGTAATTTTTTCTTTATTCATAAATTTTAAGCTTGTTATTGATAAAATTTGATTTTTATGGATGAAGTATCAATTTTTTATCCCACCCCCACAGTGGCTACATTCTGGCTGGATATCTAATATAACTCTGCTTCTTTATTCAAATTTGGGATTCGCCATGACATGGTTTAATATTTTTGGATTATTATATTAATAATATCTTAACTAAAAAATATATTAATTCGATTGTAAATTAATTTTTCATATAAATAGTTAATATATAATTTATATCTCGATAATTCTTTTTTTCTTCTAGTCAAATAATAAATTATTATTGAGCTGTCATTTTAAATTCGGCCAACACATGATAACTAGTGAATAGGAATTTCGTCTCAAAAATAAGGATAAAATTTATATAATATGCCCACGTATTTCCTTTTATGGATTTATCCATTTCCACTAAAGCATGGTGTAAACTACCACTTGGTTGTCCATTTTTGAGAGAGGAAAGTGAATAGGAATTATTGGATAATTAATTAATTTTATTATTTTATGTACATCAATACCCACGAAAAGATGATCAAAAGAATCCCAGTTTATCTAATTTTTTTTTTTAAATTTAATTCTTAATCGATAAAATTTTTATCCATTACAATGTTAGGTATTTTTAAAAAATTTACAGAAATAGTAGAAAATTCTAAAATCTAGTGATGATAAAATTTAAAGTCTAGCTTACAACAAGTACGTGGTAACAAGGGAGAGGGGGACGATGCGCCACCTATATGGTTGGGGACCATATTTTCTTCTTGGTTCCATTGAATGAGGGTAGATACTCTCCCCTTGTGAAAAACCCTAAGGAGTTGACTCAGTACGGTCAAAAGGGCATCAACATCTCATGACCTAATTTCGTGCTTCAAATGTTGTCCCTAATATTTATTAGATTATGTTTGGATTAAAATATATTTCTTTATTTTTTTTTTTGCAATTTGCATTTAAATCTAAGTTTTAGTACTTAACAATAATAACAATAAATTGAATTTTAATTTTGAATTTTAAAATCAATTATTTAAGAAATTAATATACTAGAGAAGGAAAAGGTACATGAGTGATGTTTTCGATTTTCTATATTTAGTATACATATTAACATTTAGATAATCTTATTCAAATTGAATTTAATAATTTAATAATTATTTTTTCTTTTCAACTTGAATTTATATAAATTATCTCTCTTTAAAATTAAGCTTATTAATCTTCTCTCTCTAAACATATCATTTTCATTTTTTCTCTATTTAAAAAAAATTACTTTTTTCATTTTAAAATGATCAAATTAATTTTTTCTTTCTAAAATTTAAATTAAAATTTTATCACTTTAAAGACATCAATTTTAAATTTTCTTTTTTTTAAAAAATAATTTAATTCATTCGTTCCCTAAACACATTTTTTAGGATTTTTCTCTGATTAAAAAGACTAAAATTGATATTGTCTCTCTAAATACATTGTTTTTATATTTTCTCTCTAAAAAAATTAAATTAAAATTTTCTCTCTCTAAAATAAATACTTAGAAATTAATATTTGAGTTTTTCTCTCTTTAAATTAATATTTTATCTCTTCAAAGAATCAACTTAAATCATATTTTTCGCTCTTAAACTCATTAATTCTAAGTTTTTCTCTCTAAAAAAAATTAATTATTTTAAAAATTGTCTCTTTGAATGCAATGATTTTTAATTTCATTTTCTCACTAGAAAAACTAAATTTTATTTTTTTTCTTTAAAACTAATCACTTCAATTTTGACTCTTTAAATAATCAATTTAATTCACACATTCTCTCTCTAACCACATCAATCTTAATATTTCTTTCTAAAGAATTAAATTAATTTTCTCTCACTATAAATAAACATATTAATTTATTATTCTAAAAAAATTCTTTAATTTACATTTTCTCTCTATAAGTATTCTCTATCTAAAAATACTAAATTTAGCTTTCCAAAATTTATTTGATTTACATTTTCTCCAAAAATATGAAATTTAATTTTTTCTAAAACTAAATATATTTTTATCTCTCTAATACATTGTTTTAAATTTTTCTCCAAAAAATCTAAATCAATTTTTTTCACTTTAAAAACTAATTTAATTCACATTTTCTTTTTATAAACACATTAATTTAAATGTTTTCTTTCTAAAAGTACAAATTTAGTTTTTTCACTTTTTAAAATATTTTTATCCTTTCATAATATACATAATTAAATTTTATATTTATACTTTCTTTTATCCTCTGTCACTATCATCGATGTATACAGTAGATGACAGAGATGAATTAAATGGGCCACTGATCCCGCCGACCTGAAATCCCGGCGTTTGATGCAAAAATGACAGAATGCTCGCTCTCTCTCTCTCTCTCTTCTCTCTCTTAGTTGGACAAATTTGCTAACCCAAATTTTGCTATGTAGAAGCCCACGCGCTCTGAGAGTCACGGAGACAGAGAGAGAGAGAGAGAGATGCCTGTAATTGTACATGTGGCAGTCCCAGTAATTGCGTACGATTGTGTGTTGTTTTCGAGCCCTGTGTTTGTTCCCGAGTTGGCTACCCTCGTCTGTCCCTGCCTCTGCTTTTCCGCTTTCACCTTTTTTGGAGAGGGAGAGAGAGAGAGAGAGGAAAGAGAGATGGTTTTATTGTGGCTGTGACACAGTACCCATGAGTGTCTTATTATTAATTAATAATAATTAATATTTACTTTTTTATTATTTTTCTTATAAATTTGGTTTTTTTTTTAATTTCTTGGGAGTGAACTGTAATTTTATTATGGAGCCACAAATGCCAATGTTTACCAACTCTACCTTCTTCCCCCATCGAGTTGATTGAATGGGATTATTTCATTTCTTTTGATTTTTTTTTTCCCAATTTGAATTTGAGTGCTACCATTTCTCCAATTTTTAGTAATTCTTCACCTTCTTTCTTGCTGGTGGTCTCAATCACAAGGCTCGGAATTAACAAATCACATTAATCATATTTTATGCCCTTTCTCTTTTAAAAGAAATAGAGAAGATTAAACACATTTTTTCTACAAAATAAATAAATAAATTATTCATAAAAAAATTTAAATATGAGGAGAAATTTACTGTAAGATAAAAATGAGTATAAGGAGGATTTTTCCGACGAATACAAATTAAATACAACTATCAAACTCTAATACACACTCTGTATATAACACATAAATATAATGTGTACATACAATTAACAAATCTTAAAAAATTCTCATAATATAATTTTTTATATATATATATATATCATAACATAAATTTGTCAGACTATCACCATACTATAACAAATCTATCTGAACTTATGTTACTTATAATTCCAATTAATCGAGAATTAAAAATATTTACATGATATATTATATGAAAAAAGAAATTAAATAGACGAGGTTGTAGCAATACCTAAGACAACTCAAAATTAACATAAATGCTACGCAATTTGTTCAGTCTAAAATGACTAATTAATCGAAACATTAAAAAGTAGCAAAAGAAAAGAAGTTCAACTTTAGTATGGTAGAGGTAGAGGTGCATCTCGGTCCGCTACCCAAATTCAAACACACTATTTTGGTTCAAACCCGAGATATTTGGGTTCTATTTTTTGCCCCAAATCCGAATCTGAACAAATTACTTAGAATCGAACAGATATCCGAACTCAAAAATTCTTTTTTTAATGAAAATTCTCCATTTTTCAAATACAAATTATAAATACATTAAATAACAATTATAATATTAATTAAATTCATAAGCACAAATTCAAAATAAATAATAAAATTTATTTAAAATTTTAGCAAACTAATATAACAAAGAAAGATAACAACTTTATCATTGCTTTTTTTTTTGTTTGATTCGTTGAATACAATAATAAATAATTTAAAGATCATAATAATAATAAATTTAAATGTGACATAATAATAAAATATTTTTTTACAATAATTTCACTTTTACCCTTATAATTACGAAATATTTATAAATATATTCAAATTAATTTGAATAATTCCGAATAATTCAAGTTTTTTAATTATCAATCCCAACTCGTTCCGATATAATAAAAAAGTTTGAATTAACCCAATTTGAACACCTTGGGTTCAGGCAAGTCACAGGTTTTGTTCGCCTCTAACCAAGCCCTAATATGAGAGAGAGAGAGCAGAGTAGCAATAGTAGAATTTTGAAATGGAATTTCATTGAGTATTGGGGATTCAAAAGAGGTTTTCTCACTACAAGAAAATAGCCCTTCAGGAACGAAAATTACTGATGAAAAAAAATCCATCACTATTAGCGACGGATTAGTGACGAAAAATGCAACGACGGATTTAGCGACGGAAAAATCCATCGCTAATTATTCCGTCGCTAAATTTCTCACTAAATTTAGCGACGAAAATTTTCTCACTGAATCCGTCGTTAAAACTTTTTTGGACAGATTAGTGACGGAAAAATCTGTCGCTAATTTTTCGTCGCTAAATCCATTGCTAAAACCTTCTTGAATAGATTAGCGATAAAAAAATCCGTCACTAATTTTTTGTTGCCAATTCCTCCGTAAAACTTGAAAAATATTTTTTGTTTTGATTAAATATAATTTTTTATTTTTATTAAATATAATTGTGTACTTTTTTAAATATAATTTTGTCTTTTTATTAAATATAATTTTTTGTTTTTATTAAATATTATTTTGTGTTTTTATTAAATATAATTTTTTGTTTTTATTAAAAAATATTTTGTATTTTTATTAAATATAAATTTGTATTTTTATTAAATATGATTTTATGTTTTTATTAAATATAATTTTTTGTTTTTATTAAATATAATTTTGTATTTTTATTAAATATAATTTTGTGTTTTTATTAAATATTATTTTGTGTTTTTATTAAATATAATTTTATATTTTTTAAATATAATTTAATGTTTTTATTAAATAAAAATTTATATTTTTTTTAAATTAGTGTGTTATATTTTTAATATTGAGAGTTAGAAAAAAAGTATAAAAATAGAAAAAAATAAACTAATAACACCAATGTGATGGTGACATAGTGGTTGAAACTCTCAATATCTCTTTCTTATACCCAAGTTCAAACCTAGGTGTGTGCATTTTTATAACAAATTAAAAGCAGGCATGCGGGACGGGACTAGGATAGGAGCATGCGAGGGCAGCAGGTCAGGTCGGGCAGCCGGGCCAGTCGTCTGGGTTTGTGCGCTTGGGTTTGCTCTTACTCACTTCAGTGACGAAAATATTTCCGTCGCTAATAATCTGTCGTTAATTCGTAAAAAATTAGAAATAATTAGAAAAAATAAAAAATTAAGTTATTGATAGATTAGTGATGAAAATATTATGAAAAATTTCTGTCGCTAAATTAGCGATGTGACTTTCAACGACGGAATTTTCCGTCGTTAAGATTTTTAAGGACAAAAATTTAAATATCAACGACAGATATTTTCATCGTTGATACCTATTTTTTTTATAGCGCCTCTCTTCAAACATGATCACATTTTTGGAACGGTCATATTCCTTTGGCAAACAGAGGAAATATTTCCGTCGCTAATAATCTGTCGTTAATCCGTAAAAAATTAAGAATAATTAGAAAAAATAAAAAATTAAATTATTGACGGATTAGTGATGAAAATATTATAGAAAATTTCTGTCGTTAAATTAATAATTTGATTTTTAATGACAGAATTTTTTGTCTCTAATATTTTTAACGATAAAAGTTTAAATATCATCGATGAATATAACTATTTTTTTTTATAGTGCCTCTCAAACATGATCACATTTTTGGAACGGTCATATTCCTTTGGCAAACAGATAGAGTAAGTTTGGTTGTTTTGTTTTGGCTGATGGTGACCTCGTTGCATAGAAGACAAAATGATAAAAATGCAGACTACATGGCTAAGCAACTTGACTGCTACCTCACAAGGGCATTTATTAATGTAACTTGGTTGTTTGACCTTTTTTAAAATTTTCTTTAATTATTATTTTTCCATAAAAAATTTGATTAAAAGGGGCAGATAAGAGATAATAATTGGTCTATTATACATAAAATAAATTATTATTCCCCTTTTGTTTTTTAAAAAAGATGGCGTGTGTGTGTATATATTTATATATATATTATAAAGGAGGGTATTATCGTAAAAAAAATGAGTTCAGATTGAGAGAGAAATTTTTAATACCAGTAGAAGAGAAGACTCAATGATCAAAGAGATGTTTGATATAACTGAACAAATACTGTGCATATATAAAAAAGGTGATTACCATAATAGAGCAATAGAATTTGCCAAACACTCATTTCCTATGTGCTTCCGCTACAAAATTAAAGTATTATAGTGACGATAATATTTATTATCGGTGATTTTTAATAACGATTTTTTGTGTCCTATAGTAACACTTTTGATGAAACCGTTAGAAAATATATATAATTTACAATGGTATAAAATTATTCGTCAGAAAAAGTTTAACGATCGTTAGTAAAGGTAACACAACCGTTTGTAAAAAGCAATGTTAAATTATCACAGTTAGTACTCACGGTCAATAAATATCAAAATTTTAGAAACAGTTTGAAAACAGTCACTAGATGACTGTTTTTACTGTTTACCTAACTATATCAACTACATAAATTCTACATCTATATTAACTCAGACATTATACAGTCTTAAAAGACTATATTCAATGCAGACGCTTATCATTTATGGTTAGTAAATATGATAGAATTTTAGGGATAGTTTCAAAACAGTTTCAATACGACTATTTTTACTGTCTATTTAAGCATACCGTTTTTATAAGATCAAAATCTATGCTAACCCTATATTTTACAGTTTTTATATATTCAATTCTGATATTTATCATTTAAATATGATAGAGTTTTATGGATAGTTGAAAATAGTCTCAATTTGACTCTTTTTACTATCTATTTAAATATGACTGTGAGCCCTGCCATCGTAACAGTAACAATACCTATGTGACACTCAAGGGTGTCGCCCAATGGCTGCATATATATTATTATATATATTATAATACTAAAATAGTATATATTACAAATAAATATATATATTTTTCTAATTACTTATTAAATTATATTATATATTTTAAATTGTTTATTAAATTATAACTATGTATATATCACTATATGTTATTACATATAATTATATATTACTATATTCTACTACATTATATATATATTATTATATATCACTATATATATTACTATATATTACTAATATTACATTATACAGTAATATATATTAATATTATATATTATTTATATTATTATTTTTTCATACTAATATATTATTATATGTCGTGTCGTATTAAATTATTATATATTTTTTTTAATAATTAATTAAATTATAGCTATATATGGATACATATTACTATATATTATTATGTGTTACTATATATTACTATAAACTACGATATATATTGCCATATATTGCTAATATTTTAAAATAATTACTATATATTATTATATACTACTATATATTAATTTATATTTTTATATGTTACTAATATATTAGTATAATTACATGTTATTATATTATATATTAATATATTATATTATTTTTTATACTATTGTATCACATCTTATTATATTATATTTTAACACATTAGTATTAAATTATATACTACTATATATTAATATTACATACTATATATTATTATTATATATTATATTAGTATATATGTTGTATTAGTATTATATTATGATAAATTATAGTAAATTTTTTAAATTACTTATTAAATTATAATATAGTTTTAATTATATTATATGTTGTACAAATTTATAGACTTAATATTTTATTTTTTCTGAATCCAAAACAATTAAAAATGGGAAATAATAAAAAGAAAAAAAAAGAAAAAAAAAACAGAGTGTGGCCCCAAGCAGGGGATGCCTGGCGCCCACCCCATTGCTGGGCGGGTTCCAGGCATCCCTGCCTAACGCCCGCCCTCTCTCTGTTTTGGTGTGTGTGTGTGTGTGTGTTTTTTTTTTTTTTTTAATCCAATCTAAAACCAACCATTTACTATATAATATATATTAATTCAATATATTTTTAAAGGTAAAATAGTTTAGTAAATAATTATATTTAATTACATAAATTAATTATTTTTAATTATTTTACCTTTAAAGTCATTTGTTAATAATTATTATATTTAAACAATTATTATATTACAACATAGTATTATATTTAAACAATTATTATATAATATAGATAATTATTTATCAAAATAATCCATTTGCTATGATCATTAATATCCACCGGCTGTGGAACCGCCCTCCTATCTTCAACTTTTTTTCATTTTATTTTTTTATTCTTTTTCTTTATTTTGTTTTTTTTATTCTTTTTTATTTTTATTTTTATTTTTATTTTTTTATTTTTATTTTTTTATTTTATTTTTTGTGCCTTCTTTTCTTTTGTTGTTTTTGTTCTTTTGTTTTTAATTTTTATTCTTTTGTTTTTTTTTTGTTATTTTGTTTTTTTTTCATTTTTGTTTTCTCCCGCACAAATGAGAAATTAAGAACAATGCATGAAAAAAGAGGTGGGAAAAAAGTGTGCGGACAATGAAAAAAGAAGCGGGAAAAAGTGCAAAATGAGCGATTTTTCAAAATTGTTTTGTGAAAATGATACATTATAAATCATCCACGTAGAAAATTTCACCATTAAAACTTCAATTTCTCTTTCCCTCGAAAGCTCTCCTCCCCTGACACATTTAAACCTTCAACTCACTTTACAAAATTTTATCAAAAAATTAATCACATTTTTTTGACAAAAAATCACTTTTTGGTTTTTGTCAGTGTGTTTGAAAGATTCAGATGAATATTGTAACTGACTATGAAGAATCACAACCATTTAAGAACAAGTTCAGAATGCAATCATCCCAAGATGTTATCCAGGTTCAAAAATAAGCATATCCTTTTAGTTTGGGGAATAAATTTTTTAATTATTTGTATTTAAAATTTTATTTTGAGCAGTTGTCAAGAAATGCAGAGATTGTGTGCTGCCAAGATGTTTTGGGAATTAGAAAAAAAAAAGTGCATAATGTTACTAATTTCACTTTTCTCTGGTTTCTTTGAATTTTAAGATAATCTTACTAATTTTACTTTTATTATTGAATAATGATCTAAAATATTTGTATTAATTTTGGAATTATCTAATTTCAATAATGAGATTATGCCTTATTTGTATTAATTTTGGAATTATCTAATTTCGGTAATGGGATTGTGCCTTCAAGTGATCTGGCGCCCGTCCCCAATATGCGGGCACCCGTGCAATAGGGAGCCTGGCGCCTGTCCGCAATATGTGGGCGCCCATGCAATAGAGAGCCTGGCGCCTGCCCCCGACACACGGGCGCCCACCCTAGGGGGGCCTGGTGCCCGCCCCCATACGTGGGCGCCCGCCCACACAGATCATTGGTACCGCATCTAGTATCCCATGATAAAATAATAACATCTCACAACAACATTTCCTAATTCAATGGTAATCGTGTCTAATTCAATGGTACTAGTAGCATATGATTACCGATGATAACATTTCCTAAATCAATAGTAATCGATAATTCAATAATTCAATAGTAACCGATAATGAAAGTAATAACATCTCGTAACATATGATAACCTATAATAACCTAAATGATAACCTATAATAACTTATGATAACCGATAATAAAATTAATAACATTTCTTAACTCAATGGTAACCTGATAACTGACGATAAAAGTAATAAATTTCGTAACAGTAACCGGTAATAAAATCAATAACTTTTTCTAACTCAATAGCAACCGACGATTAAAGTAATAACATCTCGTAACACATGATAATTGATGATAAATCAGTAATATTTCCTAACTGAATGATAATCAACGATAAAAGTAGTAGCATCTTGTAACACATAGTAACCGATCATAAATCAGTGACTTTTCCTCAGATAATGATAACCGACGATAAAAATAGTAATATTTTGTAACATATGGTAACCGATAATAACAATCTTAAGATTTTCTAACACCCAATTAATTGACGATAAAATCACTAATTTTACCGATACTTTTTTACCGTCACAATATATATAGATATGCTACAACGGTTACATAGACCATCAAGATACACCTATTTCGACTGGTATATATCCAACTGATATTCCATTCGTAAGAGAAAGTGTTACTGACGATTTTAGTGTATTTTACTGACACATTTTGACTGTCTAAATATTGCGCTTATTTTGTAGTGTTCTCTTCCTACTAACCAAAATTATTCTCCAAAACTCTCCTTTCGTTGGAAGGGCACACATGGCATGAGTGGATATGTGTGACTTGTAGTATAAGTTTGATGGACATTCTTTCATTTCATTTTATGATTACCCAGATACAGCATAGAACTCAAAATTCAGAACGTTCATAATTATTATGGCCAAGGGAACACAACTACTCGAGACTTAAAGTCCCTACTTGTGTAGTCAACAATTTGCAGAAGTGAGTAAATATGTGTCAGCACAACATGCAGGATTGGGGCCCAAGAGGACCAGACATAGCATGCCGTGCGTTCAAGTCTTCTTACTTACGAATGCCACCCTGTTTGAATTCAAAATTTTGAAAATCTTCCTCGGAGTACTGGGCTCTGGTGATATTTTTTGTTATACAATGACAATGGAATCCGAGTCTAATACAAAAAAAAAAAAAAAAAGAGGGAGAATAGTGTCATTTGATTTGAAACTTCTCGGTTTTGTGCTCTGATGATATATATTATATTTCAAATGGCCATCTTAGAGTTTGAAATAGAAATACAAGCTGATGATCCCCCCCCCCCTAAAAACCTCCGCATCCCAAATAAATAAGGTCCTTTTTATCTTGAAGATTTATGATCAATTTTTTTTTCAAAATCTTAATTGCAAGACAAATATTTTTGGACCTTTTGAATGGTACAGATCATAGCTGTGATCATAAATAGGCATCGGATAACTTCATGTGGACCCCATCCCATGTTAAGGTACAACAAGATATTCTCAAAATTTGAATAATTTCCAAACAAGGATCGATCATCAATTGACCCGTATCAATCATCAATTGACCCGTAAGACCTTTCCTTTCAAATCCAATGAAAAAGGGCCAATATAGCTATCCAAATCAAATTTTTAAATTTATCACAACCCATTTTTAACATAAAAGAAAAATCTATAAAATTTAAAGAAATAAGAGAAAATGATCCTCAATTTAGGTAAGCAAAAATTATATTCAAATCACTAATCAAAATAAACATAGTATGAAATGAAATTTCAAAATAGTTATGAAATTTGTCTTCATTTGGATCTGCTAATATCTCAAACCAAAGAAGGTCTAGTACCCAAAAAAATCCAATAGACTAACTTCTTCAAATTTAGTGCTAGGCAACTTCAAATCTTAATTAGACTTCCTCTGTAAGAAAAAAGTGAGAGGTGAGTATATATTATACTGAGTATTGTGTACATTGAACATAAATAAGATTTTGTGTGATAAATATATCAAATATATATTTTTCAAATCATCATATAGTTCTCAACTTTATTTATTAAAAATAAATTCAAACAATTATTTTCAATATTATCATAATTTAAACTCATATACGGCTAGTTATTTTACATTTTTAAATACGGGGCAACATAAAATTATTATTCCTAATAAAAATTTACCATGACCTAGGGTGAAGACTGTTAAGGGTTTTATTAAACTTATGTTTTAAAAATGCCCCATGTGTGTATTCTCGTCAGTGGTGTACCCAACTATTTCATACCCGTGGGCACTATATCCAACCATGAATGTACCACACGTGCTTGTCTATATTCTATATCTACTAAGTCTATTACGTCACTCTATCGGATCACTTCATAGAGGGAAATGACTAGTCTTTTTTTAGGGTTCAGACTCTTCCCCTGATAACCACACCATGCACTATTTCTGATGAGGTCATCAAGATTGCAAGGAATTCACAAGATCTAACTCAAGTTCCAGTTGGACCGGTGACAAAGGCATGAGTTAAAAAGTTCAAAAAAGTACTAAATAATTTAATTCAGAAGATTTTAAAACAAGAAATTAGAGTCCAAATGAATGAAGAACCAAAAGGGGTTTTAATTATACTTATACAAGCCCAATTAGAAGAATAAAGGGTCCAAAACTATCCAAGACCAAGGGAGGATGAAAATAAAGAAAAATAGCAGCAATAATTGGTCAAAATAGTTTGGTTTATTTAGTTTACTAATTTTTCTTTGTAGTTTGTATTTTAATTTCCTAATTTTTGATTATTTAGGGAGTTACTAAATTTTAGTTGCCAATTTAGTCTTTACCTTTAACCTATAAATATGTCAGTACATATTATGTAAAATTGAAATTTAAGAGAATTAATAAAATTGTGAAATTTTTTCACACAAGTCTTGTTCTTTTGAGAAATTTTGAACTTATTCAAGATAGAAATCTTGTTTAGTTCTTAACTTATCAGTCTAGGTTTTGAACCACCTAAATTGTGGTGTCATTCCTTCCATCTTTATACCAAGGTTTTTGTTCTAGTGAGAAATGATTTTAAGATCATATACCTTAAATTTTTCATTCTTTAGGGCAAAGATTGAGGTTTTTAATTCCATCGGTTTAAATCAGTCGTTGGGAAAATTCTTACGCTATATTATTTGTTCGTGAGTTCTAGGGTTTCTATACTCATTGGGTTCACATTAGTTGGTATCAGAACTAATCCAGGTTTTTTTTTTCATCGAATTATTCTTATTTTATTTTATTTTATTTCTCTTTGTTCTTATTTGTGTTTTAAAACTCTAATTCCAATCTCGATTCATCATCTTGACTAAAATTCTTCATTCGTTAGTTTATTTCTTATTTTTGGTGTTTTTCATTCTTTATTTTGTGCTGCATAGTTCAAAAAAATGAAAGGCCGTTAAAAAAAAAGGGTCATACAAAAAAAAAAAAAAAAAAGAAGAGGCCCAAAAAAAAAAGAAGGCCAGCAAAAAAAAAAAAGATGTCGTGAAAAAAAAAAAGAGGCAAAAAAAAAAAAGACATGCAAAAGAAAGAGGTCGTGAAAAAAAAAGACAGCTTCCAAATTTTACAAAAATGATAATTTTTCATTTTGTAATCTTGTTCAAATTTTGCAAGTTCTAAAGTGTTATTACCAAATTTGAATTAGAGTTTTCTAAATTTTTTGTTGAATTTGAAATATTTTCTTATTTGTGCACTTTTCTAAATTTGTACACTTTCCTAAATTCAAAACTTTCTATAATTTTTTTTCATTCTTGATTTCTTTCATTATTTGTCATCTTTCTTATTTATTTCATTCTTTATTTGTTTCCTCTTAAATTGAAATTTTTTCAAATTTGTAATTTTCCTTATTTCCCATTGTTTTTTTTCTTGATCTTTCTTTCTTTGTGCTTCTTATTAATATTTTTTTTCATATAAGTCTTTGAATTTCACACAACAATTATTCTTAAGTTGAATTCTCGAGTTCAATAAAGAACTTGACTAAGTGAAGAGAAGTGGTAAAAGATAAGAGAGAATTCATTAAAAATAAAAACCAAATTCAAAGAGTTAAACACGAGTGAATTTGAGTGAATCATTATTTTTTAGTGAAACACGTGAGGGAGTGTGGTGAGCTTCTTTGCTATTTTATTCTAACATTGTCTTGTAGATTCTAATCATATCTCAAAATCAAAAAGATAACACAAGTAAGAAGGTTCAACCACACGTTGGGCCGAATCTACAACTACAAGTATTTATGGGGGAGATAAGACGGATGATAAAGAGGGAGTTAGATCTTATATATGAAAGGTTGGATAAGGTAGAAGAGGGATCACAAAAGGGACAACCATCAATAGGGCCAAACCCCTCAAGAAGGAATAGGTTTCATCAAAGGGAAACTGAAATTGTGGATGAGTTTGAAGGAGATGGGTTAGAGGAAAAGTTTGATAGGTTATCAATGGGTAGTCATAGGAGATTGGGTCGGGATAGAGAAGTTAGGAATTGGGTAAACAATAATTTAGGTAGTATCAAGATGAAAATTCCGTCGTTTCAAGGTAAAAGTGATCCTGAAGCATATCTTGAGTGGGAAAAGAAGATTGAGTTGATTTTTGATTGTCACAACTATTCGAATTAAAGAAGGTAAAACTGGTTGTTATTGAGTTTACTGATTATGCAATTGTATGGTGGGATCAGTTGTGCATCAATAGAAAGCGAAACGGGGATCGACCTATTGAAACTTGTGATGAGATGATGAGGGTGATGGGACGACGATTTGTGTCGAGTCATTACTATAGGGATTTATATCTCAAGTTGCAGAGTCTCCACCAAGGTAACCAAAGTGTCGATGAGTATTACAAAGAGATGAAGATAGCTATGATTAGGGCAAATTTGGAAGAAGATAGAGAAGCGACAATGGCTAGACTTTTAAATGGTTTAAATCGAGAGATTGCCAACATGATTGAACTTCATCATTATGTGGAGTTGGAGGATTTGGTACATATGGCAATCAAGGTTGAGAGACAGCTCAAAAGAGGCAACACACGGCCAAGACCAGCCCCACAGATTCCAAGTGCAACATCTTGGAGAACGAGCTATCCAAAAAAGAAGAAAACTTAACCACTTCCAAAGTTAAATCTGAATACAAACCAACCGCCGCCACCACAACTTCTCAAAGTAGAGCAGTCTCTACTTCAACTCATTCTAATGAGATTAAATGCTTCAGGTGTAAAGGAAGGGGACATATAGCTAGTCAATGTCCAAATAGCGAGTTATGGTGATTCAGTAAAATGGTACAATCGAGTCCAAAGATGAAGATGACATTAATTGTTTGCCACCATTGGAAGATGCCACCATCGGAGATGAGGAGTATGGGGCTGAACACGGTGAGATGTTAGCACTAATTACATGTCATGCTTTAAGCTTACAAGCCATAGGAGATGAAAAAGAAGTACAACGGAAAAATATCTTTCACACTCGTTGCCATATGAAAAATAAGGTATGTTTTTTTATTATTGACGGTGGTAGTTTTACTAATATTGCGAGTACGACTTTAGTGGAAAAGCTGAATTTGCCAACCACTAAACATTCCCAACCATACAAACTACAATTGTTGAATGATAGTGGAGAAGTGAGGATTACAAAGCAAGTTGTTGTGCCATTCCGAATTGGAAAATATGAGGATGAGGTGTTATATGACGTGGTGCCAATGCAGGCTGGGCATATTTTGTTAGGAAGGCCTTGACAATTTGATCGACATGTACAACATAACGGCTTCACCAACAAGTAATCATTCATGTTCAATCAACGAAAAATCACTCTGATTCTGATAACACCAACACAAGTCTATAAAAACTGAATGAGATTGTAAAAATTGAGTGAACAAAAGAAACAGAGAGATCAAAATGAGTTGAGAGAAGAGAAAAAATAGAGAAAAGAAGAAAGAGAGGCTGAATTTGGTGAGGAAGAAAAAAGAGAGAAAAGTTCAGCCAATGAGGTAAAATCTGAGAGAAAACAAAGAAATTTCTATGACAAAACAAGTGAGATTAAGCGAGCGATCCTCTCAAAACGGCCAATGATTGTACTTATGTACAAGGAATCCCTTTTAAGCACTAACCAACTTAACCCTTCTTTGCCTAGTGTTGTTGTTTCTCTTTTACAGGAATTCGAAGATGTATTTCCTGAAGATCTACCCCAAAGATTGCCACCGATCCGAGGGATTGAACATCAAATTGATTTCGTACCCAGTGCATCAATTCCAAATCGTCTAGCATATAGAAGCAACCTAGAAGAGAAGGAGCTACAAAGACAAATTGAAGAGTTGATAGAAAAAATGATATGTAAGAGAAAGCATGAGTCCATGCGCAGTTCCAGTGACTTTAGTACCTAAGAAAGATGGGATATGGAGGATGTGAATTGATTTTCGAGCTATCAACAATATAACGGTAAGATATCGACACCCTATTTTTCGATTAGATGACATGTTAAATGAATTGTATGGTGACCGTGTGTTTTCTAAGATTGACCTTAAGAGTGGATATCATCAAATACGAATGAAAGAAGGAGATGAATGGAAAACAACATTAAAACTAAATATGGATTGTATGAGTGGTTAGTCATGCCTTTTGGTTTAACCAATGCTCCTAGTACATTCATGAGCTTAATGAATCATATTTTACGTGCTTTCATTGGTAAATTCGTAGTTGTTTACTTTGATGATATTTTGGTTTATAGTAAAAACTTGCATGATCATATTTCACATTTTCATTCGGTTTTGGATGAACTTAGAAAGGAAAAGTTATATGCTAACCTCAAAAGTGTACTTTCTATATTGATAAGCTTATTTTTCTAGGTTTTGTTGTGAGTGCTAAAGGTATTGAGGTTGATGAAGAAAAGATCAAACCATCCAAGATTGGCCGACCCCCTCATGTATAGGTGATGTTAGAAGTTTTCATAGGCTTGCTAGTTTTTATAGGAGGTTCATGAAAGATTTTAGCACCATCGCTACACCGCTTACTCAAATCATCAAGAAGAACGTTACATTCCAATGTGGTGAAGAACAAGAGAAAGCGTTTCAACTTATTAAACATAAACTTACTCACGCTCCTTTACTTGCTTTACCTAATTTTTCTAAAATATTTGAAATTGAATGTGATGCTTCTGATATAGGTATAGACGTTGTTCTTATGCAGGATGAAAGACCACTTGCGTATTTTAGCGAGAAGTTAAGCAGAGCTGCACTTAACTATCCTATCTATGACAAAGAATTGTACGCTTTGGTTCGAGTTTTAGAGACATGGCAACACTATTTGTGGTCGACAAAATTTGTGATCCGTATGGATCATGAATCCTTGAAACATTTGAAAAGTCAACATAAGTTGAATAAGAGACATGCTCGATGGATGGAATTTATCGAAACTTTTCCTTATGTTATTCGATATAAACAAGGTAAGGAGAATGTGGTCGCGGATGCACTTTCACGCAGGTATGCCTTAATCTCTACTCTTGATGCTAAATTTCTAGGTTTTAAGCATATTAAGGAATTTTATCATGATGATCACAATTTTGGAGAAATTTATAGTGCCTGTGAAAAATCTACAGAGGGTAAGTTCTATAAGCATAAGAACTTTTTGTTTAGAGAAAATAAGTTATGCGTGCCAAATTGTTCATTGAGAAATTTGTTAGTTCGAAAATCTCATAGTAGAGGGTTAATGAGACATTTTGGAGTTGCCAAAACCTTGGCTATTTTACAGGAACATTTTTATTAGTCACACATGAAACGAGATATGGAGAGATTTTGTGGTAGATGTATTACCTGCAGGCAAGCTAAATCTAGGGTTCAACCTAATGGTCTTTACATACCCCTAACTATTCCTAGTTCACATTGGATTGACATTTCGATGGATTTTGTTTTGGGTTTACCTAGGAGTAGATATGGACGAGATTCGATCTTTATGGTTGTAGATTGGTTTTTTAAGATAGCTCATTTTATTCCTAATCATAAATCTGATGATGCTTCTCATATTATGGATTTATTCTTTAAAGAGATAGTAAGGTTATATGGGATGCTTAGAACAATCGTTTCAGATAGGGATACTAAGTTCTTGAGTTACTTTTGGAAGACATTATAGGAAAAGTTAGGAACGAAACTTTTATTTTCAACAACTTGTCATCCTCAAACTGATGGTCAAACAGAAGTAGTTAACAGGACTTTATCCACTTTATTGAGGGCTGTCATTAGTAAAAATATTAAAACTTGGGAAGAATGTTTGCCACATGTTCAATTTGCATATAATCGTACTGTTCACTCTGGTACCAAGTTCTTACCATTTGAAATTGTTTATAATTTTAATCTTTTAACTCCTTTGAATTTACCTGTTTCTGAACAAGTGAATTTAGAGGGTAAGAAGAAGACAATTTGTGAAGCAATTTTATGAGAAGGTACGGTTCAACATAGAGAAGAGGACTAAGCAATACATCAAATAAGCTAACAAGGGACGTCACAAGTTAATTTTTTAACCCGGTGATTGGGTTTGGTTACATATGAGAAAAGAAAAATTTTTGGCACAAAGACGTTCTAAGTTGTTGCCCCGAGGAGATGATCATTTTCAAGTGTTAGAACGGATCAACGACAATACTTACAGACTTGATTTACCAGATAAGTATAATGTTAGTGCTATTTTTAATATTACTGACTTGAGTCCTTTTGATGTAGGTGACGATTTGAGAATAAATCCTTCTCAAGAGGAGGGGAATGATGAGGTTATCAAGATTATAAGGAATTCACAAGATCCAACTCAAGTTTCAGTTGGGCCGGTGACAAAAGTTTGAGTTAAAAGGTTCAAAAAAGTACTGAATAATTTAATTCAGAAGGTTTTACAATAAAAAATTGGAACCCAAATGAATGAAGAACTAAAAGGGGTCTTAATTATGCTTATACAAGCCCAATTGGAAAAATAAAGGGCCCAAAACTACTCAAAACCAAGGGATGACGAAAATAAAAAAAAAAATAGTAGCAATACTTGGTCAAAATAGTTTGATTTTTTTAGTTTCTTAATTTTTCTTTGTAATTTATATTTTAGTTTCCTAATTTTTGATTATTTAGGGAGTTACTAAATTTTAGTTGTCAATTTGGTCTTTACCTTTAACCTATAAATAGGTCAGTACATATTATGTAAAATTGAACTTTGAGAGAATTAATAAATTGTGAGATTTCTTTACACAAGTCTTGTTCTTTTGAGAACTTCTGAATTTATTCAAAATAGAAGTCTTGTTTAGTTATTGACTTATTAATGTAGGTTTCAAAACACCTAAATTGTGACGTCATTCATTCCATCTTTATACCAAAATTTTTGTTCTAGTGAGAAACGGGTCTAAAGTCATATACCTTAGGTTCTTCCTCCTTTAGGGTAAGAGTTGAAATCTTTAATTCTATCGGTTCAAATTTGGGCTATATTATTTGTTCGTGGGTTTTAGGATTTCTATATCAATTTGGTTCACATCAATTTTACAAAATCATAAATTCATTTCATGTGCTATAATTTTAATAGTTTCTCAATCATAGTCAACATGTCAATATATTCAATCATCAATAATTTCACATAACACATTTATTCATTCAAAACATATAGAATGTATAAGTGCTCAATATTCATTTTTTGGGATATTCCACATATACTAAAGTATATAAAATCAAGTTTGAAAATCATTAAGAAAATTTAATAAAAATATTTTTCTTATTTAAGTTTAAGTATGAAATTACCCACATTTTAGGAGGGTCAACACTCCCAATCCTTAATCAATTCGATGTGTATTCTCGCTTTAGATTCCAAATGACATGACTTATGACATTCAACATCAATTCCACAAATAATCACTCATAGGATTAGGGTTAATTGATTTTTCCCAAACATTACGTGGGCCATAATTTTTCAATTTTGTGTACCTATGTTTTAATTCCATCAACTATTTGTCATTGACTTCAATATACTATACAAATTTACAAATTTCTCAAAATTTCAACATTTATAAACTCTGGTTAAATCCCAAATTTACATTCATTAATTTTTCACATAATCTTTCAATTCATGAAAGAGGAAAGAAAACCCAAGTTAAGAAGAAGAAATTACCTCAATTGTTTTCACAAATTCCACTTCCAAACTTAGCCACCACTAAAATTTAGGTTTTCTCTCACTAGAAAAATCTAGTTCTCTCTCTACATTCAACTTTTTAGATGTTTATTTGAGAGTTTGAAAGTTTGAATCTAAGGATTTTGGAGGGACTCGATCAATTTCACGAAAAAGAGAGTGAGAGAGAGTTTTCGAACGAGAGAGAAAGAGAGAGAGAGAGTGTGTGTGTGTTGGACGTGAGAAGTGGGAAAGAAATAAGAGAAAGTTTGTGTTTAAGTGTTAAATTGTACTGGAAAAGAGCTTTTACCCATTTCCCACTCATTAATCAAGGGTTTTGATTGGGTTTATTGTCTTTTCCACTTTTTTGTATTAATACATAGCATATGATGTATCGATATACACGACTATGTTTTTGGAAAAAACTGTGATGAAGTTTTATATATTTTGGTTTATATCAACCCAGGGTGCTATTTTTATCAACTTATTAAATTAGACATATCGATATACAAATTCATGGTCTCAAGAGGGCTATAACAAAGATCTCATATATTAATGTAAAGCTTTATGCATATCAACCCAGGATACTAAAGATATCGATACATTAATTGAGACATATTGATATACGATAACCTACTCTGAGATCAAGTTCCAATGTATCAACCCAACATACCAAATACATCGATATACAAAATCTTATTCTTAGAAGGGCCATAATAAAGTTCAAATATATAAACTCATGGTACTAGATATATCGATATACCGAATCACACTCTCAGAATACTGTAACAAGGATCCAGTATATCAACCCAATGCACTAGTCATATCGATATACAAAATCACCCTCTCAGAAGGTTTGTAACAAGGATCCAATATATCAACTCAATACACTAGTTATATCGATATACAAAGTTACACTCACAGAAACCTATTGCAGAGATTTGATATATCAACCCCAATAACTCAGTATATTAACTCAAGGATATTTATATATCAGATTGCATCTTAGAATAGATCGATATACCTATACAATCGAAATTTCATTTCTAAGACAAGTTTCCTATGGACATATCAATTCTTATTTAAATGTATATACATCGACCCACGATATCAAAATTGTATCATTTTTTTCTATATATCATAGCAACTCATCAAAATAAAATTTATAGATTTTCGTTCAATATTTCATGATCAATACAATTCCAGATCGTTTTGAAATTATATAAAAGAACTTATTAAAATTCTAACATCGAATTTTTAATATTATATTTTCAATTTACTAATTTATTGGATAAAAGTTGGGATAAAATTTCGACCATTGATGTTTCAATTATTGTTTGAAGGACAAAAAATAGTGAAAATTAGTAATTTTTTCACTGAAAAAATATTGCTTTGGAATATTGAGACATTAAAATGATGGAAAACCGAATGCACCAAGACTCTAAATAAGACGCTTTCCCTGAAGTTACAAATAAAGGATTCAATATGAAACCCTCGTCTTCGGCCCTTATGCACCAAGCCTCCAAAGGGAAGGAACGGCCCTTGTGAAAAATAATAATAATTTGGTTTATTTTTCAAAAAAAAATAAATCTGTATGTGTAATATCTCAAGAATAAGGGAGAAATTTTGATGAGCATAAAGGAAAAATCCATTATGCTCTTGTTGTCTACTGATAATGAAATTTTGACGCAGGGTTGCACCCTCACTTTCCCTCCCTATTTTAGACCGTAGCGATTTGCCAAAAAAGGGGAGAACATCTCAAGAATTGTCCAGCTGCACCGTATGAAAAATAAAAATAAAAAATTATAAAAAAAAACAACAAAAACAAAAACAAAAAAGGCAGCGCAAATTCGGTCGAAGTTAAACGATTTTTAATCTGAAATTCTGAAAGGCATTATGGTATCAGCCAATGGTCAAAGCTTTTGCTTCGGCCGAGGTTGAGCCCTTAGGTACCTTCTTATAAATCATACATCTGAGTCTGTACCACAGGGCACTATGAAATTGGACCCACAATCAGTGGCTCTCCCTCTCTCTCTCTCTCTCTCTCTCTCTCTCTCTCTCAGTTTGATTGCTGCTATGTACTTTGTTCTTTCTGTCCCAATCCCAACTTGCATTTCCATTTCAAACTCTAAGATGGGCCCTTATCAATTTTGATAAGTGTGTGTCAGAAGTGGTACGTAAGGCTACCTTGGCCCAGAGTATTACGTCTTTATTCAACTTGAGTATATAAAAATAAAGAAAAATTGATAGAAGTGAAGAAAATTATTAAAAAAAGAGAATATTTTTCGTAAAATATTTTAGAAAGTTGTTTATTTGATGCGTAAATTTTGAAACTTTTATAAATATAAAATTTTATATGAATACAAATATATTGGTTGAATTATATGTTATATGTTTTAATATTTGATTGAGTTATCATTTGTTGTTGAAGTAATTTTATTTAATAAAGACAAAACTGAAAGCAAATTTTAACAACTAATTCAATTCAATGACTAAGTTTCTAATTTTGTAATACGTTATGCATCGTTATTAATATTTAGATTTTTGTTCTATGTTTTGACTTTTAATATTGTAACAAACTATACGATTTATGAGCATTTCATTGTGTTGATTTCATGATTTTTTTAGAGAGAGATAGAAAATGGATTTGGCAGCATAAATTCAAAATTTACAAACGTTTTAGTATATATATTATATTAGTATTTATATGAATAAAATTTATCTAAAAAGTATATAAATTTTAATTATTTCAGTTAATTCGGTTTGATCGAAATAAAAATCGTTAAAATTGATATCCATCGAAATAACCAAATTAAATTTTAGTTTTACATCAAATTGAAACCGAAAATTTAAGAAACCATTTGAAATATAAAAAGTATATTTAAAAAAAATTATTTTTTTTTATTTTTAATTGAACAGTGCTCACCCCCGGCTGGAATTGAAAAATGCTCCCACCGGGACTTTGGGTAAGGCCCAAAAGGTTTGTGCAACACAGCTAATTGCCAAAGAAAAAATCAATATATTTTGTGAAAAATCAATATACTTGGTGAAAAAATACATTATGTTTCCAGGGATGTGGCCACCCGTTAACAATCAGTTATCATTTTATAATTATATCTATTTTTTAAAAAATAATAATTATTGATTAACAATTTAATAATCACAAACTCTATAAATATCGTTCCTTATTCATAAATTAGTGAAATGTTTTTTGACTTATCACCGATCACTACCCGCATTTCGGTGGCTCTAATTTTCACATTTATTCTCCAATAGTGAATATGAGTTATGGTGTAAAAAGAAATTGATACAGAAATAAATATTTATATCAAAAAGAAAGAAAATATAGAAAGAAAGAAATTTCTTATTTCATTTTTTCAAAAAATGAATATACAAATAAGATAAGAGAAAGATATTTATAATTGTAAAAGACAGTAATGAGTCAACACCAAGAGAAATAGTAGAAAATTTTTATCCGTTACAATACTGGGTTATTGTTAAAAAATTTACAGAAATAATAGAAAATTCTAAAATCTAGTTATGATAAGGTTTAAAGTCTAGCTTACAAGTATGTGGTAATTAAAGAGGGAGAGGGGAATTATTTCAAAATTTCAAAATTTCTTTTTTAGTTAATTATGTGAGCTTGGGGACCATATTTTCTTCGGTACATACTATGAACACTGCCCTAGTGAAAAAACCCTAAAGAGTTGACTCTCTACAGTCTAAAGGGCATCAACATCTCCTGACCTAATTTCATGCTTCAAATGTTGTACCTAATATTTATTAGATTATGTCCGGATTAAAAAATATTTCTTTTTTTTGTATTTTGTATTAAATCTAAGTTTTAGTATTCAACAACAATAGCAACAAACTGAATTTTAGTCAGCCATTTAAGAATTCAATATATTGGAGAAGGAAATTTTAAAATTATATGTAAAATTTTATTAAATATTAAATTTGTAAATATCATACATAAAATTTGTAAATGAATTTTATTAAAGTTTATGGGGTTGCTTAATTTTATTTTAAATATTAAATTTTATCCTAATTGCTCATAAAGAGAGGGAACTTTAAGTGTGGGTGAACCATTAGAGTGTCAAACAATATTATTTGTAAACAATAATTCACATTTTGCAATAAAACATGGTATGTTCAGTAAATTGAAATCATTTAGCCAATCACACGATATCATACATATATGCATCAATTCAAAATCAATTATTATATCTTTAGAGCAAGTCGAATATGATCATAGCAAAGGTCGACCATGATCAAAGACAAGCACATCGGGAGTTGTATTATGCATAATGTTCAAAAGTCGCTCTCAACCCTGATGTTGGCCATGAGCCTTGCTGGGGCTAGCTCATACACAGATCAGAATCATGTATAGGACCCCGCCCAGTGCTAGACAGTGGCGTCACATATGTCCTCCCCCTATGTGGGTTCAACCGGCTGCGTTTATAACCACATGACGATTGCAGATACCTCCTGCAGAAGCGTATCTGGGCAACCCGTGCCTCTACAAACGCCCTTTGTAGCTACGGAATCCATCAAGAAACATCATCTCATCACAAGTATGCATCCAGCCCACACAGTTCATCAAAACAATTCAAATCCGTGTGCCAATACATTTTATCAAATCATTTCAAATCAATATACCAATGCAACGGTAGAATAGAAAACATATCTAGTTCTCAAGTAATGACACAATATTATCATTTCAAACCACGGATGCATAGTCATAGAAAACGTAAATTTACGACACTCCAATAATCACAAAACAAAATTGAAATTTAGTGTCATACGTCGAGTCAATATATATCAAAAACATGTTTTGTTGAAAACATGGTAAAAATCAAGTTTCACTTTTCATGCTTGATATTAGAGTCCCACTCACCTCTAGAGAGGGTATTCACTCCCCATTTTCATAATTCAGTCCAATGAAATCTTACTCCGATTTTCAATTGATCTTTCCTAATACACAATCACAATCTTGTCATCAATTTCTAAATATTTTTAGAGTTTATCCATTTTTCCTAATTTTGTACAAATCCCAATTCTCCAATTCATGAATACACTCAAATGTCATCAATTGCATTTCATTTATAAATAAATAACACGATCAAAACCAAATCTAATTCAACCCTAAGACCTCTCAAAGTCGGAAATAAGTATGAAATAATTAGTTTTCTTACAAGATATAAATTCTTTGAAAAATCATAAACTTTTCAATTCTCATCTAAATGTTTCAAACCATATGTTATTTTCGAGGTGTAAAGGTCTAGTTTCATAATACAGAGATCGTATTTAGATTGCCTATAAGCAGAACAACTTATAATTAAAAGATTATAACAATCCTTAAACTATAACCACAATTTTTAAACTATCCTTCATATATATATCATTATGCAAATTAACAACTCAAAACAACCTAAAAAAGACATGAAATATGACAATAGCCTTCATTTTACGGCATATTTCATTCCAACCCTAAACTCAAATACTTTCATGCATATTTTAAATTAAACTCTAAGGGAAACTATTCAAATCAAATCAACTCAACTCGATTTTATTATCCTTTAGCATACTTCTTTCATATTAGATAGTCTAATCATATAAAATTCTAAATTAGCATTAACGATCACATATAGATTTCAGAAAATGCATTCTATTTAGATCCTGCATATATTCTAGATATATACAGAAATTTTCACCCTAGATTCATTCAATTTATCGAATAGATCAGAAATCCCCTCCCCTAGGGTTTTCACAGTTCATGACCCTCGTCCAAATGCCTCCTCAATCCAATCCGGGATCTGCAGTGCTTCTTAATCGAAACAAAATTTATCAATTAGGCCTAATTACTTAGAAAAATCAAAACCCTAGATTTAGGATTAGAAATCAGTCCTTACTTGCGTAGAGAGGGAATGCAGTCTCGGCCTAGGATTTCCTAAATTTGTTGCTCCTATAAGCTTAGGGCTCTGCGAAGGTCACAGAAAGGTGTTGCAGCGACAGAGAGAGCAGAGCGAGCGAGCAAGGGAGAAACAGAGTGCTGTAGTCGTGCGAGAGCATGTGAGGGATAGAGAGAGAGCTCTGTTCTTCGCGCGCGCGAGAGAGAGAGGAAGGGAAAGAGAGAGAAGAACAGAGAGAGAATGAGATGTGGCTAGGCGGTGGCTGAGGGAGGCGTCGCTGTGGGAGAGACACGGCGGAGGGACAGAGAGAGAGAGAGAACGAAATAGAGAGATAGACAGAGAGTGAAATAGAGAGAGACAGAGACGGTGGCTGTGGCGGTCGAAAAACCCACCGGTGATGGGTGAAGAGAGGTAGAGGAGCGGCTGTTCACGGTGGAGGGAGAAATCGAGCAAGAGAGATTGAGGAAAAGAGCGAGAGAGACGAAGAGGAGTGGAGAGATTAGGGCTAACAGCCCTAATCGAATTTAAGTGGGGGAGGGAGTGCAGCGTTTTGGCAAAAACGCTGCGCTTCCTTCTTTTTTCTTTTTTTTTTTTTACAAATAAATTATATATATGTAATTTCACACTCATATTTCACTAGAATGCAAATTTCATAAAAATGTGGTTTATTATGATTCGTGAACACGACAACCTAAAATATACAAAAAATTCAAATTCGATACCTCAAAATCGAAAATCAATAAAATTAAAAATATTATATATATATATATATATATATATATATAAACTGAGGAAATATTTTATATATTTTATGAATAAGAGTACAATAGTGTGGATACTGCAGTGTCGGTGTTATATGTGTGCTTTGTAATTTCTTTTTCTTTTTCTGTATTTCGGTTTTATCTAGCAGCATTTGACTTCTGTTGTCACTTTGCTGTACTCCAATGCTTGTCAATCAATTCATCCCAAATAGCAGCTATCATAAACCGGGGGGATGACCTTTGGTTTCAGACAAATTGGATGTTCCAAGGGCATCCATTGCTTGCTTCCTTGCCGACGAAAGCATATCCGAATATCTCCAACTACATGAAGCTTTCCATGCATTGTATATCGAAATTGAATCTTCGTCTCGCCATTTGAATGTTTGCTTCACATATTAAGTAGGGAGCAAAAAAATTATGAGTTAAATAAGTAAAATATAAATAGTGATTATTGTAGAGTCCATTGATAAGGAGAAAGAAGCTCAAAGCCAATGGAAGAAAGAAAATCAAATGGCTAATTGTTACATGTTGGCTTCTATGTCCAACGTAAATTTCAACAAAGGCAAGATTCAAAACGTCCTTTTCCTTCTCTTTCAACAACAAAAGTGTTGATATTTTGGCTAATCCCTCCAACTACTTTAGCTAAATCACTGCAACATGCTTTGTATTTAGTCTTTGTCATGCTTTGTATTTAAAGCTGGAATGGAAAACACAATGTGGGGTTCCAAATAGATTGAACAGCTCCCCCATCATCATTTCGAGGAATTCGATTCAATCTTGTTTCAATATGGGATTCAAAATAAAAGGAACAAAATGTTGAAATCTCCTCAATAATATAGTCCTCACAAATGGATCCTTCAATGCATACTTGATTTTGCACTTTCTTCTTTAATTGATACATACACCTATAAATTATTTAACTTTAATTATCAAAAGAATAAATAATGTTTATTCAATAAATGTTCGTGACATTACTTCTCAAATGGATACATCCATCTATATTGAACAGGTCCTCCCACCTTAGCTTCATAAGCTAAGTGAATAGGCAAATGCTCCACACTGCCAAAGAATGATGGGGGAAGATTTTCTCAAGTTTACAAAGTGTCTCGACTATATTTGTCTCTAAAATCACAATATGCTATTTACGCAACTTAGTTGTACACAAGTCTCTAAACAAATTACTGAGTTCTGTTAAAGCATCCCACACAGCGTTTGGCACAAGGTCACGAAATGTAATTGGGATCAATCTCTGCATAAATATATAACAGTCATGATTCTTCATCCCATAAAATTTGTCTTCCTCCACACTAACACAACGAGATAAGTTTGAAGCATACCCATCAGGAAATTTTAAAATTTTCATCCATCAAAATACATCTATTACTTTATCTCTATTTAATGTGTATAAAGCATTTGGCTTCCAAATCCTCCCATTAATTTCTTTCAATTCTAATTCTGGCCGTTTGAAATATAACTCCAAATCGAGTCTCACTTTAACGTTGTTCTTGGATTTTCCTTTAACATCCATAATAGTGTTGAAAACATTTTCGAACACATTTTTCTCAATATGCATCACATCTAAGTTATAGCGAATAAGAAGTGTTTTCCAATAAGGCAACTCCCAAAATATACTTCTTTGAACCCAGTTATGTTCAACCTCAAAGTCTTGAATAGTTTGTTTTGCACATTTTGTACCAAAGATTATATCAGGAAGACAAGATACGCGAAAAAACATATCTTCACCAGATAGTCGTGGAGGAGGCGCATCACGCTCAACTTTTCTTTTTCGAAATTTATCTCTTTGCTTCCGATACAGATGACTAAGTGGAAGAAATTGACAATGACAATCAAAAGATAAAGTTTTTCGACCATTAGCAAGGTCAAAAGACTTCGTCTGTTCCATGCAATAAGGGCAGGTTAACTTCCCATGAGTGTTCCATCCAGACAGCATCGCATAAGCAGGGAAGTCACTTATCGTTCAGTGCTGCCCTCATTTGAAAGTTTTGTTTTATTGAAATATCATAAGTGTTAACATTTGCATTCCATAACAATTTTAATTCCTCTATCAATGGTCTCAAAAAGATATCAATATGCTTAGTCAGATTTCTTGGCCCCGGGATAATCAGACTTAGATAAATGAAGGGCTGCTTTATACACATAGAGGGAGGCAAATTGTACACAGTGATAAAAACTAGCCAACAAGAGTAAGGGATGGTTGACTGACCGAACGGGTTAAATCCATCTGTGCATAACCCTAAACGTGTGTTTCAGGATTCAGAGGCGAAGGATGGGTGAGTATAATTGAAATACTTTCACGCTTCACTATGGGCTGGGTGTGTAACAACTCCATCGTCGCTACGTTGATTTCTAGCATGCCATGTCATGTGCTCTGATGTAGCTCTTGACATATACAGCCTTTGAAGTCTTGGTGTTGGCGGCAAGTATCGTAACACTTTATTTGGTACTTTCTTTCGTCATCCACTACGGAAATTTCTTATTTTATATCGGGAATAACCACATACCACACACTCGGTTTTATCTCGATTTTCTTGATAATATAACATGCAATAATTTTCACAAATATCAATTTTCTCATACCCAAGGCCAAGTTTTTTTAATTGTTTCTTTGCTCCGTAAAAACTATTTGTCAATTTTGAATTTTTCGGTAACATAGTTTGAATAATCCCATTGATGCGATCAAAACATGCCTCACTCATGTTGAACTCTGACTTGCAATTTAACATTTGTGATACAGCTGATAACGTTGTTTGCAATTTTCATCCATTCCATAATGGTTCTTCAGCAGTTTTCAATAACTCATAAAACAATACCGCATCAGGATTAGGAGGCTCAGTACCCTCAACATTGATGTGATCATAACCACAATTCGAATACATTTGAGGGTGGCATCTAGAACCATGGATCTATATGGAGCCTCAACATCCTCTCCACTTTTAGATGATTGTCCTTTCATTGATTCTTCATTTTTGACTTCTCCATGACAAGCCCATATGATATAACCATTCACAAACCCTCTTGAGAACAAGTGCACCGTGACATCATCTCAACTAAAAAATTTATAATTTCGACATTTCTGACAAGGACATCTAATCTTGAATCCATCCATGAACAGATGTTGAGAACATGCAAAATCCAAGAACTTATTAACACCCTCTACAAATTTCTCAGTCAAGTACCCATTAATTAAGCGACGATACATCCAACTACGATTAATCAACCCCATATTGAAGGACATTCTCTACATGAAAAATGCAAAGATTTATCAAATATGGGTAATATGGAAGTGCAATTGTAAAAGGATAGCTCAGAAACCTTGAATGGAGGACAGGGCCATAAATAACTATTTGCGGGCTTCCTCCCTAAAATATTGAGTTTGGAATAGGTACTTAGAACATTAACGTTATCTCTTGCTATACATTTTGCTCTTCACTTAATTCAAATGAGATGAAAATGATGTGAAGAAATTGAAACTACTGACTTAAATACTTTATCCATCATATATCTCATTGGGGTATAACAAGGTAGATTTAAATTGCTCAACAAGGATTAACTTTGTTCTCCTGCTAAAAAGAGGAAGAGAAACATGAATCACACCCTATTGGACTCATAACTCCTACAAATACAAATGAAATCTAAGATCATGAAAACTTGAGATTTAATGGCTCAACTCTGTATCCTAAATTGGGTCAAAAACAATTAAATCAGCCCCGAAATACACAAAAATTATATATTAAAAACATCAAAAAATAGAAAAAATTGATAACCTATAAAATTGGACAAAAATTATGTTACATGATCTTCGAGGAAGGAAGAGAAAAAAAGGGACAACATAGATTGTAAGCAAATAGTATAAAACAAGGGCCTACCAAGTATAAAAGTAGAGACATGACCACATCAACAACTAATTTCCCAAAAGCTTAAGCTACTGAAGCAAGTACTTTATTGCTTATATGTTAATAGTTACTACTCATTCTATAATTTTTAGCAAACAGTATTTCCAATTCTTACAAATAGAAAAAACACAAGGTTCAATATATTCATGGTACAGAATCAAATTTATATGGTAAAGTAGAGATATAAGCAAATGCATCATGACAATCATGACATTCACAAACATGAAATAATACTTTAATTGAGGACCAACATATACTTGGTGCGAAACTTCTAACAGATTTAATCACGACCCTTGCCTGGTAAACCTTTGCTTAGCCTCTCATGTAAAGAATGCGAAAGGGCTCCTATATGTGCAACAAAGGATCAAGAATCTAGGAAGCATAAAACAATTCGTGTAAGAGTGAAACTTCATACGCATTATATCTATGTACATAAGGTTGTGAATCCTCTTTCTCTTTCTCTTTAAAGAAAGGCAATGCACCTGAAATGTATGAGGCCGAAGCTCCCAACCTTGTCCCAAAAACTTAACTATCTATGCAGCGCTGCACCAACCAAATTGCAATTGCATTCAAAATTATTAAAACAAAAGAATGCCAAAAGCAAAAAACTTCAATTATCAATAAAATTGTAATATAAAAAAATTAATTAAATTAATTAGTTATATACTTTTACTTTTATTTAAAATGAATTGCATGTCATTTACCTGTATAGATCCTATCATTTGCAGTAGGTGGTAATTAACTAGTACACCAAATGTTAAGAGGTAATGCTCAATGGCTTGTGAATTGTTAGAGAATTTAAAGCCCCCTTCCTCCTCTCTGTACCTGTATGATCAAACAAATTGAGCAATGAATACAAGTCATTGGAAATATATATAAATGTTAAAAGAATTTTAGCCATTAGCTTGCAAATAAAAAGGTAACATTCTTAAGAAAAAGGCGAAAGAATAGTCAACATAAGTAATAACAACAATGATTCTCTTAGATGCCTGTGAGGGAGAAATGGTATTCTAGACTCTTCAATCGATCGGCTATCAAAACAAGCAGAATGAAGGCAAGTTTACAATCTTAAGATTACTGTTTTACAATATGCTAAAATGCTAATGGTCCAATATGGTTGAATAATGACAATCAACCAAAAAAATGGAGATAAGACCAGTAATTTCAATTCTTATTGATTTTTATCCCAGATAACCTCATTAAGACAAAGAATCATTCTAAACTTAGTGACAAAAGATGTTCTGATTTGATTAATCACAAAATGGAGAATCAATGCCGCAACTTGCACATAACAATAACACTTTCTAGGAAATTATAACAAGCTAACTAGTTAAGGAATTGATTGATAAAGCAAGTATATTTGCAGAACAAGACCATACAAATAGGAATATATCACTTACAGTTCTACAAGGTGAGAAAGATCTCCAAATTCAGAAGGCAAAGCTCCAGTAAGATTAAGACCTTTCAACTGGTTGTAGCTCAAATCCAAAATAAATGTAAGTGAAAATCAGAACAAGAACTCAAAAACAGTTCTGCTAGTAAAATTCTAATATTCCTACAACATCAAGACCAAAAAGTTCACTAATCTACGGTTGCGTATATTGCAGGCATTGCCCATGAAATACATATGATCAATTAAAGGTAAGCAAAGGAGCAACTTTACATATTCGTAACATGGCATACAGTGTAGATTCAAAATCAAGATTCAGATAGAAAAATGAAAGAATCGTTGATCCCCCCATATTATTATTTACTTTATGTTATCTTTGGGTCAATTTGATGGAAAGCTTAAGAGAATGGAATCGATGTAGTCCTTGAACTCATTACACTGTTCACAGAAACCCTCAGAGGGGTTGATGAATAACATAGGAACTGTCATGCCTCGAACTGGGAATCGTGAACAGTTACCCGTTCCCCTGGATACCGACTGTATTTCTACAGAAAATCGGGCAGAACCTCCCCATAAATCGGAGGTCTCCCATATACAATCAAACCTGTATACCTGTATACGTTTAAATCATCTTGTAAATTAAACCAATGGTCATCCCGGCCTCACCAAAACAATCCACCAAATCTCACAACCGACATCCAGACAACGCAAGGCTAACAAATCAACAACAATCCTAGCCACAGACCTCTACTGTAATGCCCAACTAGAGCATGAACAGCCGCCACACTGAGCGGGCCTAAATTTATACAAATATATTACAAATTCCCAAGTTAACACTTTAAACATTTACAAACGCCTCAATGCAAGTGAAATATGAGAGTTTCGCAAATAAACATACATAAATTATACAGTCATCCCATAATATGTACACGGTCAACTACGGACCTCAATATCAAGACCATGCAGGGTCGACATAAAGTATGAAATTCATATTTTCAATTTAAAACTTAATCTCACCGTCGTAAACACCAATCCATCAACAAGCTATCATGCCTCTAGAGCCAAATGCGTCGCCCTAGCACCAAAATCCTGTCTGGGGAGGGAAAGAGGAGGGGTGAGTACTCAGGGAAGAATACTCAGTGAGTGAGTGGGTCAATGTAATCGTGTAATATGGGGTGTGAAACTGGAGCGTCAAAGCATAAGTATACAAATCATATTTCAAATCATCATGCTTTTCATTTCAACAATATATCATTAACACACATCCGCAAATCAAATATGCATCCAAAATACTGTCATTAAAATCATAGCGCCACAAACAAAATGTCCCCACAGAGAGGTTTACCACGACCTATGATAGGCGCATCGGGGGTGTTATATGCGATTTTATTTAAAGTGCTCTCTATCCCGGCATTGGTGACGAACCTCGTCTAGGTGCTAGACTTGGAGAGTGTATCCAAATCCTCCCCCTTTCGGGATCAACCTGGCTAGTACCGTGTCATAAATATCATCTCGACAACTCGTGGGATACCCCAGGCCTAGGCATATCTGGACGCCACCCAAGCGCCTCTCACGGTGTCCTTCGTAGCTACGGAATAATACATATCACAGCCCTCAAGACCAATATCAATATCATATCAAACATGTGCCGTAAATCAGGTTCACAAACCAAATGCAGCATATATCATAAAATGACACATTTTACACTTCAACCACATGGATACATATTTCATAATTCAACCACATTTTTGGACACTCCATCGGTTCACAAAAATCATTTCCAAAACCAGTCAAAACATTTTAAACACACGATAAATCATGCTCATTTATCAAACTGTTGTAAAGCAAGGTTTACATATTAAACGAAAACATTGAAATAAAACCCACTCACAGTATACGAGAGGGTCACTCACTCCCTACAATGTACAAGTGTCGAAATCGTGCTCCCCTCGATCAGTCTCCAAGCAAGTCACTACAATTATAACACATCACATATTTCTCACAGCTCGACCTCAATTATATCCATGTACATTCACAACATCACAAAAATTATGCACACTTTTCAGCCCATAAACACTTGTATATACTCACAATTCAATCAAATACTATGAAAGTGGAACCAAGGGTATGTAATACAGCCAAACGGTGGAACTATGGGGTATGTAATGTAGCCGAAGGAAGAAAGAGAGAGAGAGAGAACAACATCATCTAAACTTTGATTTCTTTCTCAATATTGGTATACTTCCTTACTCAATATCATACAATTTTTTTTTAACTTTCTTTCTTCTTTTTTTTTTAACTCTCTCTCTCTCTCTCTCTCTCTCTCTCTCTCTCTCTCTCTCTCTTTCCTGCTACTACGCTTTTTTTAACTTTCTTTATTTCTTTAACTCTCATTTTCCCTTCCTTAAAATATATAAACAAATAAACATATAAACAAATAAATTAGAATTAATGGATTTTAGAATTAGCCCTAGCTGTCAGATTTAGTTTATCTAATTTAAATTGACAATGTGGTAAAAAAATAAACCAATTTTGGATTGCAGCAGTCAAGTTGTTTCACAGTCAATATGCTAAAAATCTACACAATTTCTGACTGTTGTATCTAGCCTCAATTTCTGATTGCAACCTCAATTTCTGATCTGCACAATTTCTAATTATAGCTAGCCTCAACTCTCTGACTACTGCAGCAAAGATTTGCAACTAGCTTTCTGATTGCAGCTAGCCTTCTGCACACACATAAACTATTGCAGCTAGTCTTCTGCACACATATATATCTAGTTAAGACATATGCATGCATTTTAGGACTCAAGTACTTTCAATCATTTGTTTCTTTTCTTCTTTATTTATATATAACAAATGGATTTGTTTGCAAGTGATTACTACTAATGTTTATGTGTAGCAAAAATTCACATAGCGAGATGAATAAACACATTTAATATATCATGCCTGGAAAGCTTCATACATAAGGAGATTTTCGATAGGCTTGCAACAGCAAGGAAGGAAGCAATAAAAGTCGTTGGTATGACAAATATAGCTGAAACCAAAGGCCATCCCCCTGAGTATTTGATATCTGTTGTATGAAGAATTAATTGATAATCACTGGAGCACACCAAAGTGGCAACAGAAGTCAAATGCTATCAAGCAAAATCGGAATACAGAGAAATAAGGAGAGATCACAAAACATACATCCTGTTCAATCTCATTTGCCACAAACATGAAGGGAATGGTTTGTATTTATTTCTTCTTTACGAATTGTATTGATAATTGTTATATTGATAAAATTACTAATGATTTTTATTATATTCAGTCTGAAGAATAATCCAGCCATGTAGTTTCCCAACTCGAACTCTTCAATCATACTCACAGGCGTGAAAAAGGAAAGGGACAATTTGTTAACAAGAAATCAGAAGCAATAAGTGTAAGGCAATTTGTTGACCAAATGGTGGACATTGGATTCTTGAGTGTTGTCTCTACTTTAATTGTGTTCTTTGTTGTGATTTTGTTCTCTTAAGGAATGGTTCCCACGATATTTTTTTCCTAAAATATCCTCATTCTTAGTTGTATTTGTTTAATATTTGGTGCCATGTGTGCATGATGTAAGATTTGTTAGCATCAGCTATATGCCACTCTCATCAAATGCTTGCTACATCATAGATGCAGGGTCATTTGGTGGAACTTAAGTTTGAAATGTTTTTCATGATCTTAATATTTGCTTTTACATGATCTTATATGCTTTTACATGATCTTACATGATCTTAAAGGGTTTCTTTGCTTAGTCAAGAATAAACATTTCTATATTTGTTGGGTTTGGTTGCTTTTCAATTAGTACGTTAGTTTTACTTTCTCTATTATTAAGTTGTTGGCATTGCTTTTACTTTCTCTTAGTACATTGCAGAGAATGCTATAGTTACCATGTTGCATGGTTATTAATAATGTCTCCGCCTTGTTTTACATTCATGTAGTTGCAAGATGATATTTGCATGATTTGTACTGCTACAGTAGACCATGAACAAAGCAATAGCAATTCTGCTATTGCAATGTTGCTTGTGTGAAGCTGTTGTACAGATGAATAAGTTGTTAAAAATTTTATAAGATTTGTAAAATTCTTTTATTTTTGTGTGGTTGTTGGTCTTGAATTTCATATTTGTGGTATCTCTTTTTTCTTTATCTCTTACTATTGTCAAATTTTTGTTTCTTTATTTCCTTAATCTGCTTAGCTATAGTTTGTAAAGTTGGGCTCCTTTTTGTAGTTGTTTGATTTACGATTAGTATACTAAATTAGTAGACCAAATGGTGGATCATGAATTGCTGCACTGGTACATTGCCAGTGAATTCACATTTCCTTTACATCTCAATGTTTGTTTGTGCTGATCGGTGTCTTCTTGTCATAAGGCAAGTACAAACAATTGGTTGAGAAAAAATATGTCTTAGATAACACTTCTCAACCAAAGTTTAATGCGGGATTATGGTGTCAAGTGATTAGGGGTCCATTGAAGGGAAGCTTGTACGATTTTGGAGAGAGAGGTGATAACATATTTACAGCAAATTCCTCTGGTACCACTTCATCTCCATGCATACCTTCCTCTCAGTAGATATGTACTAAAGAGATGGTTGAAAGAATGATGAATGAAATGAAAATCAAATGTTGGTGGACATGCAAAGTTAGATATTGGAGCAAGTGAGAGAGCAAATGGAGAGATAAATTCATGACATTTTTGCATAATTAGGTATTCAACAACCACCATTTGGCCTAGATTCACCATATTCTGATCCCTCATCCCTTTGATACTCATGATTTATGTATTTGACTTTTATGATACTCAATATGTGGATTGTACTTGATACCCATGTTGACAATCAGCAACGGATTAGCAACGAATTTTTTTCCATTGCTGAAAAATCCGTCACTAATCCGTTGATAATTTCATAACTCATGTCGACATATCAGCAACGGATTAGCGATGGATTTTTCAGTGATTGAAAAAAATACGTCGCTAATCCGTCCCTGAAAGGTCAAGAGTAGTTGTGAAATTACCTATGAATTAGCGACAGATTTTTTTAGCGATGGAAAAAAAATCCATTGCTAATCTATTGGAAACATTAGCGATGGATTTTTTTCATCACTAATTTTTAATAAAGAAGTTTTCAACGACAAGATTAGCGACAGAAATTTTCGTCGCTAATTTTCTTTAGCGATAGAATCCTTATTTTCAGCCATGGATTTTTCTGTCACTAATTCCTTATTTTCTAGTAGCGTGTGGAGTTAAGAAATTCAGACTTAGGAACTCAATGCACTAAAAGAAAGTTTATATAAACTCACAACCATCAAAGAATCATTAAAACCTTATAATTATCATCTTAACTTATTGTTGGACATTATGAAAAGGGATTTAAATATTAAAAATGAAAAAACAAGATTAATTATATGGAGATTTGAATGGACCACCAAAATCCGGCCAAATGCAATCCAATTCAAATTTCTTACATTCCTTATTACATTTAATCCTTTCAGTTATATTTTTCCCTATTAATTTAATTTTGAATGCATTAATCTCATTAATATCATAGAATTTGAATAAAAATTCCTAACATTCTCTCACTCGGCTCATCAAACCGATTTGAAATTAAAACCAAATCAATTTCTTATGAAAATATAGTATATAAGTCACGGTGATAAGTTCTCTAAAAGTGAATATTATCTTTCGTGTACTATAATACATTCTATTTTCTAACCTTATGGTGATATTTATTTTATGAATAAACCCTATATTTATTCGGGATTCAAACTTTATGAATTTGTCTCAAAACAAAAATGTTTACATAATTTTATTAAGAAAATTCAATTCTGAAATTCATTTAAATAAGGCAATAAGTCTATATTTATAATATAATCTCTGAACTTAATGGTGGCATGCCTTTGGTTAAGTCAACATACAATTAGTGCTAATGTGTTAAATTGTAATTTTATTTTTCAACACTCTTTCCCTAATGGCTAAATATTTTATGTTGATATGTTTATTTCGACTATCATTCTTATTATTTTTAGCAAAAAATATAGTATCTGAATTGTCACAAAATATACATAATAGCGTAGATACAGAATCTAATACTCTAAACTCGGATATGAAACTCTTGAGGCACATTGCATGTGATGTAGTCTCAAAACACGCCACAAACCTAACTTCTATAGTAGAGATCACAATCAATATTTTGCTTAACATTCTTCCATGATACAGCTCTACCGGTCATCATGAAGATAAAACCTGACGTTAATTTCTATAAATCAACACAGCTAGCAAAGTTCAAAAAGTACCTGACTACTTCCAAACTATCGACTCTTTTGTATGTAAGCATGTGTTTCTTCGTACCTTGTAGATATCTCAATATTTTCTTTGCAATTTTTCAATATTCCAAATCTGGGTTACTTTGATATCTATCTAATATCCCTATAGCATGCGCTATATCAGGTCTTGTATAGACATGCGAAAACATGAGACTTCTAACAATGGAAGCACATGAAATGTTAGTCATCTGTTTCCTTTTTAAATATGTTTTAGGGTATTGGTCCAGATTGAAATTATACCCTTTGACAATCGGAGCTATACTTGATGAATAGTTCTCCATAATGTATCTCTTAAGACTTTGTTGATGCAGGTCTTTTGAGATAGTCCCAATACCTTATGGGATCTATCTCTATGTATCTGTATGCCGATGACATAAAATGTATTACCTAAATCTTTTATCTCAAAGTTTTTAGAAAAGAATTGTTTCACCTCATACAACATTCCCTTATCATTTGTGGCAAGTAGAATGTCATCTACATATTGGACAAGGGGACAAAACTTGCTTCCATTGACCTTGAGGTATATACATTGATCCATAATATTCTCTTCAAAATCGAATGAAATAACTACATTGTAGAATTTCAAATACCACTAACAGGAGGTTTGTTTTAGCCTATATATGGATTTTTTAAATTTACACACTAAGTGTTCACTACTACTAAAGGTAAATCCTTTAGGTTGACACATATAACTCTCTTTCTCTAGTTTCCCATTAAGAAAAGCTATTTTCACATTTATTTGTTATAATTTTAGGTCGACAACAAGTGATAAAATAATATGAAGGGAATCTTTCTGAGATATCTAAAAAAATGTCTCCGAGTAGTCAATTCCTTTCCTTTGGGTGAATCATGTACTTCTTGTGGAGTCTATCTCATCCTTTATGGCATTCAACCATAAGTTTGAATTCTTAGAACTCATGGTTTGTAAAAATATTTCTGAGTCCTCTATGGTTCTGAAGTTATACTCAGACTTTTGAAGGTATACCATATAGTCATCAAGAATAGTTGATTGTCTTTCTCGAGTAATCTCTTTAATGTTGGTTCAATATTCTTTGAAGAAGAAGGTTGACCAACTTAATTTTGGTCAGCTATTTGTGAAATTTCTCGGTTGTCATCCGTATCATAACTTGTGTCCTCGGCACTTGAGGGTCATTTTAGATGATAACTAAATTGGTATTTGAACTTGATGGGTTACTTAGTGGGTCCCTTTGAGGAGATAAGTCTTGAAAGTGATCCCTCCCACTAATCAAGTCATTCTCTAAAAATCATTTCTAAATTCACAAATATAGTGTGGTAGGATAGATAATAAAACTGATATCCCTTGAACTTATCGGCATAACCGATAAAATATCCACTTATAGTTCTTGGATTCAATTTCTTTCTTGTGAATTGTAGACTCTTATCTCTGTAGGACAGTTCCAAATGTATACAAGTCTCAGACTAGGTTTTCAACTCTTAAATAACTCAAATGGAGTTTTGGCTATAGTCTTGGATGGAACCTTATTTAAGATATACACTACTACCTTAAGAATTTCAGTCTACAAGCTTAGATAGTTTGGAGTTAGCTGTCATACTTCTAACCATATCAAGTAAGATACTGTTTTTTCTTTTGACTACCCTATTCTGGTCAGGTGAATCAACATCGTATATTGAACAATAATCCAATTTTTCTGAAAGAACTTTGTAAATATATATGGTATTTGTTCATCTTCTGTATACCTTCCATAGTATTCCTATCTGACTTCACGATCTTTATTTGCTTATAGTATTGTTGGTCTACTTTTGCCTTAAAAATTTTAAAAGAATCCAACATTTTGTTCTTATGACGAAAGATATAGAGATACATATATCATTAGTAGTTATCTACAAATAAGATAAAATAACTATAATCATATGAGTTTATACTGGAGTATAAATATTCGTATGTATGATCTCATGCAAATCTAAGCTCTTCGTAGCATCTTTTTTAGTCTTGTTGATTTGCTTTCTCTTAATACAGTCCACACAAGTTTCAAAGTCACTAAAGTCTTAAAGTCACTAAAGTCTAAGGTATCAAGTACTTCATCCTTTATTAACTTTTCTATTCTCTTTATGGATATGTGTCACAATCTGCGGTATCACAATATGGAAAAAATTTCCTTAATGACACTTCTTTTAGTTCCTATATGTGTTGTATTCAAACATGCATTATCTTGCAAATAAATACTGTAAAGTTCATCCAATAATAGATTAAAACGAATGACATTTGTATATAAAACCAATGTCCTTTTATTATTAAGTTAGTAAGAATATCTATATTGTACGAGTTTGGAAACGAAAATTAATTTCTTAAAACACTTATATATATTAAAAACTCTTTCTAACTTCAAGACATGTTCGCTTGTCAATATAACCTCACAATCTTTAATGGCCTTTACCCGTGAGTTTATCTTGTTGACTGAATAGATGAACTATTCACGATCCACTGGCTTCCTTAGATTTTGCAAACTTTGCAATACATTTATAATGTGGATGGTACAATTAGAATCAATCCATCATATACCAAGAGAAATCTCAATCATACAAAATTCGTAACAAACAGTGAGATTTCTGTACCTTTATTCTCAAACCACCGCTTATACTTGACACAATCCTGTTTTATATGCCCTTTCTTTTTACAGAAGAAACACTTGGACTTTTTCTTTATGTCCTTTTTTGTTTTGTGCCCTTTTGGTTTGAATTGAATTTGCCTTTTTTTTTTCTTGCACTGTCATATGTACACTTACAAATCCCTCCTTCATTTTTATAAATAGCCTTCCTTCCTTCTGCACATACATAGCTATCAACTCATTAATAGATCATTTCTCCTTATATATGTTATAGGAGATCTTAAATGGACTGTAGGACTATGGGAAGAAGTTTAAAATGAAGTGCACGAGAAAAGATTCGAACATCTCAACCTTATTGTTCTTTAACTGAGCTGCTATGTCCCACGTTTGCATGATGTTTTCGCACACACCATGAACAGTAGTGAGTCTTAAGAAGAAAATTGCATAATGAGAGTATTGGTCAAAGGCTTCGCCGATACCACAAATTACCTATCTATAGCCTTAAGAAGAGTATGAATATTGGTATATTGGTTGACCATGCCACAGATATTAGTCGAGATCTTACTCTTTATAAACATGACATTTAGATGATTAGATTGCTCTCAACATTCATAAAGAGTCTTATCAGTTTTTGAACTGGTATCGGTCACCAGAAGTGACTCATCCTTCCAATAGCATAATCAATGTCCAAGCAGCCTAAATATAGAAGTATCATTTCTCTTCATTCTTTATAATTCTTTCTATTAAAATAAAAAAAATCAGATTCTAAATCTATGGTTTATAATACTATAAAATAAATAAACATATTTACTAACTATATATGAGACATTTAATATATATCTACTAATGCAAACATATGAAAATAAATCTATGATGTAAAAATTGTATGTAAACTAAATTTTTAATTCTATTAGATTTCTTTGATCTTATGATAAAATTCATAAAAAATAACTTATTTTCCAATACCTATGGGCTAATTAGCAAACTACCAACAGATAGTCTTTTTTTATCACTTTGTCCTTTTCTACTTAGTCTTATAAAATGACTTCTCTACCAGATAGGTTTTCAGATAGGTGTTAAGTCACATGGGACCGCTTAAAAACCAGCAAACCTTAGATTTATCTCTATCTTTTTGACAGAATCAGTTTAGACATGAACTGGATCAACCACACTTATAGTATTACATAGAAAAAGAAATTCAACCAAATAGATTACTATTGAAAATAATTATTTTGATTTCTTATTTCTAATTTTATTATTTTTATGTAACAAAAATTTTTGTGAGATAAAATTTATCACATAAAAATAATTTTCACGGCAATTTTATCATTTTTCTAATGTGATCATGCCTTTATATATAATTTCACACTTGATTATGGCTGTTGTGGTTAAATCGTAATTAATTTTAGAAATTATATTCATCGCAAAGATAATAATGTTACTTAATTTTATCACGTCAAAGTGCATAAAATTTTAATAAAAATACAATCAAATTAGTTAATGTATTTTATTAATTTTGTACTTTCTTTTATGTATAAAATTAATGATTTTTTAAAATTTGGCTTTTTTAAGTCCAAAGGACCAATATGCCTTATTTTAAAGTTTATTTTGTCTTTTTTAAAAAAAATATTACAAGAACCAAATTGTAACAAATTAAAACATTTAGAAAAATTGTGAAATTGGACATAATCACAATTTAAAATAATAAAACCCAATAACAAATTAAAAGAAAAGGAACAAGATCGAGAAGTTGCAGAGACAATGCCCACGTGAATGAGGTGATGGTGTATTAAACGAATTTCTTTTATTTTTTTTTTTAAAAATTGGGCTTTGTTGACTTTAATGAATTGTCGATACACGTGGGTTTGGGAAATTGAGTATTGTTGACCAAAAGTGAATATTTCTCATGTCAGTGAACTGTTCATCCAGGTCTTCTTCGCCCGGAAGGGACCTGAGGGTCACAACCGGACCCGATGGATCATGTCATCCTTAGAAAACTCAAAAATACTCCGTTCTAAATTCTGAAAACATGATTTTGATCGTAATAATTTTAATTTTAGACTCAATTTTTTTTAAAAAAAAATAAGATTTTGGATAAAAATTTATAAAAAAGTCAAAAACCATAATTTGTGAAAAATCATAAAACATTTAGACAACAATAAAATTGGCTTTGATTTCAAATATTAAAATGCATGGCAAACTTAATGTATACTTCTAATATAAAAATGGAGTCAAAATTAAAGTGAAAGCGAAAAGGGAATTAGGCTTACCTCCTGTCATAGTTTTCTCCTTCATTTCTGACGACTACAACACCATTAAAATAATCTTTAGAACATACTAAAATCTTCTAAACTCTCAATTTCACATAATAAATAGTATGTAGTTAAGAAATTTAGATTTAGGGATCCAATATATTAGGATGGGATTTATATAGGCTCTCAATCATAAAAAAACTAATAAAATTCTATAATTATCATCCTAAATTACTGTTGGATGTTATGAAAATGGAATTAAATGTTCAAAACGGAAAAACAATATTAATTATGTAGAGATTTAAATAGGCCATCAAAATCCGATCAAATATAACCTAATTCAAATTTCTTTAATTTTTTATCACATTTAATCCTTTCAATTATGTTTTTTCCCATTAATTCAATTTTGAATGCATTAATCTCATTAATGTTATAGAATTTGAATAAAAATTCCTAACACCATTGTCATCTTACACTTAAACTATTATATGGAAAGTGGAGCAAGGCAGCTAGATATGAGAAATCAAAATAACTGTTCCATACTAAGATAACCGAGGGTTCATAAGTTGATACGTTGATAAGAAAATTAGGCTCGTCAAATAGTTCAAAGGGTTTCACTTCTCAATTCATATAGATCTCCAAATCGATTTAATTCTTGAATCCCTCATAGTATAAATAATAACAACAACAATAAAAAATTTAGTCATAATAATTGGAGTCGGTTTTGAAATAAACTATATGTACACAGCCTTCCCTTTGTATTTTTACAAAGAAACTGTTTTCACACCTCGAACTTGTGATCTCGAGATCATCAAAGGAACAATTCAATCGTTGAATCTGTTCTAACATCATACTCAAAATTTATCACAAACTTCCTTATGAAGAAGGTCAAATTCACACTAATAGAGTTCTTTAATATGCTTGTCATGACCATACAGGCCCAAAACAATGGCAATGGATGGAAAACTGCTTTAATCATCTACTTTTTTAGTAAGACTAGAAAGAAAAGAAAAACAAAGGCATTTCCTCTACCAAGCCAAAGGGAGGGGTCTCGAAAGAAAGGGAAAGTTAAGAATAAGAATGCCTCAAATGACAAAGGAAAGCGTTTCCATTGCAAACATGATAGACATTGGAAAGAAACAACCATGAATACTTGGAGTTTTAGAAGGGTAAGGGCAAGGGATTAGACAAAACTATAGAACGTATGTCAATTTCTTGTTGCATAGACTCTAAATTTTCAAATAGCAATTAAAAAAAAAAAAATCTGCTTAGCTTCTTGATACAGGTGCAAGCTCACATTTTGTGCCTTATTATAAGAACTAGTAAGCAATATGTTCTTGGAGAAGGGCGAGTTGATTCTGAAAGTCAGAAATGCAGCAAGAGTTATCAAGACTTTGGGATCAACCTCAATAAATTTGAAGGATCATATTTTACTTTTAGACAATGTTATCTATTTGCCAAACAAACACTTTTAGAAACATTATTTTAATTTCTAATTTGAGTTAATGAGGTTACTCATTTTTATTTGTTGAAAATGATTGCAAGATTTACATTTATTGAAAATGTTAGATATCTAACAAATCATCGTAATGGTTTTAAAACCTACAAAGAAGCTATATTAGATATAGAAACATTGAAACGGCAAGAATTTATGAAATCTGAATTGGACTTCATGTATGTGAATCAAGTTTAGGATGTTGTGATCTGCCTGAATAAATAGGTTTATAAGAGAAAGATTGTTGCGGATGGAAAGATAGAAAGTTTTAACAGAAAGGTGATGAAGGATCATCATCAAAGGTAAAGAGTTGACCATGAGAAAACTTTTTTTAGTTATAGTATGCTTGAATTTATTTAAATTCTTATGGTCATCATTGCTCGCTATGACTATGAAGTTTGGCAGATGCATGCCACGCCGGCTTTTTGGATGTATTAAGGAAAACATATTCATGGAATAACCATAGGGTTTTGAATCCATGGGTAGATCTAAGGTGTCAAATCTCAAACAATCTATTTATGGTCTCAAGCAAGTATCAAAGAGTTGGAATCTTCGATGATGAAACCCTAAAGATTTATGGATTCATCAAAAACAAAGATAGCCATGCACATATAAGAAGGTTAGTGAAGAGTAAGATCACTTCCTAGTCCTGCAGGTTAATGACATTCGAATAAATGGGAATGCACTTGGAATGCTTATAGATGTAAAAATCTAGCTATCTAGAACTTTTTCCATAAAAGGCTTAGGAGAAAGAACATACATCTTAGGCATTCGTTTCTGCTAATAGTATTACTAGCAATTTCGGTATAACCCCAAAGAGGACTATTAGGGTGCAACCAAGTTCATCTTTAGTACTTGGGACATACCATATATGGGGAAGCTGAGTTTAACATAGACAGCTTTTACAGACCGTGATTTCCATGTAGATGTGGATGACAAAATCAATCTCTGATTTTGTATTCACTTATAATAAAGAGCAGTGAATTGCAAAAGTTTCAAACAACAACAACAACCGTTGATTTCACTAACATGCTAAATGCATTGCTGCATGAGATACAACAAAGGAATCTGTTTAAATCAATGACTTTGTGATAGAAGTTAGGTTGGTTCCTTCTCGTAAGCCCATAGTATCCCTCTACTATGACAACAATGGAGCAATTACACAAACTAAGGAACCCAGATTTCACTTGAAATCTAAACATATCAAGAGAAGATTTCATATCATCATAGAGATAGTTGGACGTGGTGATATCACTACGTATAAAGTAACGTAAGCTAAAAAGCAAAGCTAATCCACTCACGGAAGACATGACTCATAAAAAACTAGATAGGTGTCTTCAAAAGATGAGTTTTAGATATTATACTGATTGGCCCTCATATAAGTAAGAGATTGTGCCATAGAGTAATGGTTGTCTTATATAAATATATTACACATGACAATGTATTTATTTTTTTAGATAAAAATATCTCTTGCCGACATATTTTATTATTTAAATTGAATATATTCCTTAGAGATTGAGATGTTCTATTCACAAGAGTTGAGAATATGAGAGACATACCTATCTTTCACAAACTCTTAAAAGTAAAGTTCATGATCAAATGACTATTGACTACACAGATATTAGTTTTAAAAGATCATTGTCTTACACAAATCCATTATTAGTATTTGATACAAATGGATTTTCATCTTTATATTTAACTCAATCGTTGGAGAAAACTATCACTGACATCCCTAAGAAATAATATCGTCATAAAGTGCAAATTTTGCCAAATTAATACTTGAAACAATCTATTTTTTTTTTACCATGATTATGATCTAGTTTCATCTTTTCGATGATCAAATCAGTTTAATTTTAGGTGGCCGTAATTTATATCCCATATCCACCACTATTTCCAATGTCAAGCTTCATTCACCATTAGTAAATCTTATAAACCTCAAATCGATAAAATAATCAAGTATTTTTTAACATTTTGAACTCGTTTTCAACCTGAGAATATCTTTTCGACCAGCAAGGGCTCCAATTTTTGAGTTATTGTGGTGTTTCCTTTGTCACCATCATGAAATCCGGTGGTCATCACCACTAGTCGTCATCTAAAGCTTGAAAATAACTTTCTGACATTCGGGAACCACCATGGATTACCTAAGATAAAAATCTGGAATTTCTTTATTTTCTCTCAACTTTCGAATCCCCAAAAACAAGTGCAAAAGATAAAAGTTTTTGAAAATCTCTTAAGACTTAATTGTTTCAAAATAAAATTTTGTAGGCCAAACTCTAATTTCCAAAAGTTCAGGGGTTGTTTTATAGTTTAAGAAAATATTTTTCTAAAAAACTTTAAATGACACCACTATATATAAATATGTATAACTTTATTCTTGCATTGCATATTTGATGAATATTTCTAAAACAATAGTTGATTCAAGTGGTAAGAATTGAACAACACTCTTACCAAAAAAAAGAATGGAACAACACATTTTTTTTTTAATAAAGTTTAAAGTTTTAATTGATTGTTTTGAACTACCCATATGTTATGTATGGCTAAGAATTAATGTAAGAATTAAATAAAAAGTTTTAACATTTTAAGTTTTAATTTTTTTTTTTTTACTTTGCATTTCACAAGCCATGATAATTTATGCCTAACAGTCGCCCATTACCTATTGATTATATCTATACATGTAATTTCTAACAATGCTTACACCCTTTGCTTGGAAAATTTAATGCACAGTTTATGTTTTTTTATTTTCTATTATTGCATCACTATCTGGGGTAATTGTCTCGCAAGCTGTTCATCTATTAGTCTGGCAGGTCGCTAAATTATTTACTTTTCTATCATATATTTCATGTTCTTAAATGATCCATTTTGGGTAGCCCTTGTGACTGTCTATATGTTTTATATATTACATGTCTCATGGGAAAGTCCGTTTTAGTTAAACACTGGATTATTGATGTGAATATAATTTATATACGTTTATACCCTTATTCATTAGTTCTTGCCTCATTTTTGTAAAATTTTTGAATGATTTCATAGCATTTTCATTTATTTGTTTATAGGAAAAACTTAGAATAGCAAAGTATGGATTGATCATTTTAGAAAAGAAATTAAAGCATGAGTGAAAACAATCATACTCTCCGATTGTGGCAAGATGCAACTGTGGTATATACACGATACTACGGCCAACGCACCTATACCATATGAGCACAACTACTCTAACACAGACTTTTCATAATTGAATGGACTTGCACGAGTGTGACCAACACAGAAGCAGTGGCGAACCTACATAGAGCCGAGGGTAAACAATTGTACCCCCTCAACTTTAATGGTAGATTGCTTTGAAGAACCCTCGGTAAATGTTGACTATCTCTCTAAACTTTTCAAACCTTTAAGTGGGGGTTACCATTAAAGGGGAAGAACCCTTGTAGGTCCTTTGGTAAATGCTAATATTAAAACTCTGCCGGGAAGAACCCTTTAAGCGAAGGTTATGATTTACATTGGCTGGATTTACACCATACCCTTTTTAGCACCCCCTGCTTCTTCTGGATCTAATCTGGGTCTTAGATCCGCCGCTACACAAAAGTGACACTTTCTAAATCTCTATCAAAGAGCAATCTGAAGTCTTACATTCTAATTTATTTTTTAATATTCTACATGAAGGATTATTTAGTAATTTCAGGATAACCTTATAACCCTAACTTTTTTTTATCTTGAAAGGATATCTATAAATATGCAGAGAAAGAATTGAAAAGCATCCTGTAGAAATCGTTTTAGACATTCTTGAGAAGAAGAAAGCAGAGAGGCAAGCAGAAGAGAAGTTTCCCATTCCCAGAAGATTTTCTATACTTCTTCTCTCTAATATTTTCTTTTAATTTTAGTTGTTTGCTTCATTATATACTTCGCTAAATCTCTTAGTCACTAGCACTCATCGTAAAACTATATTGGTTTGAGTGTTTAATGCAATAATTTTTTATATTTTTTTAAAGAAATTATTTGATTATCATGTTTTCACTTCTTGTAATTAACTATCTTTTAAATTATTTTGGTATTCATAATATAAACAAGAAAAATTATTATAAATTAGATCTAGTGAATTAATATATGTTGAATAAAAGATATTTTGCACATGATATGTACAATCGTTTCGAAAATTTATTCTTAATGGGTTATTTTAAATGAATTATTTATAAAACAATAAGGTTAATATAAGTCAAGAGAACGACTATAGTAACTTAGTGTTTTTTATTGCCAATTCTAAGAATAATTTTCTTAACACTTATGAGTGATATTTTATTATAACAATTTTGTCTTTGTTACATTATACTTAGGTTTAATAGTCTTTGTTTAAATATATGTCCCATCTATTTCATTTTCTAAATATTACAATTAGTTAGATAAATTAATTGGTGGGAATGATATTTTATTCACTATTTTATTATTTGAACAATTTGTATAGTTGCGAATTTTCACATTGATTATTTTTATATGCTTTTTGTGGTAATAAACAAGTTAATGTCTTTCACTTAAGGAATTCAAGCACGTTACGAGTTTTATTATCTTCCACTTGGGAAATACAAGCCGTTGCCTTCAATTTAAGGAATTCAAGCACACATTTACCTTGGGCTTGGTATTCAAGCATATGCGTTCCGTTTGGTGCATACAACCACATGATACGTCTATAATAAGCATAATAAACATGATAATTAAAAAATACTATTACTATTAAGATTTTAATTGATTTTTTTTGAATTTATTTTATAATAATTAGATGACATTATAGGATGTAATGATCATTACATCTCTATATGACGTCTGAATCGGTTAAAAACCCTAAGGCATATCTTTAAATTGTCATAATTGTTACCGAGTCACTGTGACTTACCTTTCTTCTTCTCATTAGAGACGTCACTCCACCGATTTTGGCCCGAAAACCGACCCAACTGACCCAAAAAAACCCAATCTAGGACACAGACCCAATGAATAGTAATCCAGAATCGGACTGACCCGACTACAGTAGTGAGCCGGTCCGGTTCAATGGTTTCTAGAATCGGGAACCGACCAACCAAATTCCGAAGGCTCGAAACCAGCCCATCGGTACCAACGTTCAAATTCTTTTTTTTTGAATTTTTTCCAATTTTAATCATCTCAACAGCTATAAAACGGCTAGTTTGAGAAGTATTTTGGTCCATAAAATCAAAAAAAATTTCATATAAATAGAATACAACTCATTTCCAAAATCCACACAGTAAAATCTCATATTCTCTCTCACATTCTTATTCTCTTAATACTACTACACTCTCTCAAACTCAATTTTAATTTTTTATACTACCATTTCCATTTTCCACTAATCATATTCAACACATTTCTACCATTTTCATAATTTCTATGTCTCATTCTTAATTCTATCATTTCCACCATCTATAACATGCATCAAGATTTGATAAGATTTCAAGATTGGGGGCTCAAATTCAAGATTTAGCAAAAAACAACCACGATCTATGTCAAGTCAGTACATTTAATTTTTTTTACGTATTTACTTTTTTTGTATAATTAATTTATTTGCATTACTTTTTTTAAAAAAAATAATCTTAATTTAAAAAAAAAAAGATCAGAACACATTCTTCTCAAACTTTCCAATAATCTCCTCTTCCCCCATTTTCATATTTTTAAAAGAAAATTCCCAAAAATATAGATATTGAAAAAATCTTTTGAAAAAATTAATTTAATAACACACAACCTACCATACGCACTAAAAAAGATGATTTTAATGTATAAGAATTTTTGTTAAAAATATTGATGAACAAAAAACAACTTGTAAAATTTATCACCAAAAATATAAATTTTTGAAAGGTTAGGGGTAGACACACTTAGAAGACATTTTGTTAAAGATCATCCGGATAAATTATCTCAAACAAGACAAACATAAATAACTACTGGGGAAGAAATGTCACGGGTATATTTAAATATAATACGAAAAAAGAAAAAATTGGTCAAATAAAATGGATAGCAAGAAAAGAATTACCACTTAGTATAGCTGTATATCCTGTTTTTTAAAAATATGTTTAAAAATATTTACAATCGAATTATAAAAAGTAGTAGAGCATCCGGTAGGATGAGCTTAATAAATCGATATAAAGAATTAATAGATTGTATAATTACACAATTTATGATTAGTCAATATAAATTTTCATCAAATTTAGATACTTGGAAAGATGAATTTAAAAAAGAAGATTATATTATAGTAACATATTATTTGATTAATAATTTATGGACATTAGAAAAAATAATTTAACTTTTCAACGTTGCGATTATCTATATTCCGGAACTCACATAATTAGAGTAATTACGAATGTCGTTCATGAATTTGGAATTAGTAATAAAATTTTTTTTATATCTTTTGATAATATTTCGGTTAACACTAGTGCGATTAATATTTTAAAACAAATTTTAAAAACAATTTTAGATGGAATATTTTTTTATATTAGATGTGCATGTCATATTGTAAATTTATGTGTTAGAGATGATTTAGAAATGACAGACCTAGTTTTAAAACTCATTCGTGAATTAATTCATCAAATTAAAAACTTTTTGACAAAAACTTAAAAAATGAGACAATTATGTCAATTATATAAAAAAATTTAAAAAAAATTAAACTAAAATGTGAAACTAGGTAGAATTCAATTTATGATATGTTATAAAGTGTACTTTCTTTTAGAAATATTTTAATTAAATTTACAAATTCTAATTATAAATATGATTTTATTAATAATACCACTTTTGATTTTACAATTATATTAACTAAATTATTAGAAATTTTTATACATGTACAAATTTATTTTTCAAAAATTACTATTCAATAACTCATTTAATATTATCTAATCTTTGTAAAATTTATTTTGTATTTAGTCAATTTAAAAAACAAGATAGATTTAGTGACATTGTTCAACTAATGAAAATAAAATTTTTAAAATATTATGAAAAAATTCTTATTTTGTATTTAATAGCAAATGTTTTAGATTTACGTATTTTTCAATGGAAATATATATTAACCGATAATATTTAAAACAACAAATATCACATATTTTTACAAGTCATGTTTAAATTATATGAAAAGGAATATAATAATTTAAATACTAGTGATGTAGGTAGTAGTAGTGTTAGTATAACAAATCAATCATTTTCAATTTTTTTTATTCCTTTACATATGTTGGGAAAAAAAAAAAGAATTTTTTCTTCAATATTCAATGATTTATTTTTATACAAATAAACACTTAGATTAGAAAGTTTTGATAATGATGATTTTTTTGATATATTAGGTTAGTGGAGAAATAATTCATCATATTATCCAATTTTGACCCAAGTGGTCAAAAATATACTAACCCCTCCAGTATTCACAGTATAATCGAAAAGTGTTTTTAGTACATGTGGTTGAGTATTAAATAGTTTTGAACAATGATATTTTGGAATTTTTGATTTATATTAAATATTGGAATGATGCGGAAAAAAATACAAGGTATTGTTAAAGCCTCGGAAGAAGAAGAAGAAGAAGTATAATTTTTTTTATGTAAGAAATATTATGTAAATAGGAAAAAATCATTCTTGTATAAAAATTAAAATAATGTAACTATAAAAAATTAATGGACTTCAAAATTCAAATGAAGAGTTTGATAGTGGACGTATATCGAATTCGATAGAACCACTCTAAAAATTTTGTGTCTCTAATTTTTTTATCTATTTATCGGTAAAAAGTAAATTAAAAAAAACAAAATGAAGAAAAAAACAACAAGAGAGCTAAAAAAATAAAAACAACAAGAGAGTTAAAAAAAAAAAAGGAACACAAGAGAGGTAAAAAAAAAGAAAAAAAGAGTTAAAAAAAAAAAGAAGACAAGGGAATTAAAAAAAAAAAAAGACAAGAGAGTGAAAAAAAAAAAACAAGGGAGGTTAAAAAAAAGAGTAAAAAAAATAAAAATAAAAACCTAAACCGGAACCGGCCCAACTGAACTTGGCACATTTATTTAGGTTCATCGGGCCGGCCGGTTCTATATTAAAGATTTTTGAAACTAGCTTGGGCCAACCTCAGATCGCAATCGACCTAGTCCGTGATTCTAGGAACCATCCCTGAACCAGAGTGGATCCGACCCAGCATGGCCGATGACATCTCTACTTCTCTTTCCTGAGGAAAATGGAACCTTGCACGTAGGAATCGGCAATGAGGAAACTTCACAATAATAGATATTTTGAAAACATGCATTTTTATGACCTCATCCAACCAAGATAGAAATTCTATACAAACTTCTTTATTTTTTTTATTATTATTATTATTTTTACCCTAGCTGGAGCTATCAGCTAGTATCCAAGATTTTATCTTAACTAATCCGAACTGATCTGCAATCGGACCCCCTAATTCGAGAGGAATCTCCCAATGTGATTTTTTTCATTCGCATATCAGGTCAAATCTGGATATGATTAAAAGGTTTCAATTTCCTTTTTTGTTGAGTCAACCAGCATTGATCTACATAAACTTTTGTGAGATACGATAAAAGTATTCATTCTCCAAAAAATTGGACGAGATGGGCTCAGCTTATGTGAAGTGAGTCCTATGTAAACATATCTGCTGGCAAAACCTACCCGTTTTGGTAATGACCTATTTTGCAAGCAGTGTATTATAAGTTTTTGTTTATAAGTAAAAAGAGTTATGTTTTGGTGTTTGGTTTTATATTATGTTGTATTGATTCCGAGCTTGCGGTGAGTCGTTACAAAATAATGTTGCTCTAGTCGAGCTATAATTACTTCAGTTGCCAGACTTTCTATTATGAATTACAATAATAATATCTTTAGAGGACAAATTAGTAATTACATCTTTTTTTCCCGACCCTATTAGTCGGGATTTGAATTTCGTTGTAATGAAATAATAATAATAATAATAATAATAATAATAATAATAATAATATACAACGACAATCACTTTTTAAGTTTGACAAAACAATGGACAAATATGGATTGGCAGCAAAATTAAGGACATATGGCCCGCTATTGTCGTGGTTTTTTTTTATGAATTCGATGGTTGACAAAGCTTATGAATTCAACGTTATTATTGATTGGTTCAGTGAAAGGGATTGAGATTTTTTAATCATAATTATGAGTTTGACTCTTTATAAATATAAAAAAATCATATTAAAAAAGTTTCTCTGAATGAAGAGCCGACCGTGGCTTGATCTAATTAGTAAGAGTGAAACTCCAAAAACTAAATGGTGAATCAAATCTAAGACAAAAAAAAAAAAAAAAAAGTTCTTACGAAGTCAATGTAGGAATTTGAAAGGAAGTGAAATGATGGATCCTCAAATTTAGCAAAGATGTTGTCTTGAAAATCCCGGTGGAATTGAGAACATCAATTTCTCAAACAACCTCTTGACTATTTATTATTTTGAGTTAGAGGATAATGAAATTGGGAGAGAGAAGTTTTTTGAAACCAAATCTTGAAAAGACAGTAATAACCACCTTTTGTTTTCGGTTGTGTGTGGTAATGGAGAGACCATCGGAGGAAAAGGCAGTAGAGGAAGTAACGGAAGACAAGGGAAAGGTACTTGTCAAAGAAGAAACAAAAATCCATAACTACCGCTTAGCTTTGTTTCAACAGAAATTTCATCTCTCTCTCCTTCTATTTGCGTTTCTTCTTTTTAACGTTATGATTTAAATTTAATATTATTGAATCGAAAGAATAAGATTATTATCACCAAACTGTTTGAGACTATTTCTATATCTTTTTGTGTACTAATCTCTTACTCCCACTTTCTCTCTATTTGTTTTTCTTCCTATTACAATTTATTATTGTCATTTTTCTTTTCTTATTGATATTATTGTTTCTGATTATTAAAAAAAATAAAAAGAAAGAAAAGATAGAGAGAAAAGAAGAATTAAAAAAGGTAATTATAAAATAAAAATGGCTTTCTATATTGAGGGTGGTTTTGAAATTTTAAATACTTCTAATAATAAGATCAATAGGATTAGTTTGAAGGTAGAAAGTATAAAACTTCGAACTATATATCACAAAGTGTATTTTCGGATAAAATTTAAAATGTTTTCCATAATTTTTTTCGGAAAAAAAAAAAAGAATAAAAGTGGGAATGGATGGTTGGACTTGGAACCCACCATTTTTAATGCCTTTCACCATCTCTCCCCAAAAGAGAGGGCGCCCGCGCCCGCGCCCCCACACACACGACACTCTCTCTCAATGGAGACATCGCACAACACAAAGGAGCGCTGACCAAAGCGTCAACGTCTTTCTTTCAAAGTTTGGCATTTCTAATTCTTCATGCTTATTGGGAAAAGATTACTCTCTCTCTCTCTCTCTCTCTCCAAGCTCCATTAACCTAATACTAAATGTTGGTTTGCTTTTAATTTTAATAAAAATCTTTTTGTTGTTCCCACGAAATAATAATAATTTTCAATGCCTCCCAGGAAAACAACACTTTTCAGTTTTTGAGAAATTCTTTTAGGGCAAGCTCTCTATCTCCTTTAGGGTTTCTGGAGAGAGAGAGAGAGACCATCTTCCCCAATCGAATTGCAATTTGGTTGGTGCAGTGTGCTGTAGATAGTGATGGTGAGACAGCACGGTTGGCAGCTTCCGGCTCATACCTTTCAGGTACCCAGCACTTCACCCAGCTCTAGTGAGTTTGTTTATTTATTTTTGAAGTAAGTTGCCATTTCTTTTGGAAATTTCCAGAATGAGCATTTAAACCAAGTTTTCAATTTCACTGAGGGTTTCTATTAGCGGAACTTACTTAAATACTACTGTTACTAGTGATTAACCAACAAAATTTGTTTGGGGGGAGGAAAAGCTGTTTCACTTGAACCCCATTAACAAGATGATTTAATTAGATTAGGGTATAAGGTATTATTATGTAAAAACTTCTTAATTTATTTATTTTTTGGGGGGTGGTGGGTAGCTTTCTAGGAAAATTTAATTTGAACCCTTTAAATTACCCCATAAGACCATAGAGGAGTGATCAAGAAGTGTAGAGGAAAACTCGGCAAGATGAAGGAAGAAGACACTTATATTGGGGAGACTTGTCTAGGGGACTACTATACATCTCTTTTAACAATTCTATCTATGGTTGCTCAATGGATTCAATGTAGAATTTTTTGGCTCTAACATAGGGCAACGAAGGACACGCCCAGCTGATAACGATGGGAAAGTTTCTAGAGGTTCTCTGTCTAGAGGGTGTGGAATGTAAATAAATCTGTGGGTGTATTTAATAATTTAGAAATTTATGGTGATGTCTTTTTGTGGGGAGATATAAACACAGCAAAGTATGGGGAGGCTGTTAATTGGTGATGACCAAGAAGTTGTAAAGCTCTGTTAGAGTAGACGAACACAAACAACAAAGTATGCAGACAAATAGAGAAGCAAAGACAAGATTTATGTATTCTGTTCACATAGTTTACATCCATGGGCGGATCACCAAATTCACTATGTTAAAGAAAGGTACAAAGCATGGAGAATAATTGTATTGCTACCAAAAACCCTAATACACTCAAAACTCAAAAAGCTAAATAAACTGAAAACCTAAGGGGTACAAAAGACATATATGCAACCCATGGCTCCACCCCTAGGCCCATGACACAGAATTTCCCCTATACTTCAGGCATCCATATAAATTCAAGATAAAAAGTGTAACGTCTCCTATAAGGTGACAATTTGCAGTCAGATAAAGAAAAGGTGGTGAAGATCATTGTAGAAGTCCTTTTTTTTTTCCTCCTCAAGCTTAGGGGATGGAAGAGAGTTTGTATTTGGTATGATTATTATTGTGGTTCTATGTCTCTAAACTACTGTTTAATATTGGTGAGACAGAGATATTCGTTGGTTTTCTGGTGTTGGTCATTTAATATGGTAAATTTTTCAGAAAGAGTCTGTAACCTGGTTATAGGAAGAAAGGTGTCTGCTTTTAAAATATGCTCTCTATTGGGTTGCTTCCACCTTCAATTTGTAGCTGCTCGACGATCACTTTGATTCCGTCTGCCCCATCTAGGTTTTCTCTTGATGTTCATATACTAGACTTTTGTGTGCAATTTTACAATTCACGTGGTAATTATGGTTACAAAGACTGTACTTGATCATTATTTTTTGTAATCTACTAAGACATTTTATGGACATTGAACTCTTTTAAATGTTTGGATCTCATTTGTTTTATATAGTTTTAATTAATGTTTTGCCATTGCCTTTTAATTTTCTTACTGTAGACTTTGTGATGGACAGGTTGTGGCCATTACAGTATACTGCTTGCTTGTTGTTGCATTCTATGCTTTCTTTGCTCCTTTCCTTGGAGGCCGCAGCTGGGAATTTGCTTCAATTGGTGCTTACTCTCCAGTGGTATGATCAATTCTTTAGTTCCACGTATCCAACGTGCAACCCTCTTAAACATGTGATGCGCATGATTTCTCATATGAAGATAAATAATTCTGGGAGAGATATACATCTTGTAATTTTGCCTGTGGGACGCACTCTCTCTCTCTCTCTCTCTCATGAGTGGGCATGTTGAATACTTGGCCTTAACAGAGCATTCATCCAGAAAAAGCATGCAGCAGGTTCTCTTCCTGGTTTTTCCCTCTATTGTCCTAATCTTTGTAACATTGTCGTTTGTTGTAGGCCCTCCTTGTTTTTATTCTTTATGTACGGGCAACTGCAATCAATCCAGCAGATCCTGGCATTGTCCAAATTTTATGGTGAAGTGCTTAAGCAATCCAGTGAAAAGATCGGCTCATTATCCAAGGACCTGCCTTCAAAATCTGATGAAATTGGCAATAGAGCCCATTCTTCTCCTTCATCAGCATCTAGAAGTTCTATGGCTGTGGCTGACTCCACTAAAAGAAGTTCAATAGGAGAAGCTGCTAGAGTAATGGAACGTGCAGGCAGAAAATCATCTGGCCACAGTTTTGGAGGGTTGCTTTGTGCATTATTTGTGCATGAAGACTGTCGCAAAGAGAATGAGGCAGTGCAGCAACAGGGTATGAGTCAAGAAGCTTTGTTTTGCACATTGTGCAATGCTGAGGTATCTCTCTATCAAAATTATATTTTAAGTGTTGGATCTACTGAGAACCATATAGATTTTACTTATTTTCTTTCTGGCATTTGTGTTGTACAAGGATTTGCAAAGCTTTGTGTTTGTATACATCAATTGCAACAAACAATTTCAGGTGGTCAGGCACGATTTCGTGTCTGTTTTATTGTTACCTGAAAGAGTACCTTTTTTTTTCGTTATGGATATGGGATCACAAGATTGTACATCAGTATTAGGATTGTTGCATGTGGGCTCAGTTTATTTGTCGTTAGATTGGAATACACAAAAATATGTTAACCTAGATTGCTTGGGGTGTGTGGAAATTTGGTGGATGTAAGTATTTCTCTTGTGTAAAATCTTAACTTCGAAACCAGAAATATATTAGAATAATCACAATTATAGAGCATTTTATAGGAAAATTTTAATTTGGTTAGAAAACCACACTTTTCCAAGTAAACGTTTTTTGCCAAGTTGACAAGTGCTATTTTTTAAAGCTGGCCCATACTGTGAGTTCTTGTTTGTTGAGGGTCCTCTTCCCATCTTCTAGATCACAGATGAGAGAAATGAGGTATAAGAGCTTTTTGGAGGAACTTAATAGAGTTTCCAAACACCCCCTAAATCACAATTTTTTAGGCATATGTTTGCATGGATGCATCTTTCAAACTTGTGTATCTTGAAATTTGTTTCAATTTACCTTATTAAAAGCAATGGTTTTTATACTCCACCCGCCTTGTTATGCTTTTATTCTTAAGTTTTCTACGAGTGAGGTGGATGTGTGGTTTATATTCTTTATGCTCCCATAAAAGATATGTCTAATAGCAGGACATTGAATTTTCTTAACCAAAATTTTGAGTTAATCTTGAGAATGGAAAAATAGGTATTGGAAAAGCCAACCCCTAAATTGGGTCCCACAACTGCTCGTATCGGATTAATTGGGTTTCCGGATATTAGTGGTCGAGTACCCAAAAAAATAAAATAAAATAAAAGGCATGTGCCACTAGTTAATTGCTGTATACCTTGCCAAAGTCAATTTGAATCTGTTAACTATCCGCTTCATTGTGCTTGAACCAAAACTATTTTGAAAACCGTTCATTCAGCTTTGGACTATGTTATGGCAGATGGGGTGCCTATATCCTGTGTTGATAGAGGAGAATTCTTATGATTACTCTGGCTGTTTTCTGGTTGGTTTGGATGGAAAGGAATGAGGATTTTTTTCTCCCTTTTCACTATGAAGTTCTAAAGATCTTCCAGATTTCTTTGTTTATGCCTTTGATCTTGAAGTTTTTTTATATGTGTTTGCTCTATGGCTGGGTAACAATCTGGGATGCTCATTTTATATAACCCTTTTTATCAATAAAAAGGAAAATGAAAAACTAGATGATTAAAATTTTCATCCTGGATTGAGGCATAAAGCTGGTGGATTCTGTCTCCCTAAGGATTTTATTAACCTCATATTGCCAATTACTAAAGCTGATGTCTCAAGCGCTAGACTTGCTGCTTTTCGTTAGATATTTCTGTTTACATCATGTGAGTTAGCACCTAATGACTTATGGCATGTTATGTCAACATGGAAACAGCTAAGAAAAAGGCTTGGATACCATGTTCTCAATTTCAATCATTCACCCTGTTTGCATTTATATACTGATTCAATCATAAAATGTCATTGTTGGTTGTTCTGCATCCTTTGTCCCCCCCCCCCCAATGATGGACTTCTTCAACCAATAGACAGGTGCATTGATGGTGTTCCGGCCTAATATTTCATTCTAAGCATTTTGTTTGATATATGCCATTCATGTTTTGCATTTTGTTTAATATATGATATTCACATTTTGCAGGTACACAAGTTCAGTAAACACTGTAGGAGTTGTGATAAATGTGTGGATGGATTTGATCATCATTGCCGGGTAACAAACTTAGTGCTATAATTAACAGATTAATGTTACGTTGCAATAGTTTAATTCTGTTTGCACGTTTCATATTGCTAGGAATTCTGGAATTTACCATGTTATACACCATTGTGCAGTGGCTCAACAATTGTGTGGGAAGGAAAAAATATGTAACCTTCATCTCTCTTATGGCATTTAGTCTTATTTGGGTATGTTTTCAAGCCACTTCTATTTTATTTTTTTTTATTATTATTTTTTTCCTTTTCTATTATGAGTTGTTATGGGATTAGTATTAATTATGCTCTCTCTCTCTCTCTCTCTCTCTCTCTCTCTCTCTCTCTCTCTCTCTCTCTCTCAGCTTATTATCGAAGCTGGAGTTGGTATTTATGTCCTGGTGCGTTGCTTTGTCAATAAGAAAAACATGGAAGCTGAAATAATTGATCGGCTTGGAAATGGTTTCTCTCGCGCCCCGTTTGCTACTGTTGTGGTATATTTCAAATCAGATATGCACTTGTGTAACTCCATCCTAGTTTTGAGCTAATGGTATTACTTTATATTATGCAGGCTGTTTGTACAGCAGTGTCACTTGTGGCTTGTGTTCCTTTGGGTGAACTTTTCTTTTTCCACATGATACTGATCAGGAAGGTTGGTTGTCTCAATTCTTCATGCATATGGTTCTTTTTTGTAGTATACTGGTCATTGAGAAGATGGAGTTAAAGAATGAACTTAAAATTCTCAAAGTTTGAAGATTCTTTTCTGCCAATATTGTGTTCTGAAACTCTTTATTGTTTTGTGCAAGGGAATGACAACCTATGAGTATGTTGTTGCTATGAGGGCTTTGAGTGAGGCACCTGCAGGAGCATCTGTTGATGAGGAACAGCCAAATTTGCTGTATTCACCTTCAGGATCTACCGCAACTGGGTTAAGTGGTGGGAGTTCACTTGGCCTGCAGTACAAGGGTGCATGGTGCACCCCACCCAGAGTATTTGTTGATTATCAGGTATATAACTATTTGAAGATATATTTCTGATGAATGTGCCAGTTATGGATGCATGTCTGCAAAGCCACCAACTCACAATGATGATATTTATTTTTATCTCACAAAGTTTATTAGAATCTTGGAGCAGGTACTATAGAGGTAACTTGTGTATGGTTGGATAACTCACTGGATCTGTAAGTCTCAAGGATAAAAAAGGTTCCATCTACTCGAATAGCATGATCTGCTAGACGTTCTAAGTGAAGATTTTCTGGTTTTCCATTGATGCCTGAACATTTTTTAGTCCAAACCACTAATTTGGTGCAGCAAAACTATGCTGTAGCCTCCTCAGCTTATTGCCTTGGGGTTGTTATGTAAAAGAAACAGATGCTAAGAAGACAAGGGGAAAAAATGCATGACCTATTAGTGACAATAATATCATTGGTAATATTGCACAGTTACATGTAAAGACAAGTTTTGTTCATGTCTTTATACCTTATAATTACTAGATACGATTCCTAAGAGCTTTGTGGAATTCTGATCAGTGCATCAAACTTTTAATCCAAGTTTCTCAGAGTAATATTTTTCAACTTCGCATCTCCTTCGTGATTCCATGAATGATAAATTTTTGTTTCCAATAAATATGTTATAAAAAAGTGAAAAAAAATAGTTAGTAATTCGTATAAATTAGGCCATGTTGTATGAGTAATGAACCCCAAAAAAAAAAGGAAGTGAGATGTCTAAGATAATAATAAGTGGACAGTGCATGTAACCCCATGTTATTAACTTATTATCCATAATCCCATAAATATTGTGACTTTCACACATGTAATTAAGTTATATATTTTCAAATGTGTCGTTGGTCATTACCTTCTAGTCTCTATGTCTTTCATGGCATGTACATTTTATTAGGAAAGAAATTTCATTGGGGAAAATATAAGGGTTGGAAGTGATAACACAGTCCAGTCCAAAGATAACTGGAGGTATTGGTTGGAAGTGATAATATATGCTTTGCTATCAATGAGACAGGAAGATATAAGAAAAAATTGCAGTTGGTGGTTAGATAGGACTTGCTGCTAGATGGTATTACTAACAGTATAGATTGATTTGGGGAAACAGGTTTATGCACATTACCTGAAATAGTTTGAGACGATTTAGTTGAATTGAATTATGTTCATTTTATGTCATATCATGTGAATGTGCATTCCAGTTCAGTGCTCACTCTATATATTGCTATTTGGAGCAACCCCACATTTTTGTACTTGAAAACCTTGCAGTCCAACCATATGATCTTCCAATGGTTTTGATGTCCAAACAATCTTGAATGCAATGTCGTGTATAGGTTTTGACTATGAAATTTTTTTTTTTTTTAATAAATTAACAACATTAAAAATTTTCCTTAAGCTAGCCTTTTATTTGTTTCTTGCCCGAAATAATGTTGGTAATCAGAAAGGGAAATGATTGTTATTTATAAGGAAAGGATAATTTCACATTCACACCTTACCAGACCATATGCAGTGGCGATTCGTTTGTTTCCTAGATATTTATTTGCAAGTAAATGAGTCCCAAATATATGCAAAGTGTTGTCTATTTCTGTTGCAATTATATTCATTATCTAACAATCCTTTGGCAGTTCCATTTGGAAAGAAGAAATAAAGAAAAACATGTTTCATTTTATTTCCATACTCTAATTTGTGTATATGGAACTGTTTGCCTTAAAACTAAACATGGCCGATTTGCTTGTGTTTGTTGCATGTAGTATTACTAGGTCAGCGACATGAGTTTGGCATATTGTTATTTATAACATCATTAAGATAAAAATGAAAGCAAAAATTATGAACAAAAATTTGAAGAAAAATGATTAAAAAAATATTGAAGCGTTCTAGTTTGAATTCTGATCTTTTAATGTTCGCCAAGGCCCCCACTAGATAACAGTTGCCTCTACTAGGAGATAGACATTCAAGCCAAAACTTGCTACTATGATGGTCACTGTGCCCTCATTTGTGGAAAAAGTATGCGACATTTTGAAAAACTTTGTCGATCTAAAAATGTTACATTTTAGAGGATGTAGAAGAAGAGGCTTCCTCACAATGCCTAAGCCTTCACGTTGGCTACTACCTTTACTTTTCCTTTTTGCATATTTCTCTACAAATGCAGAGTTGTTTGTTTTGACAATGACATCCATTATCTCACAAATGGGTAATCGAGTCTCATTTCATGTCTGATCATTTTAGGATGAGGTCATACCTCATTTGGAGCCTGGAATGGTCCCGTCAACAGTTGATCCAGATGCAGCAGGATTAGCTGAAAAAGGAAATAAAATGCCTAAAAAGCCTGTGAAAATAAGTGCTTGGAAGCTTGCAAAGTTGGATTCTAATGAGGCCATGAGAGCAGCTGCCAAAGCAAGGGCATCTTCTTCAGTTCTTCGGCCCATTGATAACCGCCACGTACCTGATAGTGAAATCAGCTCCAGTGGAAACATGAGTGTCAGAAGCAGTGTGAGCACAGAAACCAGTGGAAATAAAGAGACGAAGAATGAGCTGAGACTGTCTCCTTTGCAAAGTTCTTTTGCTCCAAGTCAGGGTAGTCAGGATGAGTATGAAACTGGGACTCAAAGCGTTAGCAGTTTTGGCAGTCCCAGCCATGTTCCTGAGGTAGTAACACTAAGTCCACTCCCGCATGGTTCATTTTGGTGGGGCCACTTCATTCCCAAGCTTGGGGAATAGAAAACCCTTGACTGCAAAGCCTCTGTTTCCCAAAAACAACCCTGTATCTCATTCTTCCTTGGGATTTGATGAGAAAACCATGCAAAGGGGAAGTCCTACAGATCAGTTGCTGCTCTCAGCGCCTGTGGCCTCTCTTCTTAGAGAAGTCAAAAGAACTTATGTAGTATGGGACCAAGAAGCTGGGAGATATGTCTCAGTCCCTGTATCGGCTTCGGAGGCTCGCAATAGATCCTCCTTGCAAATTGGTATGTCAAACACAAATGCAGAAGCAACTAGTTTTAACAGAAGGCCTGTTGCTCCGCCTCAAGAATCTTCTGCAGTGAATGCTCCAGTGCAGCAACCTGAGAGGCTTATGTATTCAGGAGAGTCTATTTTCTTTGGTGGCCCGCTTTTGAGGGTCCCAGGCAGTGACGTTTTGAGACATGAGAAGGCTTTGGGTTCGAGAGATATCCAAGAAAGGGTTACCCAACACTGGCCTCGGGAATCTGATTTTGGAAAGGAAGGAACCTCGAGCCAGCTTCCAGTGTTCATTCCTGGGGGTTCAGAATTAAGCCTTCCATCTTGGTCAGGCATGAAGTAGTTTTTTCTTGTGACTCTTCAATTAGGGAAATTTTAGTGAGTGGAGAACTGAGAAAGTCATGAGGAATCTCCCCCAAGGAGTGGCAAACTTGACCAAACCCTGATAAACCTTTCTGGTAAAGTTGCAACAGTGGTGCTGCTGAAAATGGTTGGAGGGACAGGTTTCTTCCCATGGCCAGTTATGCTTTTAACACATCAGGATTGTATGATGAGCTTCACAAGTCAGCTTATACTCTCTCTCCCTCCCTCTTTCAATTCATAGGTAGCAGGCCGACCCCTTGTATAATTGAGCTTTTATTCATTCGGTAGAGCCCATAGAATTGCTTGAATTCATAAGAAGGGCAGATGCAGGGCCTGCTTTTTACCACTCTTGTACAACAAACTTCACTTGTTGATTGGCCATTTTTCTCCAAAGCAGATGCAGAGAGCCTCTGAAATTTCAGTTTCTGCATTTCCTAGTTCTATTTCCTCTTCTACTTACGGCTCTATGGAAGAGCCCTATATTGTCAAACAAAAGTGTAAAGCACGACATGAAGGCTAAACAATTGTGGAGAGACATCGACTTGATCACTGCTACAGCCTCTTGTACGACCGCAGCCACGAAACTGGTTGTGTTGAGTACCTCTCTTTTGTTTTCACTATATTGGGAGCATGTTTGCCTTAATATTTTTATTAAAATTTTTTATTTTTTATTTATTATTTAAAGTAAGAAATAAGAGATTTAAAATTTAAGTGAAAATTTGTTTGTTAATTTTATTTATAAAAAATTATTTGTTAAATAGATTGTGGTAAAATAATTTGTATAAGTTTTAATACTTAATGAAATAACAATGAAAAGCAATCGATATTAATGTTTTATAAATAATATATAAAACAAATATTTTAAGTTATGAATATTCAAATATATTCATAAATATTTAAAACTCATGCATCTTTTAAAAGGACAATTTCGTAAATAACTAAATTAAACATCTATGCCATAATATATTTTGGAATCTTTTAAATATTTTTAAATTTTTAAATTTTTAAATATTTCTTGGAGTTGTTTAAATATTTATTAAATGTCCATAAATGGTATTTAAATATTTTTGGGCTAATATCTAAGACAAAATTATAATATACGAAATAATTAGAAATAATTTTGTTAACTCATATTTTCATTAAAAAAAGTCAGAGTAGACAAATAAAAGCTCCCTTAGGAGATTTAAGCTAACTTTAAATCCAAAAAAAAAGGGTGCGCCTGAAGATATTTATAATAAGTATAAGAAAATATTCAATAAATTTAAAATTTTGAAAAAAAATATTATATATTTAATGATTTTATAAATACTAAAAAATTTCATAAACATACAAATGACTGTACTTATTTATCTATGTATCTATTTATAGCCTGGCTTGTGAGTGACGACCACTCACGTGACCTTCTCACCCCACTCCCTCTCAGTGTTTTTGTTTCCTCCGTTTTTTTTTTTTATTTATTTCCCTTCTCTCTCTTCTTTTTTGGTCTTGAACTTTTTTTTTATTTTGTTTTTATTCTTTTTTATTTTGTTTTTTATTTTTTTTATTCTTTTGTCTTTTTTATTAGTTTGTTTTTTGTGATTACTATATTGAGCTTTTTTTTTATTCTTTTGTTTTTTTTATTTTTTTATTTTTAATGCTAGTGATAAATTGTGACGAGTTTAGGATAATTAGTAATAATGTAATGGTAATAATAAAAACTGAAAAAATAAAAAAAGAAGAAAAACAAAATAACAAAAGAATAAAAACACAAAAGAACTAAAAAAAAAACAGAAAAACCCAAAAAAAAAACAAAAAAAAATATTTTTTATTCTTTTTATTTTGTTTTTTATTTTTTTATTTTTTTTGTTTTTTCCATTCTTTGTGTGGTAGTGATAAATTGTGATGATTTTAGAGTAATTAAATATAATATAATGGTAATAATAAAAATACAAAAGAATAAAAAAGGAAAAACAAAAGAAAAGAAAAAAAACAATAAATAAAAATACGAAAGAATTAAAAGAAACAAAAAAAATCAAAAAATCAAAAGAAAAAAAAAACAATATAGGAGGGCGGTTCCACTGCTAGTAGAACAGCCCCTCCTATTGAGCTTTTTTTATTTTGTTTTTTATTTTTTTATTCTTTTTTATTTTGTTTTTTATTTTTTTATTTTGTTTTTTTATTCTTTTTATTCTTTTTTATTTTGTTTTTTATTTTTTTATTCTTTTATTCTTTTATTTTTAAAATAAATTGTGATGAATTTAGGATAATTAGTAATAATGTAATGGTAGTGGTAAAAACTAAAAATAAAAAAATAAAAAATAAAAAAAGAATAAAAACACAAAAGAATTAAAAAAACAAAAAAAAATCTTTTTATTCCTTTTTATTTTTTTATTCTTTTGTTTTTTTATTGTTTTGTGTGATAGTGGTAAATTGTGATAAGTTTAGAATAATTAGTAATAATATAATGGTAGTGGTAAAAATACAAAGGAATAAAAAAGGAAGAGAACAAAAATACAAAACAAAAAAAAGCAAAAAAAAAATCAAAAGAAAAAAAAATCAACATAGGATGGGTGGAACCACCCCTCCTATCTTGAACTTTTTTTATTTTCTTTTTATTTTATTTTTTATTCTTTTTTATTTTGTTTTTTATTCTTTTTTATTTTATTTTCTTAATTCTTTTTATTCTTTTTTTATTTCATTTTTTATTCCTTTGTTTTTTTATTAGCTTATTATATTGAGTTTTTTTTTTTATTCTTTTATTTTTAAGATAAATTATGGTGAATTTAGGATAATTAGAAATAATGTAATGGTAGTGGTAAAATGTAAAAGGAATAAAAAAAACAGAAGAACAAAAAAAACAAAAAAATAAAAACACAAAAGAATTAAAAAAAACAAAAAATACCCCAAAAAACAAAAAAAAAATCCTTTTATTCTTTTTTTATTTTGTTTTTTATTTTTTTATTCTTTTTTTTATTTTTTTTATTATTTTGTATGATGGTGGTAAATTGTGATGAGTTTAGACTAATTATAATAATATAATAATAATGATAAAAATACAAAATAATAAAAAAGGAAAAACAAAATAAAAGAAAAAAATATGAAAGAATAAAAATATGAAAGAATTAAAAAAAAAAACAAAGGATACAAAAAAAAAACAAAAAAATCAAAAGAAAAAACAAAAAAAAAAATCAACATCGGTGGAACCGCCCCTCCTATCTTGAACTTTTTTTATTTTCTTTTTTTTTTAATTTTTATTCTTTTTTATTTTGTTTCCTTCATTCTTTTTATTCTTTTTTATTTTCTTTTTTTATTTTTTTATTTTTTATTAGTTTATTATATTGACCTTTTTTTTTCTTCGTTTGCTTTTTTATTCTTTTATTTTAATAGTAATGATAAATTGTGATGAGTTTAATTGGTAGTGGCAAAAAAAAATAATAAAAACAAAAGAACAAAAAACAACAAAAGTAAAAGCACAAAAAAAAATTACAAAAAAAAAGAAAAAAACCTAAAATAATCAATAAGAAACAAAAAAAAAAGTTCAACATAGGAGCGACGGTTTCACTTACTCATTTTAAAAAAATAATGGTAATAGTGGATCTCTTTTTTTGGTAATCAAATTCAATAATAATATGGAACCAATATTTAATATTCAAATATTAATATCATAAAATGAATTTGAAGTCTCTACTTAGCAGATTCAATCCGTAGCAGAGTAGCTTATATCAAAGAGCTTTCCATGTGGAAATCTTCTCTCTCTTTGAATCCTGGAATCAGAGGAGGGTTGTGATATCAAAAATATACACTAAGTATATATTATAGTGTCAAACTCTTTGTTCATTGCAAGTAGTTACGTTTCACCAATATTGTATTTATGCATTTATGATTGTTTCCTTCTGTATACGCACTAATTTGTAATTCAAATATAGAAAAGTGTATTTTTTATTGTTTTGTTCTTGATACACTCATGCAGTCAGCCTTCTAATTGAATTTTGTTATCTATAACTACTTTTAAACATTTTTTTCATGGGCACACTGTGCAAAGCACGGTATGTATACAACCTACTAATATCCTTAAAAGGGGCTTGAGGTGTCACGTGAGTGACGATCACTCACGTGACCCTCTTACCCCACTCCCTCTCTGTCTTGTTTCCCTCTGTTGTTGTTTTTTTTTTTTTTTTTAAATTTCCCATCTTCTTTCTTTTTTTTTTTTGGTCTTGAATTTTTTTTTATTTTGTTTTTTATTTTGTTTTTTATTTTTTTATTTTTTTATTCCTTTTTATTTTGTTTTTTTATTCTTTTTATTCTTTTATTTTATTTTGTTTTTTATTCTTTTTTTATTCTTTTGTTTTTTTATTAGTTTATTTTTTGTGACTACTATATTGAGCTTTTTTTTATTCTTTTGTTTTTTTTATTCTTTTATTTTTAATAGTAGTGATAAATTGTGACGAGTTTAGGATAATTAGTAATAATATAATTGTAGTGATAAAAACTAAAAAAGAACAAAAAGAACAAAAACAAAAGAATAACAAAAGAATAAAAACACAAAAGAATTAAAAAAAACAAAAAAAAAACCCAAAAAAACAAAAAAAAAATCTTTTTATTCTTTTTTATTTTGTTTTTTATTTTTTTTATTCTTTTGTTTTTTCTATTGTTTTGTATGATAGTGGTAAATTGTGATGATTTTAGAGTAATTAGAAATAATATAATGGTATAGGTAAAAATACAAAAAAATAAAAAAGGAAGAACAAAACAAAAGAACCAAAAAAACAAAAGAATAAAAATACGAAAGAATCTCTGTATACCCTTAAAAGTGGCTTGAAGGGTCATGTGAGTAACGACCACTCACGTGACCCTCTCACCCCACTCCCTCTCTACGTTTTTGTTTACCTCCGTTTTTTTCTTTTTTAATTTCCCTCTCTCTCTTCTTTTTTTTTTTTGTCTTGAACTTTTTTTTATTTTGTTTTTTATTATTTTTTTATTTTTTTTATTTTGTTTTTCATTCTTTTATTTTTTTTATTAGTTTGTTTTTTGTGACTATTATTTGAGCTTTTTTTGTATTCTTTTGTTTTTTATTCTTTTATTTTTAATGGTAGTGATAAATTGTAATGAATTTAGGATAATTAATCATAATGTAATGGTAATGATAAAAACTGAAAAAATAAAAAAAAGAAGAAAAATACAAGAACAAAAAATAACAGAAGAATAAAAACATAAAAGAACTAAAGAAAAAAAAAAACAAAAGAAACAGAAAAAACCCAAAAAAAAAACAAAAAAAAATCTTTTTATTCTTTTTTATTTTTTTATTCTTTTGTTTCTTATATTGTTTTGTATGGTAATGGTAAATGAATTTAGAGTAATTAGAAATAATATAATGATAATAGTAAAAATACAAAAAAAAAAAGAAAAAGGAAAAACAAAAGAAAAGAAAAAAAACAAAAAAATAAAAATACAAAAGAATTAAAAGAAACAAAAAAAAGTCAAAAGATAAAAAAATAAATCAACATAGGAGGGGGGTTCCACTGCCAGTAGAACCGTCCCTCTTATGTTGAACTTTTTTTATTTTGTTTTTTTTAATTCTTTTTTTATTTTATTTTTTATTCTTTTTTATTTTGTTTTCTTTATTCTTTTTATTCTTTTTAATTTTGTTTTTTATTCTTTTTTTATTTTGTTGTTTTTTTATCCTTTTATTTTTAAGATAAATTGTGGTGAATTTAGGATAATTAATAAGAATGTAATGGTAGTGATAAAAACTAAAAAGAATAAAAAAAAAAAGAAAAACAAAAGAAAAAAATAATAAAAGAATAAAAACACAAAAGAATTTAAAAAACCCAAAAAACCAAAAAAAAAAAACTCTTTTTACCCGAATATAGCCATGCAAGTTCTAGTTTTGCTCCAACATTCGAACAAGTGTATGGTAGTTATGCATCACTATTGGAAGAGACTGAAATAACTGGTGTTGATGACACAACGAATAATGAAACTTACGCAAGTAATCAATTTCAGGAAGTGCTGAAAGCTGCAGATGAGTCTTTGTGGGATGGTTGTGACAACCACACGAAATTATCTCTAACCACCAGATTATTGAATATCAAGATGGAGCATAACGTGTCTGAGAATTATTTCAATGATTTTGTTCAAGTTATTGGAGAAATATTGCCTCGTGATCACATAATGTCCAATGATTTCTACAATATAAAAAAGCTGATGAAAGACTTAGCTCTTCTGGTAAAAAGAATTGATGTATGCAGAGATGGTTGTAAATCATATTAAGGGGATAATGAAAATACAGAGTTTTGTAAATTCTATAACCAATATAGGTACAAGATTAATAAGAGGTCAGGTCATGATCAATGACATAAACCATACAAGCAAATATTTTATTTGCCTTTAACTCCTAGATTGCAAAGACTTTATGCATCTAAGGCCATTGCTGAATACATGATGTGGCACATAAATCATAAAACAGAAGAGGGGTTAATGTGTCATCTTTCGGATACAAAGGCATGACAACATTTTGATAAAACATATCCTCAATTTGTAAAAGAGACTTGAAATATTAAGTTAGGTCTCTGTGCTGATGGATTTGCTCCATTTGGTAAATCAGGAAGAACTTATTCATGTTGGTCAGTTATTTTAATTTCTATAATCTTCCACCGGATATGTGCATGAAAACCTCTATATATTTTCAACATCGGTCATGCCAGATCCGCAAAATCTGAAAAACTTAATAGATGTTTACATGCAACCACTAATTGCAGAGTTAAAACAATTATGGGATGAAGGTGTTCCTACATATGATGTTCATACTGATCAGATGTTTATGGTAAAGGCTACTCTTCTTTGGACCATAAATGACTTTCCAGCTTATGACATGTTATTGGGATGGAGTACCGTTAGGATTTTAGGATGTCCAATATGCATGGAGAGACCAAAATCATTTAGATTGAGACATGGGAAGAAGGCAAGTTATTTTGACTATCATAAGTAATTTTTACCGCTAGATCATAACTTCAGAAGGAATAAAGATAAGTTCACTAAGAGTAGAATTGAGAAAACATCTCCTCCGTTGGGATTAACCGGTGAACAAATTTGGTATAGAGTGTTTCACTTTCCTTCTGTTATTAAAGATCCACATGATACAACATATGGCTATGGAAGTTCGCATAAATGGACTAAACGAAACATATTTTGGGATCTACCATAATGGAAGACCCATCTGATTTATCATAATCTTGATGTGATGAATATTGAGAAGAATGTTTTTTATGATATCATAAATACAGTGAAGGATATCACTGGAAAAATGAAAGACAACTTGAATGCAAGGAAAGATATACGACTTTTTTGTAAAAGACCCACATTTGATGTCGATGGAAGTAGTAGGAGACCAAAACCAAAGACAGTTTATACATTGAATAAGGATTAGAGACGGACTATTTATGAATGATTGAAATCATTGAGACTTCCTGATAGTTATATCTCAAATTTTGGGAGATGTGTCGATTTGAAAGAATGCAAATTCATTGGTTTAAAGAATCATGATTGTCATATATTTATGAAAAGACTAATTCCTATTGCTTTTAAGGAACTCCTACCAAATTTTGATGGGGCGCCATTACGGAGTTGAACAATTTTCTTCGTAACATTTGCTCAACAGTGTTGAGACAATCACAGATGAAGAAATTAGAGGCAGATCTTCCTATTATTTTGTGTAGACAGGATATTTCCTCCTTCATTTTTTGATTCTATAGAGCACCTTTTAGTTCACCTGCCTTATGAGGCCAAAGTTGTAGATCCCGTCCAATTTTGATGGATGTATCCGTTTGAAAGGTGAATTTATTATCTTTTATACTTCTTTTTCAATACGTTTCAAATTACTGATTTCGTTGTTTCCTATATACTGATACACTTTGTTTCATTACAATTAGATTCCTATATTATTTGAAGAAAAAAGTGAAAAATAAGACATGGGTTGAAATTTCTATTGTTAATGTTTACATTGTAGAGGAAATCACAACATTTACCTCATTTTATTTCGAGCCTCATGTACACTGCAAGAGGTGGAAAGCGGAAAGAAATGATGAGGATTCTGTTGATCCTAGTTCGAATTCATTCTCCATTTTTAACTATCTTGGTTAACCAAGTGGAGTATGTAAGTTTAGATATTTAACTGACAAAGAATAGCGGGAAGCTCACACATATATCTTACTGAACTGTCCAGAAATGACGTCATATTTCGAGTGAGTATATAATTTGTCAATATCTTGTAACATAGATATATTTTTTGTGGATCGCAAATATCTTGTAACATAAATCGTCATCTTTTATGGTAGGATTTTTTAAAATTCATAGTCTGAACTACCGATGAATGAGTTTGATCGTCTGTGCAATAAAAAATTTGCAGCATGGTTCAAAATATATGTAAGTTGATCATATAACAAATATACACCATTAGTTAACACATTTATTTCATTTCAGGTTCATAGTAATCAAGCTCAAGTTAAGTAAGAATTGCTACTTCATCTGTCTTATGGCCCAAACTCAAGGATACAAACTTGGCCTGCATATTTTATAAACGGATATAATTTTCATACTCAAGAATATGGAATCGGCAAATCTACAATGAATAGTGGGGTTTGTATTCAATCATCCAAAAATAGAGGTGCAAAAAATGATTTTTATGGCTTATTGGATGAAATATTAGAGTTAGAATACTCTGGAGTAGAATTGCGAGTTGTATTATTTATGCATCAATGGTTTGATCCCGTCAAAGGGATGAATATGCATCCAAAATTTAATTTGGTTGAAATAAATCATAAGAAATTATATAGGAGATATGAACTATTTGTGTTGGCACAACAAGCGATTTAAATGTATTATGCATCATACCCTAGTTTGAAACGTGACAAAATTGATTGGTGGGCAGTTTGTAAAACAAAAGCACGGAAAAAGATTGAGGAACGTCTGGAAGATATAGCATATCAACAAGAGGAAATTGCTAACACATTTCAGACCAAGGGATATAACATTCCAACGTTACAAGATCCACGTAGAGTAATGATAGATGCGGATCTAAGTGAAATTCATGAGGATAACAATGAAGATTTAAATTTTGAGACAAATGATGAGAATGAGGAAGAGGATGATGAGGATGTTGAATCTAATTTTGAGACTGATGATGAGGATGAGAATGACAATGAGGATTTTTATTTTTGATGGCGGGTAAATTTTGTTTTCTTAATACATTAAAATTTATCTTCATATTTGGTAATATAGTCTTGATTATACAACATTTGATATCTTCATATATGTTTTTATCATAAAATTTAGTTCTTTTTCTTTAATCGTTTGACAGTAAAAATATATTTAGGTCGAATTGATGTGACATGAAATTTTTTTTCCTTTTTAAAATCATGGTGGTAGAGGACAAACTAACTGAGGTGGTTGTGCTCGTGGTTTTAAACCAATTCCTCACTTTTGTACGCCTTCTCCGACTTTTCATAGTAAAGAGCTTAATTTCATTTTTCTTGAATTTTTTCCTTGATTTATTATTTATTTTACTTATTTCAAATAAAACCCTAATATCATCTGATTTTTATTGATTGTTGAATTTCATTACTCAATTTGTTTCCTATTTACTGTCTCATGTTTCATTTTTTCTATTTTGTTAGTTACTACACTGTCTTCTTTTTCATTGATAATTTGAAATGAATTTTTTTTTTTGTTTTTGGTGGATTGCGAGAATCTATTATTTCATTAATTTAAATATGGTAATCTTTTTATGAACTGCATCATATTTTTTTATGAGCAGACAATTTTTTTTTCTTTATTATCTTAACATTTATAATTGATAGTATCATTGTGGGGGGTATAGACAAAGTAGTGATGCAAGACCAGACTCTTCAGGGTCCAGTTCGCTTTAGCTAAACCTTCTCATTCCCCTTTACCAACTACTACTGCACCTTCGTCGTCCCATTCGGTTGCACTTTCGGTGCAACATTCGCATGTTGAGAGGAAAGACACACAAGAGGTGATTGCCGCTCGTGGAGATTCGTAAATATTAAATTTTAAATTTTCATCACTATTGATTCTCTTATTTATGTAGCATATGAATTTTTTTAACTATCTAATTTACTTACCATTCTTTGTTCGTAATTTTATAACTGATTCACAAATTTTGTACATATTGTTCATGAGTTTAATAAAATAGTGAACAACCATTAGGGAGAGGCGTGACTATCTTTCACAAGCACTCCAGATGATACGAAAGAGTTATGGTAAAGAGAGTTCAAGATAAATTATATCTTTCAATTCAAATATAAAATTAAGTTTATCATTTTACTATAACTAATTATTTTTTTATTTATTGCAGCGACAGTTCACTTGGGACGAGACGGTGAAGCTTGAAATAAGAAGAATTTTTAACAAGAAATGAGGTTATTACAGTCGAGGCGTATTAAGTCATGTAAAGACAGGTAGAAGGAAGCCAAACTGCATCACCGATAAAAATTGGCTTCAGATTTTGAATTTATGGGAATCCGATGAGAGCCGACGGAGGAGTGAGCACAATAAGAAGAATCGATCTTTTAATTATGGGGAAATATTTGCTACATATACAGAAGGCTCAATCAATATTGATGAGTATAGAAATAGATTGGTAATTTCATTAAAATATTAATTTTTTTAAATTGAATTTATTTATTTTATAACTATTTCATTATATTTAATATTGTTTTTTTAGGTCAAGGAAATGGGATCCTAGCCATCATTTATAGACACTTTCACACGAACATTCAAAAAAAAAGACAAGAGCTGGAGTGGAAAGAGAGCTAGAGTTGTTAAGGTAGCTAATTTGAAAACTTTCCTTTATTTTATAGACTCTTTCAATATTGATTTGAACATATTTTAATGAACTTAGCATAACAACATTGGATGATAAATTTTTTAGGTTAATAGCTTTTAAGTTTCTTTACATGATTAATTTAGGAGATTAATAGTACTCTTCTATTTGATTATTATTAATTAAATTTAGGGATGAATAATGTCTTTGCAATCTAAACACATGACTCATGACCTCCCATCTTCTTATGGGAGGTCAATTTTCTTATGTACCAATGCTATTTCCTTTCTCATTGGAGCTGTCATAACTTCAAACTCCTAATAACTATTCAATTTTAATTCCAATGAGAGGATACCTCATTAAATTTGTAATGTATGATACATATATTATTTTTTGTATCTTATTGTTAATTGTTAATGGCGTCATAATTAACAAAAATTTGTATTTTGATTTTCTTTGATTGATATTTTATTATATTGTTAAAAAGTAAATGAATACTTTGATTTCTTTTTTCGATATTATATATATTGTTATTATAATTTTATTTGAATTTATCTCATGACAATGTTGGAGAAATATGATGAGATTGTATTGCGGAATTTGAGCAGTAGTGAAGATGTTGGCTCATCTAAGCCATCTATTGATAATGTGACTTTATGGATCGAGGCAAGTGGTAGGGCAAAAAAGGGAAGAGTACTTGGGATGGGCTGTTTGAGCCGTACTTACAGAATCACCGGTCAATTTTCTTCCACCCCATTAGCTGTAAGGGAAGAAATGATGTAAATGAACCAAGAGCTGAGCCAGTTAAAGAGCCTACTAGTAATAAAAGACAATCAACTTGAAGAGTTACACGTACAACAAAGGCAAAGAGATGACAAAATCAACAAGCTACGCGCAAACCAAAGGTTCATAATGCAGCATCTTCAGTTAGCTCCCAGTTCAAGTCAAATGACCCAATTTTTGTTTTCTTCTGATATTCCTCCTGATGGTGTGATAATGGTGATGATTTAATTGATGATGATGATGATGGTGGCGGTATTTCTTGACACTTTTATATGTTATTTAATGGTTACATTTGAATATGGTTTTTTTAAACTATTATATTTGAATGTTGTGACTTACTATTGTGTTTGTTGTTGAGATTATTTATTGTTATTTTATTATTACCAGATGATGATGTTGACGATATTGATGATGATCTTGTTGGATGATTTTTTGATGATATTGTTATTGGATGGTTGGTTGATGATGGTGTTGTTGGATGGTTGATTGATGATGATGTTGTTGGATGATCTTTTAATGATATTGTTATTGGATGGTTGGTTTATGATGATGTTGTTGGATGGTTGGTTGATGATGATGTTGTTTGATGGTTGGTTGATGATGTTGTTAAATGGTTGGTTGATTGATTGTTAGTTAATGATGATATTAGATGAGAGACATGAACATAATATATTGGAAAAATGGTAAAATTATAAAATTTAATTTGATTTTTGTTGCAAAATTTTCAAATTTGTTACAAAATTTATTGCTGATTTTGAAGTTTGTCGCCAATTTTGTTGCTAAATTAGCGACACCAAAAACCCAGATTCGTTGCAAGATTCGTTGCTAAATATGTTTGCAATAAATTTTACGAGAAAAAAAAGTTCGTCGCAAAATCTGTGATGAACATTTGATTGCCGCAGATCAGCAACGAACATGGAGTTCGTCACAAATCAACAATGATCACATATTTGTTGCAGAATTCGTCGCTAAATTTGTAACGAATTTTAGTATTTTGTCATTAATATTTGTAACGAGCTGATAGCGACAAAAAATTGTTTGTCGCTAAATTTGTTATAAAATTTGTCACAAAAAAGTGACTTTTTTGTAGTGAGTCAGTACTCCTTTCAAGACTAAATAAGTGGTTAGACGGGGTTTTGTACACTTGGTCTGTGTTAGAATTCTTTAGGAGCTAAGGTTTATATCCTCCTCCGTCTTCTTGCACTTCATTTTTCCATGGGTTTGCCTAAAAAAAAATAAAGCTAAACCAGCTCATATTACAAGGCTTAGATGTTCAAATTGCTAAACAATGAATATAAATAAATAAATATATATATATATATTATAAAAAAAGAGCAAATTACTGGTATTAGTTTTGAACTTTATCTTTACTAAAAAATAAGTCTAAATTTTGAAATGCTGCACATGAAAGTTTAAACTTTATTTTTTTTTTTGGTGTCCTGGATTTGGTCCACTACTCAGTATTTAAAATTCTATTCTGACTAATTTAGACCGAACCGTTGTCAGGTTCTCATTCGGAGGGACTCTTTCAACGTCATTTTTGTCATTCCCAAAACTCAAACTCGAACAAAAATTTTAGTATCCTTCTCACTAGATCAACAAAGCACTGTTAACATTCATCAACTAATTAAAGACTATGTAACTGCTATCAGTGGTGGTCAATCTTCATGCCGTAAAAATGGCAATTATGATTGAAAGCCATTGATTCCAATTGATTTGAGTTTTGCTGTTTTGTTTAACATAAAAAGTTTTGCTGTTTTGTTCTTCTTCTTCTTCCCCAATTTATCTTCATATTTGACTTAGATCTTTGCATTTTCAACACTTCACTCCTCCTTAATCCAAATTCTGCCAAGTTCCTTCCCCCCCCCCCGGGGGCACACAAAAATGTCCCACTTTTCATCATTGATTTCGACGATTTTCTGTTCTCTTAGTTCAACCCAAACGTAAGTCGCGGACTCAAAATAGTAAAATCAAAATTAGCCTTCATATGACCTTCAAATTCCCATTGAGCCCTCAGTTGTCCGTATCTTTACATGGCCTGCAAATCAACATCAATACGCTTGGTTCGGCATAATCAAAATCTACATCCATCTTCACAAAGTTTCTTTCTCTCTCTAATCTACCCATGGAAACCTTATTTGTTACTAAATTAAAGTTCAAAATCTCTGATTTGGCATTTTTAAACTTTAGGACTTTATTTTTTAACTGAATCATAGTCAAAAATCTTAAAAAGTAATTTGTTTAATTTAAATTATGGTTACAATAATTAATATTAATATTCAACATTTACCATAAAAAATTTGTTTTATTATAGAAAACATTGGAGTTTCTAAGTAGAAATCATATATATATATTATATATATATATTTGTAAAGAGAATTAAATTAGCATTAATATTCGAGTTTTTTTATAATTGAAAAACTCATCTAATTTTATTTAAATCTAAATCTTAACTTTCTCAAATGTCTCCTTTTAGCCATCACTCTCATTGAAAGTTCAAAACAAATTAATATTCTACAAAAAGATTTAATCAACATATAAAAATTTAAAAAATTCTTCTACACTGACGACTATTACTAGTTTTGTTTATTAATTAAAATTGTACTGCCAAATTTAGCTAATTTAACGTTCTTTAAGTGCTTTGTAGCTAAAGTGCAGTAATCCAGAAATCTAAAGTGGCTTTATTTCTAATTATTTAGAGATTCACATCAAGAGTTTTGATGATAACGGCCAATATTTTCATTTTGACGTTGAAAATAGCGGAAGGACCCACGTGAAAAATAATATAAAATAAAGTTGATATTGAAGAAGAGGAATATTTTAAGCAAGATAATGAAATATGAAAAAAAAAAAAAAAAATTGGTGTTTGTGTGAGTGGAGAAATGGATGGAGCTATTTTTGGCTTAGATTGATTTGTAAGTTCTGGGGTTTGCACAAGCAAAATGCTTTTCAAGTGGGAGGAATATATATTCGTTTTGATTGTGAGATAATGTGTCATTGAGACATCTCCGATGAAACAGTTTAATGGTTACAATCCTGTAAAATGTTAAGTGAAAACTATTGTTGGTTCTTACAATACAAAAACCTCTCAAACCTCCCTCCCCCTAAAAAAAAAAGAAAATTAATGCAACATGCTTGAGAGGAGATATAAATTGTTGCGCCTGCAAAAAAATTAATTAAATATATATAAAGAAACATGTAACTCAGATTTAAATAGGTATTAAATCACAATGTTACCAGTAGGGATGAGTCGTGTCTATCCGTCTAAGAGTTACATCTCACATTGATAATACGTTATGTTCGATAGGAAACAATGATATGATAGGCTGTGCCTATCCATTTAGGAGTTACAGCCCACATTGACAATATGTTGTGTTCGATAAAAAACAAACAATAGAATGGATCGTACCTATATGTTTGGGAATTACATCTCACATTGATGACACGTTATATTTGATAGGAAACAAATGATAAAATGGGTCATGCCTACTCGTCTGGAAGTTACATCTTAATTTGAGAACACATTTGTTCGTTTGGAATCATATGACATGAATCAAATGATAAAGTACAAACAATAAGATACCATATATACTAGTCGCTGGATGAAAAATATTATTGCAATAATGTAAAAGTTTAAGGTCAAACAATCAAGGCGTACCGTGCTATCACGAAAGGATCACACTCACTTGGGAATAGATACTGGGGATTCTGAATCACAAGACAACGTACTGATACCGAGGGGAGTTTTGAACTTGACTTTCATGTGCTTTCCATTGTATTCAAGCTTGGCTTGTCTACAATGGCATTATAAAGCGAAGGAAACTTGACCACATTGAATATAGTAGTAGTCATTGCATGGTTTGACAGCAAGCCGAAAGTTACTTGGAGCCAAATAGTACTTTCAGGGTATATCTATTAACCAGAGAGTCCTTCAACTGAACTCGCATGAGGTTAGAGGTGCGTCGGGCCAAAACACATTCGTTGAAATGCGTCCCAATAGAGGAGGTTGCACGCTGCTCCTTGGTCAATGAAAATCTTTTCGACCTCGTACTGGCCGATCTTGGCGATAATAACGAGGGGATCATGACAATTAGGATCAACTCCTACCAAATCCCCATCGATGAAGCCAATAATTGGCCTTTTGTCCTTAAGTTGCTTGTCAACATGAGTCGTCAGTACCTATTACAGAGAAGAAATAGGTATCTCAACCAAGTAAAAGATGGGCACATATACATTCAGCCTCGTCCCTCCATGAGTAATCCTGAGGGCTTGAGCTGCATGTGGGAAAGATACTGGCAGAGATATAAGGTTCGTGAAGAGCTTTAAAGCTTGACTAGGACTCTCATTTAGAGGAGTGCAGGTGTTAAAGCTTTACTGAGGTGGGGGTCCTTGTCGGTTTTTCTTTAGTGAGGCCACCAAGTTGACCGGTTACATTTGCTTCAAGACGACAAGCTTCTATATCAATCGAATGCTTCAGTATGTTCAGCCGCAATATACTTTTCGGCGTAAGCATAGAACTCCTGGATAGTAAAATGAAGGTTCTTCATGATGGACATTTTCATACCCGAGGGACGTAGTCCAGTAAGTAGGGTCGTTAACGCAATGAAATGATTTAGAGCTGAAACCTTTATCATCTCCACTTTGAATTTGTCCAAAAAGTCACTCAAGGGCTCATCGTCTCTCTGTCGTAGCAATAGTAAAGAAGTGGACTTCCTTATGGCCACCCGACTAATTGCAAAATAGGCTTCAAACTGTTATCAAAACGGAGAGAAATTTTTTATGCTGAGCTACTGAAGTAAGTTGAATCATGTTAGTGCATTGCCCTTGAGGATAGTGGGGAAGTATTTGCACATATCGGTATTTGTCATGTCTCTTAAGACCATCACCATTACGAAGTGAGCCACATAGTCACGAAGTCGGTCATATTGTCATGCCTCTCCATGGAAGGAAAAAGTATATCTCAGGGTATTGGCTCTAAAAAAACCTTCGGATCAAAGAGTGACACATTGGAGGATAAAGGGGGCTTTGTCCCCTCGTGTATTGGCCCGTTTAAATTCATCAGCAACAATTTGTTCAACCTATCTCCTCAAGTCATCAAGATTGTGATGGGAAATCACTGAAGGTTCATAGTTCATGCAAGGCACGAGATGTCAAGAGTGTGCATGCCCAAATCCTCCTGAAGAAGATTATCACTCCAATCTAATGGCACGGCTGAGCCCTTCTAGTTGTTTGCTCATATTTTGTATTTTGGACTCTAACCTTTCCAGCTAAGGGCAATTGGCTTGTTCCGTAGATATTGGCACAAGAGGTGTGACCGGATGTTCTTGAGGCATAGGTTGTGAGACTTGCTCTGGATATGAGGGTTGAGAATGGGTAGCAGAGTTATCTATGGGATGAGCGGATGCCACTGGCAGTATAGATTCTGTCGGGGTCACAATATGTTCATCTTCTCTTCAGAGGCATGGTGACTTGGCAACTTAGAGTGCCCATCGAGGATGCTCTAGTTCGCTTCTCACAGACGATGTCAATCTATTGGACGTGGGTTTCGACTCTACAGATTCTGACTCCTATAACTCGAACAGTTATTTCGGGAGATGATTTAAAACCTACAAAAGACTGCCAGAGGGTGCTCCGATGGGGAAATTTCGACACTCAAGTCAGAAAGAGTAGTTTTCGAGAGGAATAAAATAGACTGGGCATGATAGAGAGCCGAGAGTTTTATGGTTTGTCTATCAAATGTCTAGTATTAGAGAATGTACCTGAATTTCGGTATACCGAATGCTTTTATATATTGGTCTCTTAGGAGCCGTGTATCCCTGAGGCATCCATTTCCTTGTGAGGATGTATGAAAATCTCGGGATTCCATGGTTAAATATTTTCAAAAGATTTATGATCTTCATCGTTTAGGAAATTAGCAACACGGAGAGATTTATTCCCTTATGATTAGATTTCAAAAGTTTTCTTCCTTATCTGGGGAGTGTGCGTATTGCCGTTTACCAATTAGGGTAATGATCGGCCCCTTACCGATGCGGCAAGGGCAATGTCATCTCAGGTGTACTGAATGCCACTGAAGATCACAGACCGGATAATTTATTCACTACAAAAAAATACGGATTTAGCAACGGAAATTTTAGAAAAATTCGTCACTAATTTGTTTAGCGACAAAAAAATTTCTGTGGTTAATAACGCGTCGTAAAAATTTAGCGACGGATTCTAAAATCCGTGGCTAAATTTAGCAACGAATTTTCAGAATCTGTGACTAAATTTAGCATTTTATATTTTTATTTTTATAGCCTGCCGGCCGCCACCCCAACCCTTGCTGCTTGTCTGCCTATGTCCACTCGCGTATGATCCAACTTCCTGCTGCTTTATATTTTTATAGAAAATGTGCACTTGCCCAAATTCGAACCTGGAATTAAGGGGACATCTGGAATGTTCTCAACCACTATGTCATATTAACTTATCCGATATACTTTTTTTTTTTTACTTCATTACTTTTTTTTCTAACTCTTACCATTAAAAATACAATTTCCTAATTTAATAAAAATACAAAATATAAAATTATATTTAATAAAAACACAAAATTATATTTAATAAAATTACAAAATTAGATTTAATAAAAATCAATACCCTAATTTAATAAACATATAAAATACAAATTTATATTTAATAAAAATAAAAAATTATATTTAATAAAATTTCAATAACCTAGTCAGTGACGAATTTAGCCACGGATTTCAGATCCGTGGCTAATTAACGACGGATTTCAAATCCGTGGCAAATTGCGACAGATTTCAAATCCGTTTGCTAAATTTAGTCACGGATTTTTAAATCCGTCGCTAATTTGCCACACATTTGAAATTCGTCGCTAAATTTAGTGATGAAAGATAGTCGCTAAATTTAGCGACGAAAACGTAATCCGTTGCTAATTAGCGATGGATATAATAGTCCGTTGCTAAATTTAGCGACGGATTATAAATTTCGTCGCTAAATTAACGACGGATAATTATTTTTGTTGCTAAATTAGCGACGAAATCTATTTTATCGCAAATTTCATCGCTAATTTGCGACGAATTCAATTTTTATCGTTAAATTCGTGGTTAAATAGTAACGAATTTTTTTCGTGACTAAATTTCGTCACTAAAACTGTGTTTTTTTTGTAGTGATTGCCAATAACAATCATTTGGTGCATCGAGTTGTGTCCACCCTTCAGAGAGATTGATCCCTAATTATTGATAGTCTAGATGTAAAATGCCTTTTTGGATCATTGGCTCACAAAATTGAATGCCTTCTGTAACATGCCTTTGGACCAGGCCTTATTAGTATTTATCTTAATAATTTAAATCTCAAAATTTCTTTTTAAATTTAAAAAGCGATTTTTAAATTAGTCTAATCCTGTGAATAGATTTGTATGATATGGGAATATTTAGTCTATTTCTAACTAAAATAATACTAAATTGAATTTGTTTTTTATTTTAATTTTTATTATTATTTTTATTTAATCTATATCACTTATTTTGTTATTATTTTTATTTTTGGTGAAGTGGAAAGTCATGATCGTAAAAGGGTCAATAAGATATTATATGGTCAACGAAAGTTCCTCTAGGGGTAGGAGGAATTTTGTGGAGCGGATGTGTCCCTGGTGTATCCGTTGAGACATATACCAAGAAAACAAATTGTGGGAGAAGCATGTGAATGCGCAAAATATTAGACTCACTGAGCACCGCCACTTAAGCAGGCAAATGATATTTTGGGATACTGATTTGGTACCGTCAATATTCGTATATCCAGTTAACTTGTCACATCACTTACATTTAATTTCAATACTTAACAGACATTCTATCGTTGTCTATAACAAAAAGATCAATCGGTTAGGGTTTTAAAAGTTTAATCACCTCAATACGTAGCATTTTTAAGTTTAGAAAATTAATTTATAAAATTTAGACATAATTCATATAATTAACCCTATAAAGTAAAGGTAAATAAATTATAAGAAATTCATGATTTAAATTATTAAGAGTTCCTTCATTTACTTAAATGATCTTCAGAATAAAATAAATTTTAAACTTTTTTATTTTAATTATATTTAGATATCTGATTAATTCGATTTGAATATTATGAAATTTAATTTGAAGTCAATTTTGTGACTGTCAAATAAAAATTTTGAAAAATCTATTAAACATCATAATTTTTTGGGTCCATCACTCACGACATCATCTTCCTCCTCATTCAATTATGATATTATTTTTACTGTGAACTTGGTTTCAAAGGCAATAATCACTGCAGAAACAAATAACCCATTACCCATGAGTATGTGCTAGATTTCGTAATTAATAGCCCTTCTTCTTCTTTTTTCTTTTTTTTTTTTTTGTGTGGAGTTTTTGAAAAGTATGGTGTACATTAAATGGGCCGGCTTTATGCATGAAAAAGTATGGTGTCCCTTGATTTTTTTTTCTTTTTCGAAGCGACACATTTTTTTTGTTTTTTTTTTTTGTTTTACTTGGTTAATTTTGTGTTAAAAATATCACCTTTCTCTTCTTGTTATCTATAATCTATCTATAATCTGTATCCTCTATAATCTATCTATAATCTGTATCCATTCGATATGAGATAAAATTTCACCTCTCATTATTCTCTCTACAATCTATATATCTATTTAATATATAAGATAAAAATATTTTGACATTTCGTTTAAGTTATATTATACCAAAAATATAATACATGTATTTATTTAATAAAAAATTTTCCCTCTATTTTAGCAAGCCATTATTTTATAATTTTTAAATTATTTTATTTTTCAATTTATCTCTTACTAAATAAATTAATACAAGTATATTTAGATAGTTTCTATCTAAATGTAAATTGAGGTGTTTTTTTTTTGTACTATATGGATCGGTATCCGGAATCATATTCTGACTAATCCGGTTCAGGACTTGCAATGGCCCATTTATGGGGTCTATCCTCCTAACATAATCTGCTCCATGCCAAAATCACGAGTCGAATTCGTGACCTTGGTTAAGGGATCTAGCACTATATCCCAATAGACCAATTATCCATTGATGTAAATTGAGATGTTTGATGAATAAAACAAATATTTCAGAAAATACCATTTAGCCTAGTGTGTTTTAACGACAAGACATCACATTACAAATCAAATATGTATAATTATTTATCATAAATAATCATAATTTTCTAACAAATTTTAAATTTCATAAATTCAAAATTGAGTTAACATTTTAATATTTTTTTTATAAATGATCACCCAATATATTTCGATTTAAACACATGACATTACAACTCAAATCGTAATTTTTTTAAAAGATTTCAATGTTTCAATTTCTTACAATTTTTCAATTTCATAAATCAAAATTCAACTAATCGTTTCAATAATTTTTTTTTTTAAACAATCGGGCTATCAATATTTCGTAACCAAGTTCAAACTCAAACTTATAGCTCAAAAGTTTGACCTCTATCAATAGCTAAGAGCTAACCTCTCAGTAAGTGAGGAGCTTTCTTTTCTTATTGTAACCGGGCTATAACAGAGAAGCTTGACCTCTCTTAGTTGTTGAGAAGCTTGACCTCCCTCGGTAGTTCAAGAACTTGATAACCGAGAGATAATATTTCTAATCTTTGCCCCTAGGAAAAGAAGGCTAAGATTTTGGGGCTTTTAACATTTATTCTTACCATTTTGCCATCGTCGTCATTGTTTCCCTTTTTACTTTGCATGACCACCCCAGGAAACTCTTTTGCGGCTTTGCTGCCTCCATTTTCTCCATTATAATGCATGCTTCTCTTCTGTCCATCATGGTAAGCCTATTAGCCCCACCCTACCCTTTCCATTTCTCTTAATCTTACTTGCCTTTTCTTTTTCTTTTTTTAAAGAAACATTTAATCATTTATTTTAATATAGACTTTTTGATATGATTCATATGACTTATGAATGGATTATTGCTCCTATTATCATTATTTTCGGATTATAAATGCATGTATTCGAATATGCAGAGATTGGTGATCAAAACGTTTCTTCTTGTGTCCTTGGTCAACCAGGTCGTGCCCTTGGTCAACCAAGGCCCTTTTTTATATTTTGTTTTTTTTCTTTTTTAAACTCTCTCTCTTGCCTTTTTTTTGTTTCCTGCTTGCTTAACCAAGAGATGCAATGAAACCGAGAGATACACTACTTCTCTGGTGTATTATTATTTACCCTTTATTTACTTGTAGATGATGTTATTTTTCCTTTACTTAAAACATATAAATAAATAAAAATTAAATACATAATAAAAAATTATGTTAAAATTTTAAAATATATTATTTTTTTCTCGATAATTTCTATCTCTCGATATATTACCATATTTCTTCTACTATTCAACATCAAGAGAGCTGTGAGAACTAAGAGATACAAAAGAAAGTCAAAAGTCAAGAGACGCATGTGGAAATTTTATCGAAAGGTAACTGAGAGGTGTCACGCCTTTTGTCGTCAAGAAGTTTTAGGTGAGTTCTGTTAGTTATCTCTATCTTTAATAACAGTAGATTAATATGAATAATCGTTTAGAATCTCTATTTTGACATGATATATTGCATGTTGGTGTGTGAGTGTGGAGTTATATATACCGCATTGTTCCTATCTACCAATAGATATATCTACCTTTAATTCTTCCATAACTAAATTCAAATTCTATACAGCGCATGCGCGGTTTACCCCTAGTAAGAGTATGTATATATATGTGTATATATATATATATATATATATGCTCGGTCAGCCCTTAGTCATGTAGGTTTTCGTCGTCCTCCAGATTTGTGGCCAGTGAGTTGGGAAGACATGTTTTCCTGGATCGACCTCTGGTGCCCAATGTCTGGTTCTTCAATCCCCATCTCTCTCTCACTTCAAACCCTAGCCGCACTTCTCTCGCTGTCTCTCTCTCTCTCCCCCTTTCTTCGTCTTCAGCTCCGTCACCTCTTTCTCCGTAAGGTTTCTCGTCTCGCTTATTCCATACTCTTCTCTCTCCTCTCCTAAATTGGCTGCTCCTCAAAACTCCTTCCAAATTTTCGCTGGTGAAGAGAGAGAGAGAGAGAGAGAGAGAGAGAGAGAGAGCTAGGGTTTGAAGATTACATAGAGAGAGATGGGGAAAGACGAAGAAGAGTTCAGAGGAGAGATCGAAGAAAGATTAATGGACGAAGAGTACAAAATCTGGAAGAAGATCACTCCCTTCTTGTACAATTTGGTCATAACTCACGCCCTAGAATGGCCTTCTCTCACCGTTGAATGTCTTCCCGATCCTGAAGAGCCACCCGGCAAAGATTACTTCATCCAGAAGATGATTTTGGGTACTCACACTTCGGAAGACGAGCCCAATTATCTCATGCTCGCTCAGGTTCAACTTCCTCTCGAGGATGTCGAGAATGATGCTCGTCAGTACGATGATGATCGAGGTGATGTTGGCGGTTTCGGATGCGCAAACGGCAAGGTCCTCTTTTTTTTTTTTAACTATTTTCATCTCAATTTTATTGATTTATTCTATTTGTAGGGATTTGGGGTTTAATTGGATGTTTTGTTTTAATTTCGCTGATTTAGTTGTGAATTTGGGTGTTAGTAAGGCTAACTGGTTTGTTTCTTAATGGTTCTGTTGTATTTTGAGTGAAATGTTTTAAATTAGCAACTTTCTTATTCTTTTCTTTTGGGTTTTACTTTTCTCCTCAATCTTTTGAGGATTTTAGGTTTTCTTGGATCTTGTTTTGATGGTTGAGCCTTATTTATGTTTATTTTACTGACTTGGTTTTTTTCGGTTCTAAATTAGGCCAATTATACTTCTCTGGTGGAAAAAGATTGAAGCTTGATTTTTAATGGGTTCGGTTGAACTTTAGATAAAACGAGTTCAAATTGATTTAATATTTTTATCTTCTTTTATGCGGAATGTTATTCTATTCATATTTTCCATATAGTTCTTTAGGTTATTCTTTTGTTTTTAGTGTTGAGTTTTGAGTATCGAGTGCGGGAATTGCAAATTTGGGAGGAAAGAATGAAGCTTTGATCTTATACTTGATGGGTGGGTTGGATAGTACTTTTGTAGGTACTAGTAGTACTAGTAAGAGTTTAGGAGAGGTTCGTCCAAACCAATCCTTGAGAACACCATATTGCTCAGTAAAATGTTTATATTTTTCCTAATTTTTATAGAATGTATGTATTTTGATTCTTGGGAACAACTTATATTTATTTTAGTGTTGAGAGAAGGGTGTTTGTGTTTAGTATGGTGCCTGCACTTTTGAGTAGGAAAAAAAATGAAATTCCTGTATCTTAATGGTTGTGTTGTGGTTTAGAAAGAGCATGCTACATTTATGGTTTGGCTGTTGTTCCTACTCATAAGCGGTGCCTCTTTGACATTATTGCGAGCTATAAACAGAATTATGAATTACAAGTAAAGAAGACACTAAAATTGTTCAAGCCTGCACCAAGATGCCGTCTACATATATATATTTGGCTCAGACTACATCTCAATGTGTTTTCTGATTTTCTTAAATGGGTCTAACAGATAATGGAGTTTGACTTTTATGAGGAGTGTTATGATTGGGAGTTGGAGAGTTTCTTCTCTTCCTTCATGTTCCGCAAGATGGTGCCTTTAACTCAAAAGGTCGAGAATACGCTAGTTTGCAAGGTAGCAGGTTTGGAACCATTGAGGCTTAAGATTTCTATAGTTTAATTCGTGAAGGATTAGATGGGTGATTATATGACTTTCCCTTGGAAGGCGATTTGAAAATGGTCCACTCCTTTAAAATTAGCCTTTTTTGTGTGGGAAGCAACATGGACCAGAATTTTAACTTGGTATAACAAATAAGAGGAGATATTCTGATTGATTGGTGTCCCTCGTGTAAGATGGTGTCAGAGTTGATAGATCATCTTTTGCTACATTGCTGTTGGCCTAGATACTTGAGGGGTTTGGTCTTTGTTGTACTTCATACCCAATTGGTGACCATTAAGGATGTGTATAGTGCATCATGGGCTTTGGGGGGGATAACACATGGTACAGCGAAGAGGGATGATTCTTGGGTTCTATGTAGCATTATTATTGATTGCAATATAATATAAGATGGACACAGCAACACAACAATATTGTAAGTTAAACTGTCATAAAAATATCATGTTTGAAGGATGGGACATCATATGGAATATGGATGCACTTATTTCTAGAACTATGAGTGCAACATAAGTTTAGTTGGTCCTTCAAACCGTTGTTTTAGTTAGTGTTGAGGCAGAGCTGTTAGAGAATTTTTTGAGGGGATGGAAAGGTCCCTTTCCAGTTTTATCTTTAGGACAAGACTTTTTTTTGTTTTCCTAAGATAGTGTGATTTAACCACTTAGATTCTTTTTCCTTTTTCGTAAGTTTCTTTCGTGCACCATCTTCGTGCTATATATATTGCCCTGCTTGCTTTCTAAAATATTGTCCTCATTCCTACTAAAAATGCTGCAGCATATAGGGGGAGGTATCATACAATATCTGTAAAAATGATTTCTCTCTCATTTTATTGTCGGGATTGCGTGGTATGATAACAGTTTAGCAAAACATTCAACGGTTTTGTAGTTTAAAAAGGATTTAAAGGCTTATTAAAGTAGGGTGTATGGAAGTAGAGATGACAAAATCTAAGATGGCTATATATTGAACTTCTAAGAAACCAACAGCAGGACAACTGTTCTTCTTTTCCTTAAATGGTAACAAATGTTAACATTTAGAACTGCGTGCTTATAAATGTTTCCAGCCTATAAAAGAGGCAGTCTTTATATTATAGATGTGACCATCTGATGAATATAAATAACAAGTGTCCCTCAAGCATCTGATGAGTATTCACAAAGTCGGGTGTCTAGCAGATGTTAGAAAACTTATAAGGTGAGTGTTGTGTCTGATGAGTTATTGGATAATATCTGGCTGCCATCTTGAAGTGCCTATATTTGTATACGTTTTTTTTTTTGTTTTTTGCTTCAGATGAACTGGGGTATATTCTTCAATATTTGAAGTGTTTAAATTATTTATTTTTTATATATATAATTACCTTTTTAAATGGTGTTATAAGTTGTCATATCATTTATAAATTCTTCAAAAAAATTTTGAAACCAATTGGCCTATGGTGCTTGACAGATGACCTAGACCAATTTTTACCAAAGCCATTGCCTTCAGAAAACGGTGTTGGCAATACTCTCAGTGGAACATATCAGGATCATTCGGACGGCGAATAGGAGACAACTAGCCGATGATGTCACAGAAGTCGGTGGGATCACCCTCCGAGTGAGTCGAATGAGCAAACTGGAGCTGACACCAACAGTGGAATGGGTACGAGGAATAGGAAGTCAAGGTGGGCGGACGATGAGCCAAAACCTGTAATTCAGGTACCTGATTTCATGGGGATATTGAATTTGATCCTGAGATTCAAGCTCTTAATAGTAGGTTCCTTGAAATAAGTGAAATGTTGCAATCTGGTTTGCCTTTGGGTGATAGGCCTGAGGGTGCAAGGTCGCCTTCACCCTTCACCGGGACCAATATATGATAACATGGGAATTAGGATAAATACCAGAGTTTCGTGCCCAGGAGAGGCTTAATCAGGACGAATCTGGCATTTAAGCCTCCTGCAGATCATAGACCACCCAAGCTACGGAAGAAGCTTTATATACCGATGAAAGTGCACCCGGGTTACAATTTTATTGGACTTATTATTGGGCCAAGGGGTAATACTCAGAAGAGGATGGAAAGAGAAACGGGTGAGAAAATTGTAATTCGGGGTAAAGGGTCTGTGAAGGAGTGTAGGTTGCAACAAAAGAGGGATCTTAAGCCTGATTCTTCTGAAAATGAGGATTTACTTGTTTTGGGGGAAGCTGAGACCCAGGAAGCCTGATCTCTGCTCATGCTTCATGGTTTCCCCATGCTTCCTGCTTTTTCCTCATTTGCATGTCTATTCTTGAAATATATATATATATATATATATATAATCTCTGTCCTATTCTTCCTCTTCTTTGGTCTGGTGATTGGAAAGGGGCATTTTCTTCGCTCATTATGTGATACTGGATAGATGCTAATCTTTCTGAAGTTATTAAAATTGAGGTGGAACATCACTTTTGACTTGGATGATTTTTAAATGGATTCTATGATAATTCATCTACTTCCTGGGATGCATTGGTGTTTGATGTTTTTCCATTAACTCTGTCTGACTCTTATTGGACAGGACTTCTAGATCTCCCCACTTATCTGATCGTTCACATTCACCTCATCGGTACTTACTCCTAATTATTTTTTTCATTACCATGTGCATTTTGCATGACTTGTAGATGCTAATCTGCAGTGTATTTTGCTTCTTGTGCAGGAGTAGACCTTCCAGGTCAATCAGCAAGTCAGTCTCACATTCGAGGTGATCTTGCAACTGCCCAACATTTCCCGTTTCAAGTTATCCTAGATTTCTTACACGGGCTTAATGCTTCATTTCCTCTATTGAACTATACATTTAAAATACTAAAACTTTTCAATGTTTTCTTATTTTGATAAATTTCTGAATTAAATCAACTGACTACATTGGTTGCTTGCAGGGAAAGGGGAAAGTCAAGGAGTATTTCAAGATCGATTTCACCAAGAAGGCATTCCATTTCACCTGAGAGAGTGTACAACTCTCCAGGCAGACGATCTCTGAGTTCCCATAGAAGACATTCAGGTCGAGTATCTGTGTCTCCCTTGTGGGCTATGAGCTGGAACCAAACAGTTGCCACCCATTCTTGTTGTTAATCCTCAGGTATTTAATTGCCACTTGAAATTCCCTTGGTCATTGTAGATACTTGGCTAACTCTTGACACCTGAAAGTGGCTGAACTAAAAGAAAGTTTTTCTCCTGCTTGAGGCTCCCTTTTCTGCCACAAAGTTTTCCATCTATATGCTAATATGTGAATAAGTTAAAGGAACAAGTTTCTGACTTCTCTTATTCTGTTCTTTGAAAATAATTTTAGATTTTGTTAGGATCAATGGGCCGACAGCCTAATTACATTTTTCCGTGTTCTGAAATCTCAGCTCATTTTTAGGCTTGGGGTCCATTATAATAATCTTTCCTTTTGATTGACCTGTCAGTTTCTTCCTCCCTATAATTATGTAACATGGAGCATTTAGTTTGCATGTCCTGAGGATAGTCAATTGCAGTTCTGTTCTGTACAAAATCAGAAGGCCAAATCATTTTTGAACCAGACAAATTTTACCGCATGCAAGGGCTTTCTATCATGATCATAAGCATATCTCTGTTTCAGAATTCCGAAGTTATTCCTTCACACTTTTATTAGAATCTATTTTTATTTTATTCTTCTTCATCCCCGATTTGTGGCATTTTTCATTCTTTGCTTAATCATATTATTTTTCTTGTGCAGATACCATTGTACCCAGCCACAACTTTTGAAAACGAAACTGATGGGAAAGGAATAAGTATCGTATTATACTTCAAACTGTCTGAAAGTTACTCCAAGGAACTTCCACTGCATTTCCTGGAAAATATAATAGTAAGTTGGATTTAAATAAATTTTCTTTTGACTATTTAAATTTATGCCTGCACAGTTTGTTTCATAGCTTCCACGTTCTATTGCTTAAATGTTTTTTGGTGAGAAGGGTAAAAGTCTAATGGGGTAAATGTTACCAAGGCTATACTATGGTTTAATGGTTTCTCCTAAAAAGGTGCAATGCATTTCCCTATTTGTGTAAACATGATCCGTTTTGAGGTAATAGTTGGTTCATACATGTAAGAAAACATAGATGCATGCTAACATGGAAGTCCATGTGTTTTAACATTGCTAAAACATTTAATCTTTTTACTGATGCAGTCAAGTACTTAACATTTGCATTAATCTTCATTTTAAAAGTCATGTGTTAGTACCCACTCCGTACTCATTTTGGCAACTTTATGAATTGTGTTTAAACATTATATTATCTCGCAAGTGTTGTATATAACATTTACAATGAATTTGTTTCATATTGCTAGACAAGCTGCTTATATTCCATGTTTATGTTTCATGATGAAACAGAGGTTAATTGAAGATGAAATAGAAAAAGTGAATGGGTTTCCTTTTGATATAGTGGCACCCTTTAGGGAAAGATTAGGTATTGGGCCGTGTCTTAAACATAGATGATCTTGATCTAAGTGCGGCGCAAAGAAAGCTCATGCATGCGTACAATGAAAAACATGTTCTTTCACGTCCTCAACATGAATTTTACTAAGTAAGTTTGTGCTCCCAATTACTGAAGCATTCTTGTGATCTTCTTGTATGTTGTCTTTAATTTTTATCTAAGTAGCAAGTTTATGTACCCCTTCATATTGTACTATTTACGCATATCAGTTTTTTATGCGACTGCATGTGCAAAAGACAAACTCTCTATGATGCTTTAATTGTTTCGGAAAGTACTTCCTAAGAACATCCAAACCTCTAGAACTAGACAACCATCCCTAAGAAAGTTCAATATTAAAACATCCATTTTCTTTCAAAATTTAGTTGTAGCTAAAATTAATGTATTGAAAATTTTAATCTTATGTGTAGCCCAAAGAGCTACATTGTGCTGTTTCAGTCTTCCTGCAAGTTGACTCATGCATGGCTTTGGCTCATATCACCATTTGAAGATTATCTTTTTCCTTTTTGGGCTCATCATACTCATTTGTTTTATTCTTACAAGGCGAAAATTACATAGAAATCGATGTAGATATGCATAGGTTCAGCTACATTTCTAGGAAAGGGCTTAAAGCATTCTTAGACAGACTAAAGATTTGTGTCCTGGATTTTGGCCTCACAATTCAGGCAAGTTTGTGTAGTTCTATCCTAATTCTTTCCTTTTGGCCGTCAAGCTGCTATTTAGTAATCTTCTTCCATTGGATATGATAAAGGACAATAAAGTTGAGGAGTTGCAAGAGTCAATATTGTGTTGTATAAGACTAAATGGCCTTGACCATATGAATTACCAGCAGCTGAGTAGAGAGTACCTTTGAACAGATTTGAGTGCTCAAACATTGTAAGCTACCGGTTAATGTCTAATAAAAGGTTAATCTTTCATACCAACTTCTGCATCCTGTTGTCTTTCTTAATTTTACTCTATCGATTGAGGTATTTGTGACTTTTGTCAGTGCCTACAAACTTTTTTGTACTTTTGGAACTTTGCTTCATTGTCACATACATAGAACTTCCTTGGCAAAAGCAGTTACTTTTGTATTCTGGACGCTATATGTTTTGCCTGGAAATCTGTTTTTTGGGGTAATAAATAATAATGTTCCTTCTACTGGACTTCAATGATGAGGATATATCTGTTCCTTGTTGGATGTGGCAATATTGTTGGTATCATTCTTGTGTTTGGTGTTATTTCCTTCGCCTTTGAACTTTAGTTTTTGTTGTTGAATCACCAAGATTATGCTTGCAATGCAACAGATCCTAGAGACAGCTCATCAAGTGGGAAGGTATTCGGTCTCAATAGCACCTGGTTTCTCTTACAGGGAAATTGCTCATCACTGTTGAGCCCTTACTGATGGAAAAGCAGCATATGTCAAACTTGGTGAGTGTCCAACAGAAATCGAAAAGTTCAATCATGAATGCTCTACAAAGTCATGATGATAAGGCAAAAGTATCGGTTCATGGGGTAAGTCCTTGCTTTTGTTCTCCTCAACCTGCAACCAAGCATAACATGATTCCCAAAAAAGGGTGAATTTAAGCATGAAATATGGAGTGAAAATTGGTTCCATTTCCTCGTGAAATGTGTTATATTATTAATTATGAACAGATATTGGGTACATAATATTGTATAAGATACTCATATTTTTAAATGTCTTCTAAGAAAAGAAAGGGATCTATTAGGGATAGTGGGCGCACATATTCTCTCGTTTGGTATGTTGGTCTGCTTGAGGTGATATGTGTAACTATACAAATTTGAGCATGTTTAATGTTGATTTCACATTGTGTTTTTCTTTTCTTCTTTATACATAAAGAACATATATTTTGCCTTTAGAATCATCTATAGCTTCTTCAGACTGCTTCTATTCCAAGCCTGTATGGATTAATTAGGTGCCCATGTTTCCATATGTCTATAGGAGCTCGAAAAACATATTGCCAGATCAACAGAAATAGATAAATCTTATGAAATACATGATGCCCACCTAAGAGATAAAGAACATGATCTAGGAATGGCAATTTGGAATAAAATTAAATATGGAAAAATCTACATGACAGTTCATTTATTTTATTTTATGTTTATTTTTAAACTGAGATGATAGTGTGGAAGGAACTACATGAGGTGGCATTGATCTCAGAAAGCAAGCCCATTTTCAGCTGCACTCAGTTTTTATTTTATTTTATTCTTTTTTTTTTCTATGCAGATTATAGTCGCATGCTATCATATATATATAAAATGTACAGCTGTTCACTTGGGCATGTTGGTACTAATTGGTGGATTGCTGTAAAATTCCAGAGATGTTTACATAGGTTATAGGTATTTATGAGGTGAAAGTATTAATTGGTAAGAAATTATAATATAATCAACTTCCGGTTTTATTGCCATATCATATGGTATTATTTCTTGTTCTTTGTAGTAAAGGGTGATGCATATTGGACCAAGCAATTTAATTGCGCATCATGTTTGCCTTTGTGCTTGCTGGGAACAAAGTCTATGTGTGTCGAGAAGATCTTTGTCTCTTGCTACTGCAGCATTATATTGCTTCTCTAAATCTTGAAAGTGTTATTTAATTTGTAATGCAGGCTGGAAATCCTTTCATTGATTGTCCATATTGTAACTTTCTAAAGGCTGCTGGGTGTTGATCTTAGTCAGGCATAGAAAGGGTGTCTTTAGGTTCCAGATGAGAAACTGATACTAATTGGTGTCCAAAGCTCTGATGTCTCGCAATATTTTTTTTTTTTTTGGGTCAATAGGACACTTCCTGACGGTCCGGTGTCCAAGACTTCACTTCGATTAATCCGAATTGACCCGTCTAAGATCATCCTTTGGAGGATAGGGATCTCCCAAACGTAGTTGCTCCAAGCCCAAGGTCACAAGTTGAACTAGTGACCTTGGTCAAGGGGCCGAGTGACCTATGCACTCAACCGTTTGTAGGTTAGTCATAATGATTCTTTTATTATTTAATTTTTGCATTAATAATGATTGTTTTAATCTGTTTCTCTTATACAGTCAAATGATCATATTTTGGTGCCGTTTGGATGAGATAAGACCTACAAACCTCTTCTGCCTTGGTCAATTAGGGTAATGACATTTTTTTTTAATTTATGAGAAATTTTGTGATTTTCTTTTTTTTTTTTTTATCCTGTACTTGAGAAGTAGTACATCTATAATAAGGAAAAAGTTAAGCATTTAAAAGATTGAAAGCTTTGTAGAGCTTTCATCTAAATGGGGCCATGCCATTAGCATGTGCCAACTTTACTTGAATGGTGTAATAGCTGAAGACTTTCTTTTTAGATGGATATTTATTGAAGTCTTTTAAGTAGGTTAAAAAAAAAAGAAAATGTCCTAGGAAAAAAGAAGTAAAAAAAAAAAAGTAGGTTTTTAAAAATGAATTTTCTTGAATATTGAATATGACACAATTGATACTAAAGTTAAGGTTACCTGAGGTCTATTAATTTATGTTAATTTAATTCTTTGTGAATTCAAAATTCAACACATCATTTTAATTATTTTTTTTATTTATTTTCAATGGAAGCATAATTCTAAAATTACATGTGAATTTCAAAATCTGCGCGTTGTATACCTCCTAGTATTAAAAAAAGGGGGAAATGGGGAAAGGTGTATACCTCCTAGTATCAAAAAAACTAGGGAGGAGGACAAATGAGATCCGTTGGGATGCTGTGATTTCATTAATGGCAGAAGGCAAATGATGAGGCCGTGTCTCTGGCGAGTAGCAAGGTGCGACCCACAAATTGATAGAAATAAACGTATATATAGCGTAGCTTAATAATTAGTAACCAGAAAACCAAATTGCAAGCATACAGTTGGAATTTTGGTTTCAGTTTCTTTGTAAACCTTATTGGCAGGGCCTAAGTAATCCTCCCGTTGCCAAATGAAATTTTTCCTAATATTTTTTTTTTAATAAAAAAGTATCATTAAAATAATTTTAAAAATTAAAAAATCATTAAAAACTATTAAAATCTTAAAAAATTATCAATAAAACTTTTTAAAATAATATTTATTATTTTTTTAAAATTATAATATCTGTGTTCATTATCCTTATATATTGTATTTTATTTTTATTAAAATAAATTTTATATTCGTCATTCCCAACGAAGAAACAAAATAAACATTATCATAACTCTTACAAACAGTTAATTTGGCCATCAATTTTGATTCAACTGCATGGCAGAACCCTGAAAGTGCATACCACTTTTTGGGCGAATTGGGCTGACCACAAAGTCATCAATGTGCCAAGCGAGTTATATGGATGAGAATTTTTTTTTTATTAAATTTGAATCGAGGTGAGTTAAATTCACACGGCGTCTTACACAAAGCTTAAATTCTCCGATCATTATACCAACTAAAAGTTGATTCATATATAATGACGTATCAAGATTCATTCGGGAGGAATACGGCATGGGATTTATAAAAGATTAAAATGAAAGATTTAAAAGTATATCAAATATTTATTTCAGAACAATTTAAAAAGCGAAAGACTATGCTGGTTTCTTACTGTGTCATGATCCAATGACAAGGCCTTAATTCTATATAGAAACAGTTTTAACATATGCAGTGTAGTGTACTAAAAACCCAAAACATGAGTGGAGGATTTCTTCTCATAAAATACTATCTGCCCTTAGGAAATCATACAGTAGAATTATCCAAGAAATCAAATGTTTCATTTTTCACTTTAAAATTGGGCATTAACTTACATATTGAATTTCTTCCAATTTGTACCATCAACTAAACTGATCCATCCAATTGATGACTGCCACATAGCATAGTCAAATTTCGTTACACTCGAGTTCATCAAGAAGCCTTCATTACTCTGCTGATTCTTCCTGAGGTGCTGGCGCGGAAAACTCCTGCAGTTCGAATTCGCGTCCTCCTTCCTTCGCCGTTTCTGGTCCTTCTTCTGGCCCTTCGTCTGCTGTCTGGCTCAGCCTCTTCCAACGCTTGTGTTTAATGGCCATGAAAATGAACCAAATGAACCAGACCAACGCCGCTGTCCATACGAGGGCAGCAATGATTATCACCACACCAACGCCTAGCTTGAACGGCTTGGACGGTGGGTTTGGACTGTAATTGAACCTTTTTGGTTCGAAATCTATGAGGTCCATATGGAGAGAGAGAGAGAGTGTAAGCTGAATTATGGATTCTGGTGTTGGAACAGGGAAGGATGAATGGCGATTCCAACAGGAGGTTTGGAACAGGCAGACAGTTGCGGGGAGATGATCGGACGGCGATAGAGGCGAATCTGGACGAGAACTGCGGATGTTTGGGTGGTGGCGATGGTGTGACGATATGAGGACTCTCGGTGGCTATTGTTCGAATTCGTCTGAAAACGAAGGCTGATGGTGATGAACAGAAGGCGACTAGCGAAGAAAGATGCGTCCACTGAAAACAAATCAAAGCAGTGGTAACAAATTGAATCGAACGACAACTGAAATCAAAACCAGAGGCGAAGATTGGTATGCTATGGCTAAATTCTATACTCAAATTAATGGAGAAGGTGAACAGATAGCAAATTCGAAGGGCATTAGTAACTGAAATTATGGTGAAGGGTTGAACGATTGAAGACAGCGATTTCGGGCAACGGCGTATTCGAAAAGAGGAAAACAGATTGAAGAATTTGAAAGTAAGAAGCAGAAATTGTGATTGAACACGTATTACCCTTATTAGCCTTATTATTACCCATATACATTATATAGAGCGCGAGTTCCAACTACTTTTCCACCAAAATTTTCTCATATCTCTTTGAATCACGATGCTATCCCTACTTTTTTGGTGTTACGCTCCATGCGATTTTATCAAAATACCCTCATTTCTTTTTGAATCAACATACTTCCTGAGGCTATTCGTTTACTTTTACCAAAATACCCCCACATTTTATTGATTTCCTAAAATACCCCAACCCCTTTGATTACTGTTCATGTGCTTTGTGCTCTAACCAAAGGAACTTTTTTTTTTTAATTACCAAAACTTTCTGATTTATTTTTGAATATCAAAATAAAATATTTTCTTAACATTTTTATTAATGAAACATTAAAATAATATTGTATTATATTTATGTAATATAACTTAATATTTTAATGTTAATATTATTTTTTAATATTAAAATAATATAACTTTTTAAAACTTATATTAAAAAAATATAACTTCTTAAAAATATTAAAAAACTTTTGATTTTAAAAATATAAATTTTTTGATTCTATAAAATGAGATAAAAATGGTTTTATTTTGTATTATTTCTTTAATAATTGTTTAATGACTTTTAAAAGTTTATTTTTTAATTTATATACTTCTTAATATTTTTTTATCTCTTTTTTTATTTTTCTATTATAAAAAGGATATAAATTAAAATTTATTTTTTATAATGTAATTTATTGATTTTATAAAAACATATTTGTTTTTTTACAGATTTTATAAAACTTTTTTAATTTGTTAACTTTTTAAATTTTAACCTACATTTAAATATTAATTAAATAAAAATATTAAATATATTAAAACATCTATAATATAAAAATATTAAAAAATATTTTTAAAAATATTACAACATCTATAATATAAAATTAAAAAGAAAATTAAAGTAATTAAAAATATTAAAAAAGAATAAAAAATCAAAAGATTTTTATCTCATTTTAATATTTTAAATATTGAAAAAAAATATTCTCTATATTCTCTTTAGATTTTGATCTCATTTCTTTTATATATTTTTTAATATTTTATCAAAAAATTGAATAAAATCAATAGAATTATAGTTCTTTATATCATAATAAATAATGAAAATTATATTTTTAAAATCTCTAAAAAATAAATTTTACACAATAAATTTTACACAAAAATATTAATCTCTAAAAAAGACAAATGACTTTACACAATAAATTTTAAGTTATATCCTTTTTATAATAAAAAAATATATAAAAATGATATAAAAATATCAAAAACAATATAAAATTTAAAAAACTCTTAAAAGACAATAAAATATATTAAAAAAGAATATAAATAAAAAAATTTTGATCTAATTTTATATAATAAAAAAATATATATTTTTTAAAATCAAAAGTTTTTAATATTTTTTTTTAAAATTATATTATCTTAATATTAATATTAAAAAAAATATTATTTTAATATTACATATAATATTAGTATTAAAATATTATATTATATTGCATAATATTATTTTGATTTTATATTAATACAAAAATTAAAAATTATATTATTTAAAAATAAATTAATTTTTTTATAAAATCACTAAAATAAAATAAATTATAATGTAATTTATTTTAATTTATTGATTTTATAAAAACATTTTAATTTTTTCATCGATTTTATAATTTTTTATTTAATTCATTATTCTATTAAATTAAAATTATAATATAGATTGACATTTTATATTTCAAATATATTATTTATTTTATATGCATTATTTAATTTTACATTACTTATTGTGATATAAGGGACTGTAATTTTATTGATTTTATACAAATTTTTTAGGGGTGAAAAACTAATAAATTAACAAATTAAATAAAAATTTCAAAAATCAATAAAAACTTAAAATTTTTTTATAAAATTAATTAATTAAAATAAATTACAACATAAATAATAAATATTAAATTATATCCCTTTTTATTATAAGAAACTATATAAAGATGAGATTAAAAAATATAAAAAAGAATATAAAATTTTAAAAAAACAATTAAAAGTGATAAAAAATTATAGAAAAAGAATATAAAATCAAAAGATTTTTATCTCATTTTATATAATCAAAAAATTATATTTTTAAACACAAAATTTTTATATATTTTTAAAAATTAAATTATTTTAATGCAAATATAAAAAATTATACTATTTTAATATTAAAAAATAATAATATTATTAAAATATTATATTACATTATAAAAATTTAATATAATATTATTTTAATTTCATATTAATATTAAATTTTAAAAATTATTTTATTTCAATATTAAAATATATATATAGAAAGTTTATATAAAAAGAATATAAATAATTATTTTATAAAATATTAAAATAATATTAAAATTAATAAAATCTTTTCATCATGTAAAATGTGGTCAAATTCTTTTGATTTTATATTCTGTTTTTAATATTTTTTTGTCTGTTTTAAATTTTTTTTTTTTAATTTTATATTCCTTTTAATAATTTTTTATCTCATTTTTTATATATTTTTTGGCTATAAGATGGGATATAACCTAAAATTTGTTATTTATAATATAGTTTATTTTAATTTATTGATTTAGAAAAACATTTTAATTTTTTATTGATTTAATAAATTATTATTTAATTTCTTAATTTAAAATTAAATTATAAATATACTTTTTATACTTCAATTATATTTTTTATTTCTTATACATAATTTAATTTGACATTATTTACCATGATATAAGGAAATGTAATTTGATTTTGATTTTGTACAAATTTTTAATAGAATATTAAAAAATATTAAAACATGAGATCAAAATCTTAAAAAAATGTAAAGGATATTATTTTTTCAATATTTAAAATATTAAAATGAGATCAAAATCTTTTGATTTTTATTCTTTTTTAATATTTTTAATGACTTTAATTTTTTTAATTTTATATAATAGTTATTTTTATGTTTAAAGAAACATTTTTTTGATATTTTTATATTATAGATGTTTTTGAAAGGCAACTTTTAATGTGTTTAATATTTTTATTTAATCAATATTAAAATGTGGGTCAAAATTTAAAAAGTTAACAAATTAAATAAAAATTTGTAAAATCAATAAAAATTAAAATATTTTTATAAATCAATAAATTAAAATAAATTACCTCATAAACAATAAATATTAATTTATATCCTTTTTATAATAAAAATAAAAAATGTGATAAAAAATATTAAAAAGAGTATTAAACTTAAAAAAAAAAAACTTTGAAAAGTTGTTAAAAAAATTAAAGAAAGAGTATAAAATCAAAATGTTTTGATCTCATTTTATAGAAACCAGAAAATTATATTTTTAAAATCAATAGTTTTTTAATATTTTTAAAAAATTATATTATTTTAATGTAAATATAAAAAATTTATATTATTTTAATATTAAAAAATAATATTAGCATTAAAATATTATATTATATTGCACAAATATAATACAATATTATTTTAGTGTTATATTAATATAAAATACTAAAAAAATTATTTTGTTTTAATAATAAAATATAAATTAGAAATTTTTTATAAAAAAAATATAAATTGTTCTTTTATAAAATATTAAAATAACATTAATTTTAGTAAAATTCGATAATCCAAAAGTAGATGCTAATTCAGAACAGTAGGGGTACTTTGGTAATTTTATAAAAGCGGGAATACTTTGGTAAAAAGAAAAAGCGGAGTTAGTCTGGTAATTTAAAAAATTGGGGCTGTTTGGCAAAATCGAATGAACAGTAATCCAGGTATTTTGGCAATTCAAAACAAAAGTGAGGGTATTTTAGTAAAAGTATATGAACAATAATCAAAACTCGCACTTTATATATATCGGTAATATTGTTAATGAATGAAATATGTGATTATTAAACATTATTTAGGTTAGTTTTACGCAAAATATATATATATATATATAGATTAAGATGGTAATTTAAAGGTACGAAAAGAAAAGAAAAAGTATTAATATAATTAATTCAACTTCTTGTTGGGTAGGTAGTGGAGACCGTGTGAAAACCAAAAAAAAAAAAAAAAGGGGGCAGCGGAGATGGAGACCGTGGGGTTTCATTCATAGTGTACGGACTGTGGACCCTTTTTTCTCCACATTTCATTCTTCACGTCATTTATAAATTAGGATGGGAAATTTGGAAAAAAAAATTGTAAGAATATAATTACTTTTGATTCAATTTAGTATTAATTTAGTTAAAAATATACTAATCTATTGAGATGATTAGACTAATTTAAAAATATCTTTTTAAATTTAAATAGAAATTTTAAGATTTAAATTATTGAGAAATATACTAATTTAAATTTTCATTATTTAGTATTATTTGTATGAATTATTCAAATTTAGATTATCAAAAATTGTGATCACACAAATTTCTTTTAAATTTGTATTTAAAATAATTTATTTAATTTTTTTAGTTTAAATTGAAGGATACTAATTTTAGCTAATATGTATTCGTATCGGTTTAAATTTAAAATGAGATTTTGATTTGGAGAGGGAGGGGGGGAGAGAGAGAGAGAGAGAATGAATGAATGTTTGTGTTAGGTTGACCTTAGGAAGTCATATTGTATTTTTTTTATTTATTTATTGGTTACAAGAAGGCCTGAAAATTTTTGAGGGAACTTGTAAGGGTAATATTTTAAAAAAGTAAATGTTACTCCCTCTCCTTGTCGTATGTTTCCTCTTACTGACAAAGGTTATCTCTCCAAAATTTATCGTATTAATTTTTCTCTAAATAATTAAAACTACACATGTTTGTTTTCAATCTAAAAACTAAATTTAATTCACGTTTTTCACTCCAAATGCTTTTCTATTGAGTTTTCTCTCTTTAAGCCAATAAAATTTAGCTTTATCTTTCTAAAACTAAAGATATTAAGTTTTTTCTTTTTAAAATTAATTAAATGATTCTAAATTTAGTCACTGCAATTATAATGGTTTTTAATTCCTTTGTTCAAAAAGAAAAAAAAAAAACCCTTTTCTCTAAACCGCGTTTGTTTGTGGAGTGGGAAACCCGCCGGAGGCAGGCACTAGCTTGCCACAAAAGAAGCTTTGCCGAGATGGCAAACTTTCACTTTGGCTAAGTTGATTGAGACATCAAACTTATTTTAAAATTTCTCAATATATCTAATTTTTTTTTTTCCAAAAAAAATAGTTGGGCACAACTTGGAAATTCTTTGTTGGAGTACACATGTCTAACAAGGTTATTAAATTATATTTATTTATCACAAAGAGCAGTGGAATATAAACAAAAGAAATAGCAAATTTTATTGTTTTGTTAATATTATGCTCGTTTTAAATAAATCAATGCAGTATATTAATTGATAAATAAAGGTAATTTAATAATAACCATGCGTTGTTAATAATAGGTATGCCTGTTTGTATGATCCTATTAAATGGGATATCCTTATTTGAAAAAATAAAAAGAAAAAGAAAAATAGACAAATATATAAAACCAATATTGAATTACACAAATCTGTACAAACAATTTTTAGACATAGTTGTCAAATATTTTGAATTTGATTTATAAGTTAAGTTGAAAGTTTATCTCAATCAGTGAAATACCAATTTATTTGTATGTTTAGTTATATTTAGAAACGAGTGGCTTAGCCAAAGATCAATGCCTAACCTAGGCCAACTAGTCTATGAGAATATAACCGTAGGAATTTGCAATAATTTGGTGAAATAGGAAGCCATGACATGACAACTTGCAATTAAGTCAAGTTATAATACCATATTTGTTCTTATTTATGATTTCGTCTTCCATTGAACTTGCCTTTCTTTTCTTTATTATATAGGGTCATGATAATTATCAAATTATACGCATTTATTATAAAGATTCGACCCACATATCACACAAAACACTCTTAATTACTGGATTTTTGATTGACGTTGTCCTTGTTGACATGACAACTTTCTTCTGCTAGGTATTAAATTGGCATATATGATATCATGATGGGTAGGTAACACTCGTACTGGTTTTCGTATTCTTTTGTCGTTGCATTAACTCTAGTTATTATTATACCCCATTATCGGGAGAACATCATTTGCTAGGATCTTATGAACTTTGCGAAGCACTGGATTTTGTTATCCCTTTATTTTCCAGATCTCCCTTTTCTCGTATGTCCTAAAGACCGTGATTTTTGAAAATTTGATTCATAGATATCATTCGTGCGTAAATATACAGTCCGGTCATTCAATGTAAATGCTCTTTGTATGTAATCAAGTTGACAGTATATACAATAGATATGAACCATGAGTACATCAGCCAAAGTTAAAATTGTATAGCTGGTTGATAAATTTAGACAATTCACCATGTGTGTGTGTGGGCGTGTCTTGAAAGTCTCATGCTAATCACCAAGAGTCTGCCTTAATCATCATACAAGATTCGAGTTCAATAGAAGTTAGTGTAGCTGGCTAGCACTAAATGGATATGTAGAGTGAATTTCTCAAATGTACAATGAAATGAAAATAAGTAATTTATAGCTGCGCGTAGTTCCTGTATGCTAAATCTTGACCATATGTGGATGAATTTGTGAAATTAATGTTATATATTTTGATGTATTATGAATTGTGAAATTAATATTACGAATCTTGATGTATCATAAGCAAAATTTTTTATTAGCCAAGAGTTTTATACATTAGTTATGTAGAATATGCATGTATTATATAGTCTTTGTTAGATGTGTTATGTCTCGCTTGGGGCATTGTAGTTTATTATTTAGAAACTGAGTTCCGTGAAATGATATTATTATATTAGACATTTTTAAATTTATACAGCATGATCGACTATCAACAGACAAGTAGGACATTGTTGCATACTTTTTTATTAGACGAGAAACTCAATAGAATTAAATAATTAAGGAGAAGATAACCTATTTAATTTATCTGATCTAAATTATAGATGTCGAAAACATGTAGAATGCATATAGGTTGAGCACAAAGCAATAGATCATTATTTGTTGATTTTTGTAAATAATATGATATTTATTTTGAAATACAACTTTAATTGATTAGTTTAGTGTAATTAATTATAGGGAAATAAGTTTAATGTAGCTGATAACTTAAGGATTACCTTGTAATTATTATTTTTTTGTTTTGAGTCAAAATAGATATAATTTTTAGATCTTTTCTCTATCCCAAACTCTATTAATAATGATTAATTGCCCAATACAATATTCATTGTGCAATGAATATTTGGCCTACGTGTTCCACAGTAGATTTTGCCATCTTCCTCCAACAAAGTAACGAATTTAGGCTGTTTGAAAACTTTTGGGAAAGAGATACTTCCACCAACTCACTCCGGGTATGGTTTTTTGTATATTTGAGTATCTATATGTTTTACTTCCATGCTAAAACCCTTCCTCATAGTTTTGAGGTTGATATGATTGATTATATTGATAGTAATACATTATAATGCCCATCATACATGCCTATACCGAAATCCCACTATAATGCGCTACTCTCTCTCTCTCTCTCTCTCTCTCTCTCTCTCTCTCTCTCTTTGTGACTTGGACTTTATCCACCGTCTAATATTTGAAGTTTTATTCCCACTAATCTAGACTGAGTCGCTGTCGGACCCTCATTCGGAGGGGTTCTCCCAAAGTCTTTTGTCACTACCAAGACTCAAAGATGAACACTTCGTGTTGGGTTCTAATGCCTTGGGAAAATGCACAGGCAAAGTTGCTGAAAGGGCAGAAGCTATGGCTTTGTGAAAATGGAAGAATGACGGTAGACAACAAACACAGAAAAACAATGGCAAAACACATCGTGTTATAAATAAAGTTGATACAAAAATAAAGATCTATATCGGAGAGATATTTGAACAGGATATATAGAGAAAGAAACGTCTTATTTTATTTCTTCAAAAAATGGATGTAAAAATGAGGTTATGGGGGAGAAGCTATGCCATAATTGTCTAAGAGCAAATCAAGGTGTATGAAACCAAAGTCTCCAATTTAGAATAGTAATAGTTTTGCTTGATGTCAAACCTACTAACACTGCATATATACCTTCTGGTAAACTTCAAAATTATAATATTAATGGCGAAACCAAATGCTAAACCAAAAACCCCTCAATTTTAAAATTCATAAATACATCTCTATTATGTTGAGGAAGAGAGAAAAATCTTGGCTTAGAGAGATGGAGGGAGTCTGTTACTTGGGGAGAGAGTTTTGTCTTTAGAGTTAAACCTAGAGACACGGTCTCCCCATGCGTGGTACATGACTTGAGGTCAATCGATGGGTCGTGTTTTCCTGTGGTATGATTTCATGTGTCCCATTCCATGTGGGGCTGGGGATTGGACTATATTGTTTGACTTGAATCTCTGCCATGGTCTATAAGCTGTCTTTTTCTACCATTTGAGTGTTTACATGGGTAAAAGCAATGATTAAATATTCAGAAAATTTAGCAATGATTAAAAATATTCCCGCCCGAAACCATGCTCATTCCCACATATGTTCGTTTCCCTCCATTTCCTATTAAGGAAAAATAAATAAAAAATTCTAACTTATTTATAAAATATTTAGAAAATTAAAGGGGATAGTTTCTGGGTTCATTTTTTTCCCTACTTTATATGGAAAGCTGGTCGTCTCTCCCCATCATCCCTTTCACTTTCTTCGTACTCGTATGTAGATGATCTTCCTCCTCAACTGAGAGTTGTCGAGGAATAACCTCAAGGTTGACTTGCTCCTCCCCTTATTCCAGTCTCTCCTAATCAAGTCAACTGCTCCCAAATTGACATGTTGGAATCTTGAATGCAAAGTATGAGCAAACAGTTGAAAAAACTCAGTTATGTCCTTAGACAAGAAGCTTCATCCTCCTCCAGAAAGTCAGAGCATGTACTCTCACACAGATCTCAGCTTCAAAGACACAAAGAGCCCTCGATAATCTCTCGACAGGACCCATACAACTTGAAAATGCAAGTTGAAAAGCTTGTGGCCGCTAAACTTAAACGAGTTGGTGCAAGACAAGAGGACACTAGCCAATATGCCCATAATTCATCGTCATTTGGTCCGAAGATTTTTGCCATGCCGATGTCATGGGACATACTCTTTTCTCCTATGGAGATGTACGACGGTACCATCGATCCTTGAGATCACGCAGCCCACTTCGTGACAGTCATGATCTCAAGGGACATGTTGGATGTTGTCATTTGTAAACACTTTCTAACAACCCTGAAGGGCAATGCATTGATATGCTTCAACTCACTTCCACCCTACATCATCAAAAGTTCTCATAGCTTTCGTGATCAACCGACAAGCTAAGGGAAAGTCTATCTCCCTACTATCACTGCGACAAAAAGGAAACAAATCCTTAAGAGACTTCCTCACCAAATTCAAGAAAAAGATGGTGAAGGTCTCAGGCCTCGACCACTCCAATGCTTTGGTAGCCCTCCTTATCGGATTACGGCCTTCGAGAATGGAGACCTGCATCACGTAGAATCCTCCAACTATCATCCAAGAATTCTATACCAGGGTTGAAAGATGCATTATTGCAAAGGAGGCGGACGCATTTGACAACTACCGAAGCATAACAAGAAGAAACGACCACAATCACTCCTTGAAGCTCGAATCTTCATTAAAAAGGAGGTGGGCATGACCTTTATCCCCTCGCAAGTTCACCAATTACACTCCTTTGAACAATGCACCTCGCCAAATGTTGATACAGTTCAAAAACAAGCCTTATGACAAATGGCCACCTCACTCGATGGGAGATAACTCCAAAAAGGGCTAGACTTGATACTGCCAATTCCATAGAGAATATAGCTGCCTGACAGATAAATACCAAACGTTGAAGGATGAACTCGAGGCCCTAGTTTGGGACGATAGACTCTAGAGATTCATCGATAAAGAATGAAAGAATAATCCCCCTAGGAGACCGAACATGGGGGGCTAGACAGAGGCCGACCCCGTGGAACTGATTGAGCCATCGGTAGTCAGAGCCATTTGGAACCAAGCAAATGGAATAATTTTTCATACCCTCGCTAACGAGAGCTCAATTAATTGAGTAATAGCGCGACAATGCCAAGTCAAGCAGATGGTCGCCTCGGTATTATAGATGACCAAGACATCCACTTCTAAGGAGTTTCTCACCTCTTGCATCAATAAAGGGCACAAGAGGAAAATGCCAATGATAGGTTTTGATGATGACAATCTAGGAAGAACCGACCTAGGCCAATACAATCAATTGGTTATCATTGTCAAGATAGATCAATACATTGTGAAAAGCGTCTTCGTCAACCAAGGGACGAGTAGAACTTCAACCCCATATCAAACATCTAAAGGGACTCTTCGGTGAGTGGACATACCCTGAAGGCACTATCTTGCTTCCGATAACCTTGGGACCTCTAAAAACTTTGAAACTATAGTTCTCATGCCTTGCATAGGGGTGTTCCTTAGTCATCGCTTTTTGTGTATACAGTGTCGGCGATCAAGAAAGCTAGATACAAGTTGGTCTTTGAAAATGTTTCTTTCTTTGCAGAGGCAATTGGGGCTGTAGCTCTCTTATGCTAGGGAGGGCTAGCATGCAATTGTAGGATCATTAAAAACCCCACCACCAATAGGCAGTTGGATAAAATAGTGTCCTCCACCAGTAGGATTTTATAAGCTTAATATGGTTGGATCATCCAGTCTAGAGTCTCGAGTCGGGGGCCTTATTAGGGATCAATTTGGCCTTTGCTTCGGTGGATTCGCAATGAATCTTGGATTGGCCAATGTGATCATGGCAAAGTTGTGGGGTGTCCACAAAGGTTTATATTTCATGATGAAAATGATATTATTTTTGGGGGTTTTTGTCACGCCCCAATTCAATCCCCTCGTCGAGGCTTCCTTGGCAACAGACTGCCTAGCTCTCGCTAGGACTCGGTAACTTACATGAGTAACAATAATCAAGTTTAAATTAAAAGATTTTATTTTATTCAATCACTATGAATATTACAGAGGTCTCTTATACAGGACAAGGCAGTGGAACATTAGTACTCGAAAAGTAATTCATGACAGGGCTCTCTCTACTCGTTTGCCTAATTCTCCTCGACTTCTGTTCCTGTAGGGTTTGAAAATAATTTTTTTGGTGTGAGCTTAACAGCCCAGTGAGGTTCGTGTGTACATGTGAAGAAAATATGTCATTGTAAAATCTATGATAACAGTTTCATCAAAAAATCTTTTGAAAAGTTCCTAATACAGCAGCAACATGCACAAGTAATAATAATACAGTAACATGTAACAGTATAGTACAGATAACAGTTCCCTGGTGTCTTATCTCTCCATTACAAGAACAGTCTACTTATCCCTCCCAGGAGGTCCATTTCCGGAAAGACCTATCGGTCTCCCCTACATTAAGTAGACAAATCTCCTATCCACATTAATGGGTGGTTACCAATATGTACTTTAATGCTCAACAGAACCACTTGCTGTAGCAATCTCCGCACATATTAGTTATATAACAATCACAAACACATACATTGATAAAATAACAGTAGAACATAATAATAATAGTAAAACATGATGGCAACAGAAAATCATGAAATCAATACCAACTCATGGTAGTTATAGAAAATCATGGTAATAATAAGAAATTATAAAATTAGCAGGAATTCATGATGATTATAGGAAATCATATTAGATCATGCATAAAGAAATATAGAAATGCAAAAAACACTCACTTTTAAAGGTTGCCCAAAAATCTTCTTTCCTTTTTCTTCCATTCCTTCTCTTCCTTTCTCTCTTTTTCTCTCTCTCTTTCTTTCTCTCTTTCTCACGATTTTTGTGATAGTGTTGGTATGAAAGGGATGGGTATTTATAGTTGTTAAGTGACCATGGATTTTTGACAAGTGTGAAGACACTTGTTCTCTATCTAAACTTACTACCTTTGATTTAAACCAAGTGTCCCTCCATGTGGCAACCATAGAAGACATACATTTGATATCTAACACTTGGCATCCATGTGGTTCAATATGTGCATGACAAGTGTTAGTGGACGGTGTTGTCTTGTAGTGGTGGACGACGGTGTTATCTTTTAGTAGTTTATTTAAGTTTTATATATACATTTATATAGGTCTTTATGTTCATGTAATTTTATTTTAGTTTATTCACTTGCTTGTACATAAGGAAATGACCATGTTTTGGATAAAATAGTTTCAAAATCTAGTCCTTCAAAATAAAAATCGATTCTCATTTTCAAGAGAAAAATTCAAAAATATAAATTTTGTTGAATTTTAGTTTCGTAAGCTAATAATCTAAAGAATTTCTAAGAAAATAGGTTTTCTTTTAATTTGATCATAAAGAATAATTATTAGAATTTTTTCTCCTAAGGTAATCTTATTAATGCACAATCAACAATAAATCATTTCTTGTAATTAGATTAGGGAATGTGACAGTTTTGGAGTTAGATTCGGAGACTTTAGTTATAGCGTTGTCTTTTATTGTTAAGCCAATGCACCCTCATTGACACATCTTGAGAGAATGTCAGGGTTGATGCGGAAAACACTCGTGCAAAGAGTTTTGTCTATTCCTAGAGAATGTAATAGATGTGTTGATGTGTTAGCAAGACACGAGCGTTCGGCCTCCCCCAGGATCCATGATTTAATCGATCCTCCAAATGAAGTGTACCGCTTTCTTCTTTGTGATCTTCGGGGTCTAATCTTATTTAGAGGTTAGTCTTCCCGTCCTTTCTAACCCCAAAAGAGAGAGAGAGAGAGAGAGAGGGAGAGAGAGATTGATATGATATTGATAACTGTGATTTAAATGAGAGTAAAGCAAAGGAGTGATCTATAGGGCTTGGAGAGAGAAAACATGAGAGATAAGAGGGAAAGTCACATGTAAGCTTTGGAAAGCAGAGAGAGAGAGAGAGAGAGAGAGAGAGAGGAATGAAATAACTTTTGTGGGCTTTTATGGAGAGAGAGAGAATCGACCAAATCAATATTCTTTTGAATATATTCTACTTTTCAAAGTGGTACTCAACGTGAGTTGTAGTAACCTCAACTTTCTCAAAGGAATTTTGGTATACTGTAATATATGTAACTTTGTTACTTTAGTCTTTATTGAGGATAACAAAAATAGTAGGAAAAAATATTTGATTAATTAAGTATTTGGACATTTTTTTTATATGTGAAAGACTCGAATTCAAAATCTTTAAAAGAAATAAGATGGTATCAATTAAACTATATCTCATTGTATTTTAAAAAAAAAAAATTAAAGGATTTGTTAATCAGCGCAAAACTATACACATGCAACTCACATGGTTTCAAATTCTTAATTGTCTCTCATTATAATAATGTTCTCAATTTACTCGTGAATTACTTAATTGGGAAGAATATGTGAGGAACTTAGCTACTAGATTTGGTGATACAATGAATGATGAACCTATGGGAGAACTAATGAGTCTCAAACAAAAGGGAATAGTAGACCAGTATCAAGAAAAATTTGAGGAACACCTTAATTGGGTGGAATTACCTAAGTCATATGCTAAATCATATGTTGTGAGTTATTTATTGAGTTGACTGAAAGAGGAAATTCAGATTATAATAAGGATCTTTATGCCTAAAACCTTATCCCACGCTATGGGGTTAGCTAAATTGGAGAGAGTTTTTAGCAACTTGGAGAAACCAGAAAGGAACTCAAGGGAAGGTAGTAACTATTGTTAGAAGTAGCAGACTTCCTACTAAGGATAATTCTACAATCCTACCCCTACCAAGGTCAGTCCAGCAAGGGCCCTCAAGGAAACCCCTTAGGACCCTAATAGGATGAGAAGTGGAAGAAGGGATTGTGTTTCTGGTGTAATGAAAAGTATGAAATGGGCCACAAATGTCAAGGGAAACAGTTATACAAGGTGGAAATGTAGCAAGAGGATGATGATGAAGAAAAAGCTAGAGACAATGTCATTGAGTTAGACGAACAAGCTGTCAATGCTCATATATCAATACATGCAATGTCTTGTACTGCACTTTCTAATTTTCACACCAAGGTACATGGTCACATAGGAAGGAGTGATTTTTGTATACTCACTGGATGGATGGAGAAAGTTCCCATAATTTCATTCATCCTATTATGATGAATAGATATGGACCAAAAACACAAGAAATCGGAATTATGTCAGTAGCACAAGTTGATGGAGGAAAACTTCAAACTTCCACCATGTGCCCTGAATTCAGGAGGCGTGAACAAGAACTTTGTACAGAAGTTATGGTATTACCAATTAAAGGACATGATGTTATGCTAGAAGTTCAGTGGTTGTCAACATTAGGCGACATCACTTGGAATTTTGAAACCCTTAGGATGGAGTTTATCTATAAGGGAAAGAAGGTGGTCTGAGGGGATCAACTGAGCTAAAGGTTATTAAAGTTTAAAAGACGCAGAAGCTCCTGACTATCCCTTCTCATGCACAATCTGCAAGGTTGTGCTTAATCCAGCTGAACCAAGAAAATGAAGTACAGATACCAAAAATTAATTCTCAACCACAGCTTTCATCAGCAAAGGTAAACACAACTAAGCATAGTGAACTTGCTATTCCCTTCCACTCTCTCCTACAAAAACTTTTGATTGAATACTCTGATGTATTTGGAGACATAATGGAGTTACCTCCGTGAAGAAGATGCAATCACGAGATTATTTTAAAAGAAGAGTTGAATCCTATAAACGTTAGACTTTATAGAAACCCCAATTTCCAGAAAACTGAGCTTGAGAGGTTGATCAATGAAATGCTCTCTAATGACACTATTAGACCTAGTACTAACCCTTATTCATCTCTTGTGGTATTAGTGAAGAAAAAGGATGGATCCTAGCGAATGTGCATTGATTACTGGAAGCTTAATGATGCTACTATACAGGACAAGTTCCCCATTCCATTAATTGAGGAGTTATTAGATGAATTATTTGGTTCCCAAAAATTTTCTAAGCTGAACCTTAGATCATGATATCATCAAGTCAGAATGCATGCGGATGACATAGAAAATATTGCTTTTTGAACTTATGATGAGCACTATGAGTTTCTAATCATATCCTTTGGGTTAACTAATGTCCCTTCAATGTTTTAAAAACTTATGAATGATGTGTTTAGACCCTATTTAAGGCAGTTTGTGTTAGTGTTCTTTGATGACATCCTCATTTATAACAAAAATGAACAAGAGCACTTACAACGCCTAAAAACAGTCTTTGGTCTTTTGAGGCAACACCAACTAAAAGTTAAGCAAAGCAAATGTTCTTTTATTGTCACACAAATCCAATATCTAGGGCACATCATTGATCATTCTGTGGTTAGAGCTGAGTGTGAAAAGTTAAGAGCTATTGAGGAATGGCCTCAACCTAAATCTATCAAAGAACTAAGAGGGCTTCTGGGACATACAGGTTACTACAAAAAGTTCATTCAACATTGTGGGATTTTAGCTAAGCCACTCACTAATATGTTGAAAAAATAGGGATTCAATTGGACTAACGAGTCAAAAGCTGAATTGAAGGATGCTTTGTGTAGGACCACAATTCTTACGCTACTAGATTTTAAGGAGTTTGTGGTACAAACTGATGCTTCTAACTATGGAGTAGGGGCTATGTTGTTGTAAGATAATAAACTAGTAGCCTTTTTCAGCAATGTTTTAGCTCCAAGGCATCAGGTCTTACCTGTTTATGAGTAGGAATTATAAGCTGTGGTATTAGCAGTTCAGAGATGGAGGCTATATTTGGTTAGGACTCACTTTGTGATCAAGATAAATCATCAAAGTTTGAAATACATTCTAGAGCAAAAAATCTCAACACCAACTCAACAGAAATAGTTGGTTAAGCTCCTGGGCTATGATTTCTCGGTAGTATACAAGAAAGAAGATGAAAATGTGATAACAAATACACTATCTAGAAGACCTATAGATCTCGAGGTATCAGAAATCAAAGTTATGACAACTATTAGCACAAACCTCATGTCTGAAATCCAACAAAGATGGCAAACTAATAATAAACTCCAAAAACTACTTTCACAACTACAAAATGGGAAAGCTGTTAAACATTATTCTTGGATAAATGGGATCTTGTGCAGAAAGGGCAAATTCGTGGAAGGCAATGTACATGAATTGCACCAAAAATTAATTTAAATATGGCACTCTAGTGCCACTGGTGGCCATTTAAGAGTGGAAGTTTCCTACAAGAAACTCAAACAGCCCTTTTATTGGAAGCACATGTACTTGGAAGTTGCTAAAGCCATTGTAGAATGTGAAGTCTGCCAACAATCTAAATCAGATAATAATGCCTACCCTGAACTTCTACAACCCCTACCTATTCTTACTTCGGTATAGAGTGATATAATTATAGATTTTATAGAAGGACTTCTCAATTCTTATGGAAAATCTGTGATCCTAATTGTGGACAGACTAAGTAAATATGCATACTTTATCCTTTTGTTCCACCCTTATTAAGCTACGACAATGGCTCAAGCTAAAACCATTGTAAGTGATAAGGACAAGGTGTTCCTTAGTCAGTTCTACAAAGAATTGTTCAGATTACAAGAAGCAAATTTGCAATTTTCCTCAGCTTATAATCCCTAGTCCGATAGCCAATCTGAGGTGGTGAACAGATGCTTAGAGTAGTACTTAAGATGCATGGTTAGTGATAAACCAAATGAGTGGGTGAAATGGTTACCTTTGGCAAAACTCTGGTATAACACTAACAATCACACAACTACAAAAACAACTCCTATCTAGGTGTTATATGGGCAGGAATCTCCTATTCATCACCCCTATCTTCCTCGTTTTTCTAATATATAAGCCATTGATCGAAATTTAACCGTGAGGGAATGCCTCATTCATTACCTTAAACATCATCTCAGCAATTCTCAGAACCGGATGAAGCAGTTGGCAAATAGAGAATTGATAGAGAATTCGCAATTGGGAAGTGGATATATGTTAAGCACTAGCTATATAAACAGCACTCCTTAAAAGTTCATCACTATCAGAAACTCTCCCAAAGATACTTCGACCCTTTTCCAATTCAAGCTAGGGTGGCTACAGTAGTATATCAACTGTAGCTACCTCGTTATGCTAAGATTCATCATACCTTTTATGTATCCTTGTTCAAAAAGAAGATTGGAAGCCAACCAGCGACACCTCAATTGCCTAGGAACATCAATTATCAAGGTCAACTTTTGCTCGAACTAGTGGCTGTCTTGGATAGAAGGGTAGTAAAGCTAGGGAATGTTGCTGTTACACATGTCTGTCCGATGGAGCAATGGTTTTCCTAAAGATGCTACATGGATTAATTGGAATGACCATAAATATAAGTATCCCGCTTTTGATCCTTGAGAACAAGGATCTTCTGAAGGGGAAGGGATTGATGCACGAAGAAAATGTTAAGGTATCGATAGGCTGGCAAGCTGGGAAGCTAGTGAGCTGACAAGTTAGAATGAGTGCATGGTTAGGATGGAACTGAAGTCATTGTATGTGTCTTTCTTGAAATCTTGATTCCATATTCTTCTTCCCCTCTTTACAGTTTTGTTACAGGACTTCCATTAGTGTATCATTGCTAACATTGAAGTTTCTTATACCCATTAATGGAAATTCCTTCCTGATTTCAAATTTGGTTGAGTTTCTCCATCCTCATCCTTAATCTTACTTAGAATTAGCACTGAGATCATTTTTCTTTTGTATTAAGAGAGTGACGGAGAGAGAACAGATCTGGGCTGGAGACCCAATGACATTAAGTGACGGAGAGAGCGTCGTTTGAAACAATAAAAATAATGCGGGAGGGAGAAAGAGACAGGCAGATCTGGGCTTTTTCCGATGATGGAAGATAGATCCGGACTTTCCAATGAGATTGACGGATGGAGAGTGACTAAGAGCAGCGGAAAGAGACGAAAAGGTACTCATCAAAGAGAGGAAGAAAAGTAACAAGAAAATGATACATGATAAATAAGAAATATATTTAATATTCTACTGCAAGGTACCCAACGAAGAAATCATGATTTGTGCAGATGCAGATTGGAGGAAGTGTAACCAAAAAAAAAAAAAAAGATTGAAGGAGGAAGATAATCAACCAAAAGATTAAACCAAGATTTTGAAGTGAGAGAAGAGGGGGAGAGAGAGAGGTTTGATTTGTGAAAGGTGAAGGAAGATGATAAAGTCACGTGTCATCAGCATCTGTGGCCAGAATAGTATTCTAATTTAGAGGCTATGATTAAACTAGTTATGTGATTTGAAATCAACAACCAGGATTTATTTAATTATTAAATTAAATAATTAAATAATTTAATTAATATGCAACGTTTAATTATTTCATTTATTTTCAAAGTACTAGTACTTGTGAAGCAAAATAAATAAAACATAAATTATATATTTCAAAAGGAAAATACTGGTACTTTATTAAAAACTAAAAAAATAATATTTAATATTGTGTTACAAAATACTAATACTTTGTGGCCACAAAGTACTAATACTTTCCAATATTAAATATATATATTTTTTATTTTAGCCACAAAGTATTAGTATTTTGTGACCCATATATTTCCAATATTAAAATATATTTTTTATTTTCTTGCATAGTACTAATACTTTCTTTCTGACATATGTAATTTTTTTTTTTGGGTACCTTGACTAAAGCCACCGTCCAGTGTCCGAAACCGACTAATTTGGATTGATATTTCTGGAGGATCTCCCAACATGATTTTTTCAATACCCATTAGGAATCGAACTCATGACCATGGTGCCTTCAACTCAAAAGGTCAAGAATACGCTAGTTTGCAAGGTAGCAGGTTTGGAACCATTGAGGATTAAGATTTCTATGGTTTAATTCGTGAAGGATTAGATGGGTGATTATATGACTTTCCCTTGGAAGGCGATTTGGAAATGGTCCACTCCTTTAAAATTAGTCTTTTTTTTTTGTGTGGGAAGCAACATGGACCAGAATTTTAACTTGGTACAACAAATAAGAGGAGATATTCTGATTGATAGGTGTCCGTCGTGTAAGATGGTGTCAGAGTTGATAGATCATCTTTTGCGACATATGTTATTTATTAAAACATCTATTGAAAGAACTTGGTATTGTATATTCAGTGCTTGTGGATCTGGTTTATAACAACTAGGTGATAATGATTCCTCTACCTAGCGTTCTATGAATGGACAAAACACAAAGAGATTGATTGGCATAAATGCTGAGAGAAATACTTGCAGAATCAAACTCACTACGATCACTTAGTTGATTTGTTTACTAGATCTATCTTTGAACAACGGAAGGCACTTTGTTGATCCTCCAAATGCAACCAAACCAAGTCAAATTTCTAGCAACCCTTTGATCTGATGTAAAATCTTTCTAACATAAGAGATGACCCGGGGGAGAGAGAGAGAGAGAGAGAGAAATAGAGAGCGAAAGAACTTTTTGGAGTTATGTACCTAAAATATTGCTCTCTCAAGAACTCACTCTATTTTGGCTAAAATACTGCTCTCTCGTGACTTCAAAGAGAACTTTTTGGAGGTGATGTAACTAGATATTCTCAGAGCGTAAGGACAAGGCTGCATGCACCCATTTTACTTTCTCTTAAGCCTGCAGTGATGGATTTTCTTTTCCCTTTTTTTTCCAAAATATATATATATATATATATATATATATATATATATATGCCAACCCTTTGATTCCCATAAAAGGGTGAAAAGTTCCATATCCGATCATGGATGAATTATGCAATTTCATAGTGTTTTAAGGATCTACAGCGTTGGATGGATCATAGAGAAAGCACACAAACCCACGTAGCCATATAAAAGCTACCTGTGATAATGAAAATTAAAATAAAGCAAGTACAACAGAAAAATAAAAAAAATATAAATAAAAACAAAGATATATGAAAAAGCACAAGCACAAAATTGCACGTAACCAAATAAAAGCCTCCATCATTCCCTATCTTCTTTCTACCTTCACATTCATACATACAAGCTCACCTTAACCGCCCCACATTTTACTCTCTCACTTCTACCTCTTCTTCCCACATTCATCCTTGCTAATATTATTTTATCAAATTAAATATTTTTATAAAATAATAAATTACATTCTTAATGTTTCAAATTAAATTATTAAACAAAATTAATATATTAATTAAATAGAAAAAAATTAATATAACTTAATATATTAAATTATTAGATTAAATTACTTATATTAAATATTTAATTTGGTTAAATTCGTGACGTTATCATACCCAATCTACTTACGAAAGGCCTTTGAACCACTAACTCACAAGTTCTGATTTCCAGCTGATATATTTAATCATTTTTGCCTTTATCATTTCATCAAATTAAATATTTTTAATGTTTCATATTAAATTATTAAGAAAACTAATGTATTAAATAAATAGAAAAATAAAATAATATTAAATTATAAGATTAAATTATTTATATTAAATATTTAATTTCATTAAATACGTTGTGATACCAGATCTACGTCTTGTAAAAGACCTTTGAACCACTAGCGTGCAAGTTCTGGTTTCAACCGATATATTTAATCATCCTTGCCATTATCTTTTCAACAAATTAAATGTTTTTAATGTTTCACATTAAATTATTAAAAAAAACTCATGTATTAAATAAATAAAAAATTGACATAAAATAATATATTAAAGTATTAGATTAAATTATCTACATTAAATATTTGATTCGATTAAATACGTGACATTAGGATACCAGATCTATGTCTTATAAAAAACCTTTGAACCACTAGCTCGAAAGTTTTGGCTTCCAGTTGATATATTTAATCATCCTTGCCATCATCATTTCATCAAATTAAATATTTTTAATGCTTCATATTAAATTTTTTTTTTAAAAAAATAATGTATTAAATAAATAGAAAAATTAATATAATATTAAATTATTAGATTAAATTATCTACATTAAATATTTGATTTGATTAAATTCGTGACATTGTGATACCAGATCAACATCTTATAAAAGACCTTCAAACCACCAGCTCGCAAGTTCTGGTTTCCAGCCAATATATTTAATCATTCTTGTCATTATCATTTCATCAAATTAAATATTTCTAATATTTCTTATTAAATTATTAAGAAAACTAATGTATTAAATTAATTAATTAATTAATTAAAATAATATTAAATTATAAGATTAAATTATTTATACTAAATATTTAATTTGATTAAATACGTGACGATATGATATCAAATCTGTCTTATAAAAGACCGTGAAACCACTAGCTCACAAGTTCTAGTTTCCACCCGATATATTTAATCATCCTTGCCATTATCATTTCAAAAAATTAAATATTTTCAAGGTTTCGCATTAAATTATTAAAAAAACTCATGTATTAAATAAATAATAAATTTATATAAAATAATATATTAAATTATTTAAATAAATTATCTACAATAAATAACTGATTTGATTAAATACGTGACATTGTGATACTAGATCTACATCTTATAAAGACCTTTGAACCACTAGCTCGCAAGTTCTGGTTTCAACCGATATATTTATTCATCCTTGCCATTATTTTTTTTATCAAATTAAATGTTTTTAATGTTTCACATTAAATTATTAAAACAAAATCAAGTATTAAATAAATAAAAAATTGATATAAAACAATATATTAAAGTATTATATTAAATTATCTACATTAAATATTTGATTTGATTTAATACATGACATTGTGATACTAGATCTATATCTTATAAAAGACCTTCGAACAACTAGCTCGCAAGTTCTGGTTTCCAGCCGATATATTTAATCATCCTTGCCATTATCATTTCATCAAATTAAATATTTTTAATGTTTCATATAAATTTTTTTTAAAAAAAATAATGTTTTCAATAAATAGAAAATTTAATATAATATTAAATTATTAGATTAAATTATCTACATTAAAAATTTGATTTGATTAAATACGAGACATTGTGATACCAGATCTACATCTTATAAAAGACCTTTGAACCACTAGCTCGCAAGTTCTGGTTTCCAACCGATATATTTAATCATCCTTGCCATTATCATTTCATCAAATTAAATATTTTTAAAGTTTCATATTAAATTTTATTATAAAAAATAATGTATTAAATAAATAGAAAAATTAATATCATATTAAATTATTAGATTAACTTATCTACATTAAATATTTAATTTGATTAACTTTGTGACATAGTGATACTAGATCAACGTCTTATAAAAGACCTTCGAACCATTAGCTCGCAAGTTCTGGTTTCCAGCCGATATACTTAATCATCTTTGCCATCATCATTTCATCAAACTAAATATTTCTAATGTTTCATATTAAATTAAAAAAAATAATAATGTATTAAATAAATACAAAAATTAACATAAGATTAAATTATTTGATTAAATTACCTACATTAAATATTTGCTTTGATTAAATATGTAACATTGTCTATGTCTTATAAAAGACTTTCGAACCACTAGCTTGCAAGTTCTGGTTGGAACCGATATATTTAATCATCCTTGCCATTATCATTTCATCAAATTAAATATTTTTAATGTTTCATATTAATTTTTTTTAATAATGTTTTAAATAAATAGAAAAATTAATATAATATTAAATTATTAGATTAACTTATCTACATTAAATATTTGATTTGATTAAATACATAACATTATGATACCAGATCTACGTCTTATAAAAGACCTTTGAACCACTAGCTCGCAAGTTCTGGTTTCCAGCTGATATATTTAATCATCCTTGCCATTATCATTTCATCAAATTAAATATTTTTAATGTTTCATATTAAATTTTTTTTTTAAAAAATAATGTATTAAATAAATAGAAAAATTAATATAATATTAAATTATTAGATTAAATTAGTTATATTAAATATTTAATTTGATTAAATACGTGACGTTGTAATACCATATCCACATCTTATAAAAGACCTTTAAACTAGTAGATCACAAGTTCTGCTTTCCAGCCGATATATTTAATCATCCTTGCCATTTTCATTTCATCAAATTAAATATTTTTAATGTTTCATATTAAATTATTAAGAAAACTAATGTATTAAATAAATAGAAAAATAAAATAATATTAAATTATAAGATTAAATTATTTATATTAAATATTTAAGATACCAGATCTACGTCTTGTAAAAGACTTTGAACCACTAGCTCGCAAATTCTGGTTTCAGCCGATATATTTAATCATCATTGCCATTATCTTTTCATCGAATTAAATGTTTTTAATGTTTCACATTAAATTATTAAAAAAAAAACTCATGCATTAAATAAAAAAAAAATTGATATAATGATATTTGATTTGATTAAATACGTGATATTATGATAGCAGATCTACGTCTTATAAAAGACCTTTGAACCACTAGCTCACAAGTTCTGGTTTCCGGTTGATATATTTAATCATCCTTACTATTATCATTTCATCAAATTAAATATTTTTAATGTTTCATATTAAATTTAAAAAAAAAAAACTAATGTATTAAATAAATAGAAAAATTAATATAAAATATTATATTAAATTAATAGATTAAATGATTTATATTAAATATTTAATTTGATTAATATACTAATGCGTGAGGTTGACCAGTAGCCCAAAACTTTAATCCCCCGACAAATAGCATTGTTAATAAACTAAATTTTATTTTACAAATTTATAAAATCTATAAAAAATAAAATAAAATAAAATAAAATAAAATGCCTTATACCCTTACTTTGTTATGAAGGGTTCGAGAGAGAAGTGGTTCTTTTCTGACAACTTGTGCTTGAGAGTAATGTGTATTATTTTTCCTAAATTGGCTTTAAATATATCATATTTAATTGGAAAAAATTTTTAAAAATTATCGGTTTTTATTTTGGTTGTAAAGACAGAAGAAACTAAATATGACACAAAATCCAATTAATCCAATCAGCAAAAAATGTCTATGGTCATAAAGATTGCAAAATCATACAAACAAGATTTAAAAAACCATTGAACAAAAAGATTACCTGTAAACTGCCAACCGAACCCGCGTAGATCTCGGTTCACGTGGTTTTGCACCGGTTTTCGTTAAATCACACATCACATAAAAGCATGTCAATAAAAATCTGAAAATTTCGAAATGCAAAACCACTCAAAAATTAAAAATAAAAAATAAAAAAACAAATCTTACGCTGAGGTAAACTTCATCTGTAGCCCTAGATAGATCAGATCTGGGCAGGGGAGAGAGAGATGGATACAGATCTGGGCATCCGGTGACACTGAGTGACGGAGAGAGTGACGTTTGAATAATGCGTGGGAGATAAAGGGACAGAGACAGATCTGGGCTTTTCCCGATGACGGGAGATAGATCTAGACTTTCCGACGAGATTGAGGGACGGAGATTGATCTGGCCTTAAAATTTTCTTGTGTTTAAAAGAATCGAACAGAGAAAGAGGAGAGCAATGTTGAAGAGAGAGAGAGAGAGAGAGAGAGAGAGGAGATAAAAGGACAGTCAAGCTAGTCAAAGATATTTTCATTCATAAAGGTCTTCTGCTGTTCATCACCCAAGCAGAGACTGAGAGAGAAGCAGAGAAGAGAGAGGAAATAAAGGAGAGGGGGAGATGGCAAATAGTCCATATCTTGAGTCTGTGGCGAGTGGGTCCCACTGACATGACAGCCACGTGGCGCTCTCGGAAGGAGTAGGAGGGAGGAGTATGGATATATGGAGTTTTCTCCCCTCCCTTGGCTTCATCAAATGACAAGCAAAATTATTACTTTTTAATATAATAAATCATAATATTACTCATAAACGATTTTTTATTAAAAATCTATTATTTAATTTATTAATTAAATTAATTTTAAATTTTCCAAACAATTTTTAACATTAATATTTTTAAACCAACTAGTTCCCTAAATCAATATTGATAACTTACATTGATAAAAAAATCTAAAACTTATATGTTTAAAATTCAAATAAAACTATTCAGAGTAAATGTTATATATTAATTAAATGTGCTAATATTCAGTTTATTAATTTTATTTGGTATATTTTTCATAAAACTTTAAAATTATAATATTAATGGAGAAACGGCAAAATTATAGTTCCATAATCAGATTTTTAATTACATGATTGTATATGTTCATCGTTATAATATTTCAAATCTACTCGAGCAAAAGAAACATAAATTTCACTCAATCAAAAGCGAAACTAAAATTAAGAAAATGCATTCTAAGGATAACATTAACAATATCAAATGCTAAAATAATTCTTTTTTTTTTTAAAAAAAAGGCCTAATATATTGCAACTGCAAGTTAGTTTTTGTTGGAGCTGACGGATGTTGCAAACAGAAGAAAAAATTGTATAATTGCTTCAAGCCTCCAACTTTGAATTATTATAAACCCAAAGAAAGTTTTTCTCCTATCTTAATATGGAAAGAAAAAAAAATGGAAGGGAATAAAAACAAACAAAGTAGAGAAATTAAAATGAATATGAAATTAAATTTTGTAGAATATGACATTTAGGATGAAAGAACGAAATTAAATATATATATATTTTGTGAACTCAATGTTATTTTAGAAAAATCGCACACAAAGGGGATATATTTTAGGAAATGGAATGCCCTTTTGAGGATAAAGTTCTGTATTAATCTCCCTCTCTCTCTCTCTCTCTCTCTCCCTCCCTCCCTCCCTCTCTGTTTCACATATTTGTTTTGGTTAATCTCATTACATATTAGTCAAACATATGATTATGGTTAATTTGAGAAACTAAAATATGTTTTCGAGATTAATTTTAGTCCTGAAATCTCAAATTTATTTTTAAAAAAAAAAAAACCTCTAATTTGTATGTGAAGATTTTCGTACAAATCACTGAAAATAATTTTATGCGAAAATTACCTGAATCGATTTTTAAGTTGGATCATTTATCTTTTTTACGGACGGATATTTTAGGTGAACAAGATATTATGGATTCAAATCACCTTCTAATTTTCATAATCCAAATATCTCAATAATGAACGGATAATTTATCGTTGTTCAAAAAACCCTCTCTCTTGGTTTCATTTCTCAATCTCTAGAAAACGAAAAAATGACATTCCGCCATTTTTATCTCCTTCCCCCCTCGTATTCACACAAGGAGGGAAGTCCTTTTCATGTCTTTTTTCTTTTCGAGAGTTTTCATTAAAAAAAAAAAAAAGGAGTTGAGGGATGGTTTACTAATAACCACCCACCCCTTTTTTTAAAATTTAAATGGAAGGGGGCGGGTCTACCCTTATGGGCGGACCCGCCCCTTATACCAATATTTCTCAGTCATACATAAGCGGTAGAACCGTATGCAATATGATTATTATAATCAAATATCACCAATTTCATACAGACAAGAGAGCCGTGTGACTTGCGAGAATATCAAGAACTTTAGAATCATACACTTGTTAAAGATATGTAGCAACTCATCGTCAAAGTGGTAAAGAGAATATAATATTTCGCTATACCTCAGACCTCTTTTATTCGACACAGTAAACGTATCTCTTATTTTTCAAAATAATGTAAAAACATAGTTGACTCTAATCCAATCATGTATTCACAATTTCGTCTCTAAACACTAAGTCATAAACATAATTGACCGGTCTGTAAATATAGAGTAACGTATCAATCAAAAATAGTTTTCCTTTCATACTACTAATTTTCAACTTTATCTTAGCTGTTTTTTTATACATGTACCGTCAAACCAAATCATCCATGATTTTTTGATAACATGCTAAAATAGTAACATTAAAATAAAATTTCAAGAGACAGACGCAAGTTCTAAGGGTATAAATTGAAGTTAAGCATAAACCTCTGAATTTCATACAATGAGATGGACATAATGAGATGAAAATGGTTGTACCATCTCATGACTCATATGGTCACATAAAAACACGTAGTATGAAACACATGTTATGATATTTTTTTTTCCATTTGGAAGCGTATGTCTTCTTTTTTTAAAATAACGCATCGTGCAAGTCTTAGTTCAAGTATACACAATACTTGATCTGAATTTTTCTTCTTACAACTCCTCCGATATCTCACAATACCAAGAAAAACCCACATCTGGCTATTTAACAAATTTAATGAATTATGAGGATCCATTTCGATTATCATATATGTAATATAATAACCGATAATCTCTTCTTAGTATTTTAACTAAGGTGGCTTGTATCTAGTTAATCTACCATAAATTAACACACCTCATCTCTACATATCATACAAACTTTAAAGGCGATTGCTCGTATGAGAAAGTCAATCTCAAAACTTGCCCGACGTACTTTTAATTTCAAATATAACGATTTTGGACACAAAAATCAAATTCAAATATCATCAAATATGAGTATTATAATATATATACTTTTTGTATATGATCACAATCACTACCATAATAACAAATACTATCACAATCTATACAATCTATATCATCTAACATGTCTCACAAACATGTCTTTAGACATTGGCCTCCAAAAAATAACAAACCGCTACCAAATGCATAGATACATATCTCAATGTCATTCCCTCTTTTCAATCATGTCTCTGACAAAATTGATATTTGTATATATATTTGTTTTTGCTATTATATTTGGAATCTCACGTATAAACAATAACTGACCGATTATCATAATGAATCGTCAAGCTCTCACTGAGTTGCTTACTACTCCTAAATATTGCGACATCCACTTAACCAAAATCATTTTCTGAACTGCAGAAGTATTAATCACAAATTTGATTCCATCGTAGAAATCGATACACAGGTTTATTTCTTGCTTCTTCATGAGATGTCGCTATCAATGAGCAAGTAAACATAACCAGATGTAGATTTTCTCACATGCAAATCTCCTCCCCAATGAGCATCCGTGTATCCTTTCAATACTAGATCATTTCATTAATAACGAAAGAAATAATCTGCAGTTCCGCTTAGGTATCCTAATATCCTTTTTACTACAATCTAATCATTTTATCTAGATTGGACAAATATCTGTTGACCAAATCCCATAGCATGACAAATTTCAAAATGAGTACATATCATAGCGTATTTCACGTTCTCAATTGCACTAGAATACGGTACTTTGGACATTTTATCTAGTCATTAGGATTTCTAAGGCATATGTCATCTCTTAAACTAAGCACCTATAGTCACAAGAGTATCAATATGTTTGTAGTCTTTTAAATTGAATCATTCCAGAGTCTTTATAATGTAAAATTTTTGAGATAACTCCAATAATTTCCTGGAACGATTTCTCTGAAATTCAATTCTCAATCTGCCTCACCCGTATCCTTAATCTCGAATGTCATATTCCTTATCATTCGTCGCTAACAATATATTCTCGACATATAATGATAGAATTACAAACTCGTCATTGGACTTTTTAAATAGAAACAATGGTTTTCATCTATCATTACGAAATCATAAAAGAGCACATCTCTATGAAATCTCAAATACCATTGTCTCAAAAACTACTTAAGGCCATCAATTATTGTCTCCTTGGCCTTTAATGACAAAACCTTCTAGTTGTGTCATACAAACTTTTTCCTTAAGTTCACCACTGAAGAAGACAATCTTCATATCCAACTGACATAATTTTAAATTCAAATTTGTCACTATTACCAACTATACGCGAATAGAGATAAATCTTACTATTGGGAAAATGTTTTTTCATAATCAACACTCTTTTATTGGGTAACAATTGGACATAGTTTTCCAAACACTTTTCTGAATCTGTAATTCAGTTGGATCGCTAGAATTTAAATCCCTCCCACTGGGATCAACATCATTCTAACAATCCGCAGTAGATAAAGCTATCATTTGAATTAACTAATTCAAATAACAACTCTATATCCTTCACACTTCTTATGATAGGAAAATTATTCTCCAGAAATGTGACATTTCATAATTTAATTTCGATTACAGTACCATCATCTTGTTCACAAATAAACATTTAACTTTTTAGACTATCCAAGAGTATTTTTATAAAATACTCTTATTTCTATAGAGATCCAAAATTTTCAAATTTATTGGAAAAATCTCAAAATTCAAACTTCTAATCCCCAAGGTCTGAGATCACTGAGATACGACTTTCTACCAGTCCAAAATCTATCTCATATCATTGGTACTTTTTGTAAAGGTATTTTGTTCAAAAAAATATAAGCCACAATTAACCAGGTATCTCCCCAAAAATGGAAGCTGACAAATTAACCTGCGCCATCATGGAATACAAAATTTCATGTCTAGCCTTCACACTTATTGGACCACGAATGTCTTGCAATGAAAATTTAGCCCGTATAGTTTTTTCAAATAGTTTTTTTGTCATTTTTGCTATCAAGACAGCATTCACATATTGGTAAATCAATTTTTATGAGTGAACCCAACATTTTTACTCTCACTAGTTAATTTATTATGTCTTGCCCTAATGTGACCAAGTTTGTCATCTTATATCACATTATTAATATTTGCAAAATGATGAAACCATTTGTAAGCTATCTAGAATCAATTCGCGTGTCATTTAAATATAAATCAATCTTATATTTCTGAAAGTTCAAAAAATAGCCAAAATTCCAAAAGAACAGGAACAGATAACATTCCGTCGAATTTCTGACACCTAGAGAACAACATGCAGAATGAGAGTTTGGCCACTTTATAACTCCAATTTACAAGTGCCAACACTTCTAACGTCCACTTTTACATCGTTCTCTACATACTATCTACTATCAGAAAACAATTGACGAAAAAACTTATAAATGTCTCATTGTCTGTTCTAATATTCTGGGCTGCTATTTTGATCCGTTTACAATCTCCTTACTTTTCTTACTTTTATTCCAGTCCCTCTCATGTTTAGAGTCCGAAACTCTTTTAGAACTAGATTTAATAACAAAAGGTATTAGCTATGGATTTTGCAACACAAAACTGTTTATCCCCAAGCTGAATGTGGCAAGCAATATTTGAGAAAGTCTTCACTATGTTATTGTGAATCAAACCGACTTTCAGGTGGTCCCACTCGATAGGAAGGAATCAAATCAAAATTCAAACTTTCTATTCATTAAAGAGAACATGACCAGCTAACTTCCACTCTCTAATCAGCATAGTAATTATAATGAATTGTCATTCGGGAGAACTGATCACTATGCCATTTATAGGTATCAAATTTCATGGTCAACTATCTAAAGTGAGTCACTGGTACCTCTATATCTCTTTGAGGTACACCCTAATGTCATGAGCTATCAAAATATTGCTCACACTTAGGTATCATATCTTCAATCTGAAAACTAACCAGAGTCACTCAAGCAGTGAAATTTATCAGTTCTATGCCTGGTTAGCATCTAGTTCTCTCCCTTAAAAGGGTAACATTGGCCACTACAGGATATTACTTGACATGCTTGATGCTTTCCAAAACTTCTTATTCTTTCAACAGATTTCATGACGTCATATCTCATGATCATCGTCATTCAATTTGTCATTTTTATATAACTCTCTAATAATAGATTTTGATACTATGGTTTTAATTTTTTAAGAGAGTAAACATATATACTAATACTCATATCATATACGTAATTTTGCATTTCAATATTAACATCCATGACAGGTCAATATTAGGTATAAATTCAAAAGTTTACTATGTTTCCGATTATCATTTATAGTCCTAATGCATCACTATCACGAATTTAATTTGAAGTTACAAAATTCTACAAGTTTTAGGTGAGAATTACTTAAATTTTACCAATCTAAAACCTCTCACTTAAATACATAGAGTATTTAAATAATATTATAACTCTGGATGAGAATTACTCAAATTCTATAAATCCAAAATTTTCATTCAAGAGAGAGAGACTATATAAGTGCTTTTGCATACATGATCAATGAACATAACTAACATATATTCGAAAGAAATTAAAATTTCGAAAGTTCATTTATTATATGATCATGATCCTAATCAAGCATTCATTACATACAAAAGAAAAGCATATGAATGAATTATTTGATTCAAAATATATTCATTCATGATACCATATTTACAATTCCATTAGATAGTCTATCCCTAGGGGAAAAAAAATCTCCTTATAGTACGTGAGTTAGTGTTATTTATATTATGAGATACCTTTTCTTCATTTGGGTCTCCAGATTCCTGACCCTTCATATCTCTATTAATATGAGCCTCACATTATTAAGAATTACAATCTCTCTCAGCAATCATTTCACCAACCATGCTGTCCCAATAAAGAATTAGAGTATTTCTTAAAATATATACACGTCATCCTTCAAAAAATAATGACCTAACCCAAAAAGTTCCATATGTTATGCTTTTATGATCTCTAAAAGAAACAATAAAGTATGAGTTGGTCTATCAAAATTTGATCGAATCTCATCAAACACTCCAAACTTTTTAATATTTTAACTCTCATTCCGAAAACTCTAATATTCCGTTTAAATATCACCATTACTCTAAAAAATGAGTTCAATATTAGATTGGACATTAAACCAACCATAATATTATTATAAAATTCAAAATTATTTATTTTAAATTATATGCTCAATTTTTAAATAATTTTATGTTGAAAAAATAAATTTTTCACACATAAATGGAGAATATAAATAAAAAAAGTGTAAAAAATTTACACTCAAGTAGCCAAAATTAATAAAATAATTTTATAATTCCACCAAAAATTTTTCATAATTTTATCAGATATAAAAATGATTTTTCTGTAATTTTCTAATATTTATTGATTATAAATAAATGAATAAATAATAATTTTCAACTCCAGAAAATATATTAAAATTTACTAAAAAAGCCAAAATATATTTTCAGACTTATACAATTTTTTTTTTAAAAATTTTCCGGACTGAAAAACTATTTTTTGTAATTTTCTAACTGTTTATTGATTTAATAATCAATAAAAATATTTTTTATCTCTAAAAAATAAATTATAAGTCACAGAAAAATCACAATAAATATAAAATTTATTTTGGTGAAAATTGGAACCAAAATAAGCCCTTCATACGCCCCCACGCACCAACAGACCTAATTGTCACAAAATAAACTCTGAAAAAACTTTCACTCGCTTGTGGTTGCACGTGAGGCATGCGCCGCCTACCCAGCGGATCCGTGTCACAAAATTTTGGCTACCCCCATTTTCGATGTCTTTGAGTTCAATAGTGGTCTCGAATTTTTAATCAAACTTCTCTAACCTAGGGGATGGATTTTACTTGTCATGGCCGAGAGTGAGATTTGCATTTTTAGCACTATTCATCTTCTTTAAATTTTCAGATTTCGAACGAATTTTTGACAGATCATATCTCTCTTAATTTTTAGCTATTTTTTGTAATATTTATATAGTTGGAAAGCATTTTTCATTAAAAATCTAACCATATAAATTTAATATTACGAAATCTAATATTTTAAAAGTTACGAGTATATTAAATTTTGGTTAGAGTTTGAAATATCTTCAAATATACTCATCTATTGTATACGAAATTTTATAGATCGATCTACATCTCACAAGCATGCTATGATATAAAATTAAGAACATTTCGATAAGCCAATTTCAAGAGATCATTAATGAACCTCTAAAATTATACATGGTATTTTTTAATTTTTTAAATACCCAAATTAGGCAGGAAATAACCCTTATATGCTCTCAATGAAGATTTTCGTACAAATCATCAAAAATAATTTCATGCAAAAATTATCCAGATCGAAATTTGGGTTGAAACACTTATCTCTTTGACGGACAGGTATTTTAGATTGAAAATATATCACGGATTTGGATCATCTTCTAATTTTTACAATTCAAATGTCTCAATGATGAACGAATAATCGATCGTTGCTCAAAAAACCCACTCTCCTAGTTTTGTTTCTCACTCTAGAAAATGGAAAAATTACATTCTGTCATTTTTATCTCCTACCCCCGTCATATTCACAGAAGGAGGGAAGTCCTTTTCATGCCTTTTTTCTTTTGGGGAGTTTTAAGAAAAAGGAGTTGAGGGGTGGTTTACAATAACCACCGACCCCGTTTTTTTTTTTAATTTAAATGGGAGGGGGGCGGATCTACCCTCATGGGCGGACCCGCCCCTTATACCAACAGTATGCGATATTCTCATACATAAGGTGGCTAAGATAAAATTTCTAAAACTTGTTTTGATTTTTTTTGAAAAAATTGAAATTGAAATTATTTCAGAGACGTAGAACAATAATAAAATATATGAATATACTTAACAATAATATGCTTTGAATGCTCTCTATAATGCCATTATGTCCATAAAAACAACATGAATAACCAAACTTGAATCTTCAAAAAAAAAAAAAATTATATATTTGGGGAAAAAAAACTCATTTTTCTAAATTTATATGCCACACCTTTATTTTTGAAACACAGAAACTTTTCTCTCATCAATTTCCAAATCACATTGGGAAATTAACTAAAATTTGGATTTTATGATCCCAGTTTCAAATTGATTAAATTTAAGCTAATGATTGATCTCTTAATCTGTGATCTCTAATTTAAATTAAAAATAAAAATTAATGAATGGTTATTTAAAATTAAATAATAAATTTTCTTTTTTTTTTCCCTCAAGTAAAATAGAATTATTGTTTTCTAATTTATTTAATTTAATCATTAATTTTATTGTTGGGCTGATATAAGATTAAACAATTAGCATGAAAAGCATATAACATATTTAACATATTACATTGCACAATTTTAACATAGTCTATATTATTTTGTAAAATTACTTTTTCCCTCTTATACCTAATATACTCCGCAATGATTCCTCCTCTCGTATTTATAAATCCCCCTTTGTTGGTTAAAATTATTTTGCATTATTTTAAATTAATCTATAATATTTACTCTGGTTAAAGTGGATAACTTATGGTTCCCTGCCTACATTTCGAGAGTTTACCACAATTATAAAAAATAATTAAAAATTAATTTGTTGTCCAACAGAAAATACAAAATGAAAATTTGTCCTCCTTCCCTCACGCCTAAGTACACGACGTTACGCTTGGTTTTTAGGCTACTCACCAAACCTTTCAACAAATAATAATAATAATAATAATAATAATAATAATAATAATAATAATAATAATAATCGATAAATACTTGGTATTTACGTTCGCCACACCCCTATCAATGTCAACTATCCTGCCCGCCGGCCTTTTTCCCAAATCCCCCCTTGCTGCGCCAGAAATTTGAATTTTTGTCAGAAAAACTGAAACTCTATTGGTTTCTTTGCGGAGATCATTTAATGTTTCTTTTAAGTTGCTGCTTTGTCTCTCTGACTCTAAAGCTGAACCAATTACATAATATTCCTTCTCTTTCCAACGGTCATTTTATTAATTTTTATTTTGAATTTAATGTATTTGTCTTTCCAACGGTCATTTTACGATAGATATAGCAAAAAAAAAAAAAAAAAGCAACAAATTAACAGGCGAAGTTGGTGAAAGTGGCAGAAGCTATGGCTTTGTGAAAGTGGGAGAGTCTAGCAAGTATTGTGCAGGGCAGCCTGAAAGCTAGGACAGTAGGCACAAAACAAGAAAAACGAGGATCAGTCTAGAATTTTTTCCTACCTTTCATATGATCATATCGATATTAATAGGTGGGAACTCATGTAAAAGAAAATCAAAATTAAAATCATTAAATTCGAAGTAGTCCAAAGAATCAAATACTTTTGGTGAAACTTGAAATTATTATTATAGATTAATCGGGAAATTTTAAAACTTATTTAAATTGAGTTATGTCTAACCTCAAAGTTTGGTCAGAACACAATATTTTCCAAGAATCAGAGCAACAGTTTCTTGGAGAGGCATTTGTGATCAGACATGCTCGGACCCACCAAATTACACAAAAATTAAAATGAAAAAAAATATTAGTATAAATCTTTAAAAGAAAAGAATGCACCTCGCTACTTATTTTATTTAAAAGTTAAGAGATGTTGAATATGTTAAAAATTTTTCAGCATTTTGGAAATTGGTTCTTTAAAATGATAGCTTTTTAAATCAAATAAAGCATCAAATATTTAATTTGAGAAAAATTTTCTATTTGAAAATTCCTTCAAAAGGGGAAATGAATTTTTTTCAAATTAAAATGACAAAAAATAATTGCATGCTGGTTATGGGTCTGATACAACCCACACACCCCGCTCCACGACGCGCGTATGTGTTGCCATGCGCTTATGTCTCCCCTCTCACTGTCTTCTCCTCACTCTCTCTCGTGAAAAGCCAGTCTCCCCGCTCCTGTCTTCCCCTCTTGCTGTCTTCCGCTCTCTCTTGTGAAAAACAAGTCTCCCCGTCTCCCCGCTCACTGTCTTCCCGTCTCGCTGTCTTCCCCGCTCACTGTCTGCCCTCTCCTGTCTTCCCCTCTCACTGTCTCTCTCTCTCTCTCTCAAACAGAATTCCCGTGACAGCACACCATGGAAGGGTCCATCGTGGAAGAGCACACCACGGAAGGGTCACCAAAATCATCCTCCTCCTCGTCTACGACCACCATTCCCGTCACAGCACTGGACGGGCTGGTGAGTGTCAACTCGGTCTTCACAGTCGGCGTCTTTATCGGAATGTCTCTCGCAGCGCCAGGCCAACAATTTCTAGAAAATAGGGGCCCCTGCAATGCAGGAATCGGGGTCGCCAAGTATATCCTTTTTTTTGAGGCCACTCGCCGCCTCTCCTGCTCTCATCCGTCATGGCACAAGGATTGAAACTCGCCATCAACATTATCAAATCTAAAGACGTGGACGAGGCCTTCAAGCCATATATCAATCACGGAGGCCTTCGTCTCGGAATGCTCGTATCTGGAGTGAGTTCTGTCGCGGGTTGCGTGTTTTTGATCTTATCCATCGCCAATGTCATCCAGCTTCGTTTGGGATTGCTCTCCTGCGGAGGCGAATTAGTTGGGCTGTTTCAATCCTCGCTTGTCTGGTTGCAACTGGTCTATTGATCTACATTTCGATTGTCATATATGCTTTTAGAAAATAATTAAATTGTGTCGGTGAAATTTGAAAGGAATCCCACCTTTTTTTTTTTATCTTTTTCTTTTCTTTTAGCTTGTTCAATTTTTTTTTTAGGAGTCAAGGGGAGATGAATGTGTTGACTGTTTGATTTAAGTGTTTGATTCGAGGCAGAAGTTGTGAATTCATGTATGGTAGAAGTGAAATGAACTCAAAAATTACCTCTGTTTTTTTCTTTTTTAAAAATTAATATAGATTAATTTTTATTTAATTTTTACGAACCCGATGATCATATCATGTGTTGAATAAATTTAATGGTATAGGATATGAAAATATGCTTTAATGGAAATAGTTCTATTACCATAAGTTGAGAGACTGAAATGCCTTTTTTGTCAAAGTCACTTAGAAAGTTAATCTAATTTACTTCTGTTCACGTGAGACGTTCCATTTGATATAATAGTAGAACAGACTACTAATATAATACGACAAGTTTAGGAAAATCACCGATTGTGATAGTAAATAATTTTGCATATTTATCTCGATGACCTAAGATGATTTATTTCCATATTTCACAACATACATAATTTT
>JBAMMX010000022.1:4130199-4287342 GCA_037126225.1 Dillenia turbinata | reverse complement strand
GGTAGATCACGGCCTCTTAACGTTTTGGAAAGAAATGATTAAAATCCCTTGGCGGGTTTTAGCTCGGGTTCGGCTAAACTTTGAGGCAGAAGTGTTTTCTTTAGGGAGATTCTATGATTTTTGGAAAATATGAAATTTGTGAATTGTATTTGTTTTATAATGATCTGGTGTTTGATGTTACTTATGAATTGATTTGTTCAAATTGTAACTTTGACAATCCCCTCACCACTCATTTATTGTCCCAACATGTCATTGCACTCTATTCTTGAGTATTTTCTACTCACTCTCTTTTTTCTTATCTTTTTTGAAGGAGGAAGTATAGGTTTAACGGCTGACCCCTTACATTACATAGATCCGGCCGAGGAAAAGCTATCGGGACTTTTGTTGGTATTGACTCATCCTAGATGTAATTAGTGAGGCTGTAGATGGACCCATCGGAGGCATATTTTGAAGTGAAACTCTAATTTTGGCAAGCTGTATTTTGCAAGAAACTCTGTCGGTTGTATATTTTATATACAAGTATTTCCTTAAGTTAAATTTTTGTTAAAAAATGTTGTTCGTTATTTGTGTTATTTTCATTGGATTGAATGAGGATATTTTTATGGCCTTATGTAGGGCTTTAGGTGCGATGCTGGAGACGATGTATTTTTTAGATCACACGATGGTTGTCACGTACTCGAACTTGCGGGTTCGGACATGACGTGTAAGCCCAATACTCCGAGTGAACTACAGAAACTCACTCAAATTATTCTTTTGAAGATATTTCTGATGACAAGCTGTTGAGAATTATCTCGATCTCAGAATAAGATATGCTCTTAGATGAAAATACGGGTATAAAACGAAATTAAAGTTCTTAAAAATAGAAGTAGAAAATTTGTCCAAATCCTACAAAAATATATTTCGAAAATTTTATGAAAATGATGAAAAATTGTCAAAACTACTTTCGATCTTAAGAAGAGATTTTTCCAAAATCGGTTTGGGAACAAAAATGATTCAAAATTGATTCAAGTTCTAAAAAATTTTTTTGTTAAGGTTATAGAAGAAGGACAAATTAAATATCCTTGGAATTCTTTGAAAAATGACATAGAAATATCCATAAAGACACCCATAAAAGTACCCATAGGGGTTCTTTGACGAAATATGAATTTCAGAAAAAAATATAATAATGGTTTAAATCCCCGCCGGCATTTGTTCAGAATAATTTTTAGGAATAAAAATTATAGATATGATTTTTTAAGGAAAGCAAAAATATTTTTCTTGTTATATATGTCATAAATTTGATTATCTTGCTAGGAGTTGTTATATGAACAAACTTAGTATAAATCGAGAAAAATTTATTACTCTTACAAACTTGTTTTCTAAAGGACCCAATCTAGTTTGAGTTCTTAAGAACAAATAATCTTTTGTCTAGATTGTGCAGGAAGCGAAGGCTAGATTCGAAGGAAAGTGATACTTGAATAATGGATGTTCGAGATATATAGCGCAAATGCCTCATTGTCCACAAGCTGATAAAAGGATCATAGATTGGTGATTTTTTAGATGATCAGGAAAAATTATTGGCAAAGGCAATATAGGTCCAATTCTTCTAATATTAAAAATGTTTTACTCGTGAATGGTTTAATACATAATCTTTTGGATGTAAGTCAGTTATATAATGAAGAGTATAGTTTAAGGCATTGATTTTGATAAACTATTACAAGATAAAATTTTTGAAGGAATTAGATTTGAAAATATTTATATGGTTCAATTGACAATTTTAGAAAAAACTATTTGTTATTCATAAATAATGATACTCCCCTGCGGTATTAAAAAAAAAATTAGAATCGTAATTTTAAGCAATTAAAAATGTTGTTCTGAAAAAAAATTTGCATTAGTATTTAGCATAAAGCCCGAAAATATAAAGTTAGAATGTCGTCTCCCAGCCAAAATTATTGTTATCAAATCTTATTGTTAAAATATCAACAAAAAAAAAAAATTGAGTTAGATTATAAGCAAATGTGACAATACAAGTATTATTTGCCTAAGCAAAAATCTCATAGTTGAATCAAGTCCAAACATATAGAGGCTGAGATTATATCCAAATGGAGATATAAATTGAAGCCAGTTGAAGTAAATTAATTTGCAGATATTTTCAAATCTTTAGATAAGAGATTTGAAAATATTAGAAATGATATTAGAATATGTTTTCCCTGTTTAAGAAATGATGAGACTTGCATAAATGGGTAAAATTGTTAAAATATTTCCTTTATTATTCTATGTTCTTTATGTGATATTTACTCCAATATTTACTTTATTTTCTTTTTTGATAAACAAAAAGAGAGAACAAAATAAAAAGATATCATATACAGATTAAGGGGATAAATTTAATAAATTGTAAATTAGAGGTGGGAGTTTGAAAATAAGCATTTACTTGGAAATATGCATTCTTGATATTTTTGAATATTTTTTTATGATTTATTGTATCATAAAAAAGGTGGGAGATTATTAAGAAAATTGTTGTCCTTTTAGAATTTTGATGATACAAAATATTTTATAATATTTTAATATTTTTTCTAAATATATAAATTAAATTTTATTTGGATATTCCAATAAAAGCGGGTCATAAATTTATCATAGAAGATGCTATAAAAGCAAGATTTATTTGGACTATTGAGGCTGAGATAGAACAAATATATCTTTTCCTTATTTATTGAGATGTAATACCGAAATCGGTGTTAGAAATTTTGTATATCGTTATAATATAAGAATTATAAATTTTATTGATTTTCTATTTTGAGGTATTAAATTGAAATTTTAGTATGTTTAAAATATCCATGTTTCCGATTAAAGGAGTGCATTCTATTTTGATGATAAATTTAGAGTTTTAATAAAATGTGGGTATAAATATATATGAATATTTAGAGTTTTCTTAAATCTTTATTTGTTTTCTTCAATGGTATTTGTTAAAATCCTACGAAGCTTTGGGTTAAGGTCTTTTATTTTGAATGTTTTATTTATACTGTGAACTCTAGAATGGCTAGGATAGCCATATTCCATGCTTGCATGTATAGGAACCCCCTCCCCAATTGTTTGCTGATGTGTGCTTATGTGTACAGGGATGGATCGGATGGGTCCTTTGCATGTATATTGTTACATGATTTTTCCTATTTTTGATGGATTTGTGTATTGGAAGAATTATTGTGCTGATTTATAACCTTGTGGAGTCCCGGTATATAGGGAGGAACCTACCCATCTTTTGATAATCACGACGGTTGTTGCGTGATTGATCGGAATGGGCGTGATAGCCGATTTAGTATCAGAGCTTAGGTTCTGATTTAAGTTTGATGGTTTAGCTGTTATGTCCAATGTCCTGAAGTTTTCAAGATTGAGGTTTCTTAAATTAGGATTTTTTAAGGTTTATCACAGGTAAGGGATGTACCCGAACTTTCCATGGATTTTTAGGGACTATGATCGTTTTTTATTTTTAGGGGTTAAGCACTTGGGTTAGTACCTATTTTAAATTGTTAAAGTTTAAACCCTCCCTATTGAGCTTTGCTCCCCATACAAGAAGCAGAAATCCGGAATAGGATTGTTTTTACTCCACCTCCACAACCGGGTGATCATCACTTTATAAATTGTTTCTCAATTATGATTAAAGATCTACTTTGGCTTGTTTTATTGTTTGACTGGACGTTGAGTACCTAAGTAGTAATTCCTTTTGAATTAATTTCTTGAGGCTCGAAGTTTGATATTTGTTTAATAGGCATGACAATATGGAATTACTTATGATTAAGATATGAAGATAATACTTTTGAGGTGTATTTAAGCGTAGATGTTGGGAGCTTGATAAATGCTTTCATGGTTTATTTTATTAGGTATGATGTGGTATTTTTGTTTGGATTAATGCCACGGGTATTGATTTTTTGTGGTCCAGAACTCACTTTTGAAGAAGCGTGCATGTTGCATATGGTATAGTGGATATTGAGTGTCTATGTCGTCTTGATACATCGATAAGGAGGATTGACCATTGGTAGCTTTACTTCCATGAGATTGTGGTGAGATGTCCTGGTGTGTCTTAGTGATTCCTTTTCTAGGTTGTTGCAAGCAAATTTATTTCACAAGACCTAACATGTTTATAAAAATTCCATAGTTTTTCTAATGGTGTGACCTAGAATTTTAAGGACGGAACCAACTTATTTTGATGTATATGTGAATGAGACTTTAAATGGTAGAAAGGTTCTTTTCTTGAGGCCGAATGGGTTTATTGAATGTTCGGTTTAGGCGATTGAGATGAATACTTATGATCTCTTCTTCTTAACCCAAAGTTAGTCATATTAAGACAAGTGCTGGAAAAAAAATTATATAAGTACTTGCTTTGTATACTTTGGCCTCAATTCTTGTTGTCTGGTTTTAGAAACTTATCTCATATTTCTCTTTATTGGCAGGTGAGGAGCACTTTTACACAATCTCTTAAGTGCCAGTTGGACATTACATAAAATATTCTTATTTTAAATAAGATATAGTAGCGTATATATAATTGTCACAATATACTTCTTCGATAGAAAATATATTATTTTATTGAGTTGAGGCACCAACAGATTGAACTTTTCTTGCTTTGGAACTTTGGAGGGAGAAACTTAGAATAACTATATAGAATGAAATGTACATATTGAATGATCATCAACTTGATATTGTGTTAGGAAATTTGACTATGAGAGCTTTTTTCTCTACCCTTTATTTTATTAGAAGGACTGTGTTAGTCACCCTTATCTGTGAAACCCGGCCTTTTTGCTGTTACATTTCAAATTAAACATAATGGTCTTATAAAGTGAAATCATGCAGTTTTTTTTACATTTTAATTTCGATGCTAATTATATATTTTGCTGAATGATTTAATTCATAGTCCAGCGAGATGCTAGTTAGAACTAATAAATAGTCTCGGTGAGAGGAATGGCTTCCTAATCCATTAGTCTGCAAAGGAGCTTGGTTTATGAGGGGAGAAAAGAATTTGGGGGATTAATGGTAGTAGGATGGGAAGGTTTCAAGTTTTTGAGGAAGTGAAAATTTTAAAAATGGCTTCCAAAGTTTGGAATAAGAATCTTTTTGGAGATGCGGAGAGAAGGAAAATTTTCCTCTTCGAGATATTATTGAGATTGATTTGTTAGAGGTTGATACAAGGTTTGTCGGGGATCTTTTCGCTTGGTAGAATCTTGGGAATTATCTTAGAAGAGCTTCCCTTTGAAGGAGGAAATGAGTTGATAGAAGAGAGTGGATTGGAGATGAGAGGGTTTGTATACTGATATTAATACAAACATTTTTGATGTTTTAGTTGACAAGTAGATAGAGAGTAAATGTAGAGAGAAGTGGAGGTGAGATAGGAATAAATATATTTAATCTATAGAGATATGTATTGAGAGGTTATGACCAAGTATTAGAGGTATATTATCCAGATTGTTTAGTAAACCAATGATTACGGGAGCACTCAACCTCCTTTTCTTTGTGTTGCAGTTGGCATCTTGTAGAAACTAATGAGCTGTAGGTATATTTGTAATAATTAGCTTTGAGGTGAATGAGAATCAAAGTGCCTTATGATTTCAGTTGAAATGTGTTGGAGATCTCGATTCAATCAACTGAGAAGTATTGATATAAATACCTTCTTGTCATTAATTTCCAATATGGAAAAAAAAGGGGGCATTGATACCTGTACACTTATCGACGCGGAGTTTATGAGCTTGATAGGGAATTTGGACAAAAGATTACTTGTGTTTTATTATTTTTCTGCCATTAAAAATGAAAAACCTAATATTTAGTTTATTGGTTTCTTCTGCTTTGAGGTTGGTATTCCCATTATTCATTTATGTTCATTATTTTTGTGGATCATTGAATAAGATAATATAGCGAAGGTTTAAGTCTCTGTCTTTTTGGCCCTAGAGTTGGAAATGATGTCCTTCGTGACAATAGAATTAGGAATAATGAAGTATGCATTTCTTATCTCCAAAACTTAGATAATTTGGGGGTAATAATGCAAATACTATGTGATATGTGGTTATATGTGCTTGATTTGATTTGGATAGAATATTAGTAATATTGCATGATACTAAAGTTGATTGAGAATGATCATGATAGAATTATCTTGATTAAAAGATTATCCAACTAAGGATTTGAGATTTAAAACTTGGAAGGGTTCTAATATTGTCAGTGGATTAAGTTTTCTTACTTAGTCTAAGCTATATTAAGGTTGATCTACACTTCATCATATACAAGTTTGATGATATATGAGTTTGTATACCTTTTATACTAAGTCTTAAGATTATGCCATATGCACCATCTTAAAAGTTTATTATCTCTAAGAATATATATATTTTGGTTGCACCTATAGTTCATATAATTAATCTTGGAAGTAGGGATAAATGTGATTATTGATATGGACATAGCATGGTAGTGACCATTTCTTATTTAGGTCTCTTTTGAAAGATAATTTAAGGAATTTTCATAGTTTTGGAGTCTTGATAGCTTGGTTGTTGATTCTGAAGTTAAAGCATGTTGGTCCTAACATATCATGAGAAGTATTTGCCGGATCCTTCTCATGTAATTGAAACTCCTCCGATGGAGTTGAACCCTAACCCAGATCTGAGTTTCAAAGTACAACATGTGCAAATACTAGATCGACAGTTTAAACAGTTGAGAAATAGACAGATTCCTATGGTTAAATTGTTGTGGAGAAATAATCAAGTGGAAGAGGAGACTTGGGAGACTGAAGATTCAATGCAGAGGCAAAACCCTCAGCTCTTTGATGTATAATTGTATTTTGAAATTTCGAGGACGAAATTTGTTTTTAAGGGGTAAAGTGTTGTAATACCTAAAATTCGGTGTTAGAAATTTTGTAAATATTGTTATAATATAAAAGAAAATTTTAAATTTTATTGATTTTCGATTTTGAGGTATTAAATTGGAATTTTTGATATATTTAAAATATCCATGTTTCCGATTTGAGGTGCATTCTATTTTGATGATAAATTTAGATTTTTAATAAAATGTGGGTATAAATATATATATGAATATTTATTTATTTATTTATTTATATATTTATTTATTTATGTAATTATAAAAAGAAAAAGAAAAAGGAATAGTGGAGACGCAATGTTTTGCTTCAAAACGCCACGTCCCCAAGGAATTAGGGTTAGAAACCCTAATTCCCTTCTCTCTCCTATCTCTTCGTCTCTCTCTCTCTTTCCCGAACTCTCTCTGTTGCTTGCTCGCCGCTCACAGTCTCTCTCCCTCTCTATCGTCTCCCTCACCGGTGATCACTGAGCTACGGTCTTCTTTCTCTATTTCTCTCTCTCTCTTTCTCGATTCTCCCTCTAGTCTCTCTCGATTCCTCTCCCTGTCTCTCTACCGTTCACTGCCTCTTTCCCTCTCGCTTGCTTGTGCACTGCTTTCCTTGTCGAGAGCTCCTCTCCGTACCTCTGTTGTAGTGTCCATCTTAGGCCTTCAAAAAACCTTAGCCGAATCTGCGATTCTTCCACTACGCAGGTAAGGTGAATTTCTGATTAATAGATTCTAGGGTTTCGATTTCTTTAGGTGATTGAACCTAAATACTAAATGTTGCTTCGGTCTAGAAGTACTGTAGGTCCTGGGCTGAGTTGTAGGTGCACAGATGCTAGACCTGTGAAAACCCTAGGTCTTCATGAATACGCACTTCTTTGGCGAGGTAATGGACTAATTTCTGACAATAGCTCTAGGGTTGTGGAATAAATTGCAATTTGGTATTTGAATTGGGAGATCTTATTGACTTCACCTTTATGAAATGTATGTGTAGATGTGATCTTACCTGAAATGGAAAATGAGGTGCAATTGGTAGAATTGGAATGTATATTCATGAATTGGAAAAATTAGAAGATTCTAAGGCTATGTTAATTTAAGGAAATCGGAGAAAATTGTTTGAAAATTAAGAAAGTTTGTAAACCCTTGAATTTGAAGGAGAAATGACTTGAGAATTGTAATTGTTGATTTAGGACAATCCATTGGAGATTGAAAGGTGATTTCTTGAGTATTGATAGGGTGTAGAGAGCGGATAGCCTCCCTATAGGTGAGTGGATGGTCCGTTGTGTTATAAATGAGAAAAATGGTTTTAAATTCTTTCATAAATGATTTTGAATATTTTTTACATGTTTTATATGAAATTATCTATGATTGTGGGATGTCTGAAATGAAAATTTGAATTACAAATGCATCCTATATAATTATAAATGAATCTATGCCATTTGCATTGGATATTTGATTTATAAATACTTGTAGCATGATTTTGAAATTTTTTTGATGAAACACGACATATTGATTGTAATTTGAATGATTATGAAATGATGGTGCACGAATGTAATGACTATAATCATTCCCTCCATGGAGCGACCTGACGGGGTGACATGGGTGGGGTTTTATTGCGAGGGAGGTAGACGCGGTCTCTTCTCTGCCACGTCGGACTATTCGGATTGCACCCCGGTGAGGTACGAGCCAACGCCAAGGAAGGGGGTAGTGTTTTGAAATACTGAAATGGAAAACCCCTTAACGGGCTTCCGTCTGGGTTCGGCCAAACCCAGGACAAAAGTGATTTCGATGAGACCTTTGTGATTTTCTGAAAGGATGTTTGATGTGGATGCATATTTTGTGAATTCTCTTGATTTACTGAAAATACTTTTATATATATAAAGTGTTGTTTTGAGATATATTTTGACTCTCCCACATTCACCACTCATTTATCATACAATCATACCATTGTACTCCACTCACTAAGTATTCCCAATACTCACCCCTCTCTTTTACATCTTTCAGAGGAAGTTTAGGCCTGCGACAGAAATTAGAGTTTGGGAAGGTTTATCCACTGACTTGTTTAGTTATTATAGTGATGTAAGGTTATTTTGGTTTGATCTGAAATCCATGGAAGGGAAGACTTATATAATTCTTTTGGTATAGTTTAAATCAATACTTGTTTCATATATAGGAGCAAGTATTGATGGAATCCTTACATAGTTTATGTTGGAGTTTGTTTCGAACTTGTTTATTTTCTTTTAAATTCTATTTTTGGTAAAACTTATTGTTTGAATGGGACATTTGGTTTGAAATGCTGAATTTTGATATTTCCTTTTGATTTTATGAAGTTCTGTACATCTCATGCCATCTGGACTTTACTAATGCTGGCTTGTTTTGTTCAGACAAGTGTTAGTAAAATCCTACGACTATGATTTGGGATTTCTTTTATTTTGAATGCTTTATTTTTTGCTAGGATGACCATATTGCATGCTTGCATGTACATGAACCCCTCCGGGGTGACTGATGTGTGCTTGTGTGTACAGGGATGTGTATTGTTATATGATTTTTCCTATTTCTAATGGATTTGTGTATTGGAATAATTGTTGTACTGATTTGTAGTCTTGTGGAGTCCCGGTATATGGGGAGGTTCTACTCGTGTACTGAGATAACGCGACGGTTGTTGCGTGGTCGATTCGAGGATCGGGGCGTGACAGAAGGCCCAGTCAGAAATGTGAGTATAGATTGGGTACTATACTTACTCTAAAAATATGTTTAGATGTTTTGATCAAGCCATAATTAAAGGGATACCTTATGGGAAGGAAACTCTAAAAGAACCAAAAGAGGAAGGTCTCCAAGTCTAAACTATAATACGGGAAAATATTTTAATTCAAATGAATTTAAATTCAAATATGGAAATTGTGACTGTTGACTTCATTCAACAAGGACAGAAGAATTAGAAAGTATTTAAATTCAAATGAACTTGAATTTAAACATAGAAGTTACGGCTATTGAGTACATTCAACAAGAAAAGAAGATTTTTTTTTGTAGAGAAGGAAAGTTCAAAGATAAATGCATTCATCCGGAAAGTTCAGAAATTTTCCGAGGAAGGTGACATTATTATTTGGACAAATTTAGCTATCTACATCTTTGCATATGATTAAATTTGTTCACATTCGGGAATTGCATTTCAAAGAAGGAAAGTTGTTGCTCTTTGATGGTGATTTTATACTATCGCTAGAAGTTTTGAAGGTTGAAAAATTGAGTTAAATAAGGGCAGACGTAGAAGAAAAAGAATGACATACATGAGAGCAATTTTTCATATATTGAAGTGAAAAAAATTCAGCACATCAAGAGGGACACTTAGAAAAAATTCTTGCTGCCAATTTTTTTAATTATTTATACTCTAATTATTGTGAGTTGGGTTTTGAGTTGAGTTTTGTGAGGTAGATATTGTGAGATTTATTTGATCACCAATGTTGGACGAAGATATCTTCAAGCAAGTAAGATCAACAGTGTTTGAATTGTATTTTATAATTTCATATGATAGTGAAAAACTAACAAATTATTAGATCTCTACTTGCTGGCTAGAAGAGTGGACGTAGGCATAAGGTCGAACCACTATAAAATTGGATTTATTTCTCTATCCTTTTATTTTTATTTTACTTTTATTTTCTACTGCATATATCTAAATTGACCATAAGATTATATTATATTTAAGTGGAGTTAGATTAAATTTTTAAAAATCAATCAAGACAACCAATTCAATCCCCTTCTTAGTTATCATTGGGACCAACAAGTTCAATATTAAAACTTTCATTTTCTTTCAAAACTTAGTTGCAGCTAAAATTAATGTATTGAAAATTTCAATCTTATGTGTAGCCCAAAGAGCTGCATTGTGATGTTTCAGTCTTCTTGCAAGTTGACTTATGCATGGCTTTGGCTTATATCACCATTTGAAGATTATCCTTTTTCTTTTCGGGCTCATCGTGCTCATTTGTTTTATTCTTATAGGGTGAAAATTACTTAGAAATCGATGTAGATATGCATAGGTTTAGCGACATTTTTAGGAAAGGGTTTAAAGTATTCTTAGACAGACTAAAGATTTGTGTCCTGGATTTTGGCCTCACAATTTAGGCAAATTGGTGTAGTTCTATCCTAATATTTTCCTTTTGGCCATCAAGCTGCTATTTAGTAATCTTCTTTGAGTGCTCAAACACTGTAAGCTACCGGTTAATGTCTAATAAAAGGTTAATTTGTCATGCCAACTTCTGTATCCTGTTGTCTTTCTTTATTTTACTCTATCCATTGAGGTATTTGTGGCTTTTGTCAGTGCCTACAAACTTTTTGTACTTTTGGAACTTTGCTTCATTGTCACACACATAGAACTTCCTTGGCAAAAGCATTTCCCTTTGTATTTTGGACACTATATGTTTTGCCTGGAAATCTGTTTTTTGGGGTAATAAATAGAAATGTTCCTTCTACTGGACTTCAATGATGAGGATATATCTGTTCCTTGTTGGATGTGGTAATACTGTTGGTATTATTCTTGTGTTTGGTGTTATTTCCTTCGCATTTGAACTTTAATTTTTGTTGTTGAATCACCAAGATTATGCTTGCAATGCAACAGATCCCAGAGACAGCTCATCAATTGGGAAGGTATTCGGTCTCAATAGCACCTGGTTTCTCTTATAGGGAAATTGCTCATCACTGTGAGTCCTCACTGATGGGAAAGCAACATATGTCAAACTTGATGAGTGTCCAACAGAAATCGAAAAGTTCAATTATGAATGCTCCACGTGGTCATGATGATGAGGCAAAAGTATCGGTTCATAGGGTAAGTCCTTGCTTTTGTTCTCCTCAACTTGCAAAGCATAACATGATTCCAAGAAAAAAAAGGTGAATTTAAGCATGAAATATGGAGTGAAAATTGGTTCCATTTCCTTATGATCTGCGCTATATTATTAATTATGAAAAGATATTGGGTACATAGTATTGTATAAGATACTCATATTTTTAAATGTCTTCTAAGAAAAGAAAGGGATCTATTAGGGATAGTGGGTGCACATATTTTCTCATGTCTGGTATGTTGGTTTGTTTAAGGTAATATGTGTAACTATACAAATTTGAGCATGTTTAGTGCTGATTTCACAATGTGATTTACTTTTCTTCTTTATACATGAAGAAAATATATTTTGCCTTTAGAATTATCTATAGATTCTTCAGAGTGCTTCTATTCCAAGCCCATATGGATTAATCAGGTGCCCATGTTTCCATATGTCTATAGGAGCTCGAAAAACAAATTGCCAGATCAATAGAAATAGATAAATCTTATGAAATACATCATGCCCACCTAAGAGATAAAGAACATGATCTAGGAATGGCAATTTGGAATAAAATTAAATATGGAAAGATCTACAGGACAGTTCATTTATTTTATTTTATGTTTATTTTTAAACTGAGACAATACTGTGGAAGGAACTTGACAGGACATGGCCCAATCAGAGGAGTCAAAGGTTGAAGAGCCCATTCAGAGCACCTACCGACCGATACACAGCGATCGCTACTGAAATTTACCGAAGGGTTTTAGCCGCCCGATCTCCAGAACGACAGGGTCTTAATCGCTCCGCTAACCGAACGTAGTACACCTAGCAAGGGTGATTATCTCGATCGGGCAATCAAGCGTCAATTCTTCAACCGAACAAGACCTAAAGACTCCTCACCTGTCGAGTGACTGATCGATAGCCCACATCTCTAACGATTCTAAGGGAAGGCCAGAACATCCTAATAACCCTAGTTTTCTATTTCAAAATGGCATCTCTGGGATCTTTCAGCCAAGGAAAGTATCCCTCTCGAAGATGAAAATTTCCCAAAGGATGAGAATCACATCCAACACAGAATATTGAGTTCCTGAGATTTTCGGATCAGCCCGATAAGGAAGGTAGGGTTGAAGCCCCCAAGCGGCGCACGACTCTAAAAGGTATAAGATCTCTCAAAACCCTCTAAACTAGATACGCTCTCGAATCCAAACACATTGGGCATACTAATCACAGGGAATCACTCCCTCAAAGTCTCAGTCTATTCTTTCATTCGAAAATTACTCTTTATTGACTTGAGCGTCGGAGTCTCCCGGTTGAAACACCCTCCGACGGTTTTTACAGGTGTTTTCCTCTCCACTGATGGAGACCATTCGAGTCCACAAGGAGTCAGTATCTGTGGAGTTATAACCCACCTCCAACAGATTGGCGTCGTCCGTGAGAAATAGACTGATTCTCTGAAAACTCATGACGATGTCTACCATGACTGCCCCCGACACAGCACCTGTCAAAAGGAGAAGGCCAATCATGGGTTTTAATGATGATGATTTGCCAGAGGTAGATTTCGCGATGACCTAATCGTCATAACCCTCAAAATAGAATCCTTCACCATGAAAAGAGTTCTCGTCGATCACGGGGCCGACTATGATCTCCTCGCATGGGACACCTTCTGCAGGATGGGCTTTAATCCGTCTCGACTTCTGCCACCCACCGGGTCTCTTAGGGGACTTTCAGACAAGCCCACTTATCTCGAAGGTATTATCTACCTTCCCGTGACTCTTAGAAAATCCCCTCATCATGCGACTGCCCTGGTCCTGTTCTATGTGGTGAAAATCTATTCTCCATACAACGACATTCTCAGTAGGCCCGGCTTGGACGACCTAGAGGCACTGCCGAGCACAAGATATATGAAGGTGAAGTTTAGAACACCATTAGGGGTCACCATAGTATGTAGCGATCCTGATCCCTATATCCTATTCACGGCACAAGGTGCACAAAAAGTCTTCCCGGTTGATGCTTTAGAACCTAGAGAAGGCATTGAGTCAAAACCAAGCCTAATCCAGGCGAAGAAACAATTGAGGTCCCCTTAACAAGTGACCCTAGTCAAAACGTCTGGATAGGAGCCAACTTATTGCCTTCCTTATAAGAGGCCTTAGTCGCATGTCTGCAGCAATACTCAAAAGTCTTCGCTGGACTCTGGAAGACATGCCCTGTATAGATCTGTTGGTCATAACCCATAAGCTAACCGTCAATCCCGATTTCAAACCAGTTAGGCAGAAGAAGAGGGTGTTTACCCACAAACGCCAACGCGCCATCTAGGAAGAAGTTCAGAAGTTGTTAACGGCTGGGTTCATATAGGAAGTCAAGTATCCTGAATGGTTGGCTAATATAGTCTTGGTGAAAAAGGCCAACGGCAAGTAGAGGACGTGTGTGGACTTCATCGATCTCAATAAAACATGTCCAAAGGGTAGTTATCCGCTCCCCAATATTGACAAGCTCATGGATAACTTCTCGAGACACCAGCTTTTGAGTCTTATGGATGTCTACTTCGGCTATAATCAGATTAGAATGGCACTTGAAGACGAAGAAAAGACCAGCTTTATCACAGAGTTTGACACATATTGTTACCGGATCATGCCTTTTGGCCTAAAGAATGCTGGAGCAACTTTCCAACAGCTGGTCAATACAGTCTTCAAAAACCAGTTAGGCAGGAATGTTGAAACTTATGTTGACGACATGCTCGTGAAAAGCGTTACAGCTGAAGCTCATGTTGCAGATCTTGAGGAGACCTTCCAGATACTAGAACGGTATAACATGCGTTTGAACTCGACGAAGTGTACATTTGGGATCGCCTCGGGAAAATTCTTAGGGTTCATGATCATCGACCAAGGGATAGAGGCCAACCTCGAAAAGATATAAGCAATATTAGACATGACACCTCCTCAGACACTCAAGGAAGTGCAACGTCTGGCCGGTTGAATAGCTGCCCTAAGTCGATTCATGTCCAGAGTTGGCGAAAAGTATAAGCCCATATTTGACGCGTTGAAGAGATCCCGATGGTTTGAATGGACGCCCGAATGCCAAACAGCCTTTGAACGACTGAAAGAATATCTGATGCAACATCTGTTGCTTTCGCGACCTGTCCTCAAGGAGGAACTCTACTTGTATTTGGCCATCTCAGAGCGAGTGCTCTGCTCCGTGATGGTGAGACATGAATCCACTACTCAGAAGCCAGTCTATTACATCAGCAGTATATTGAAAAAATCGGAGAATAATTATCAGCCGATTAAGAAGATAGCCTACGCCTTGGTCGTTTCAGCGAGGCGCCTTCGACTGTATTTCTAAGCCCATACCATTGTGGTGCTCACTGACCAACCATTAAAACAAATCCTCCAAAAGAGGGATACGTTCGGGTAGCTTATCAAATGGAGTGTGGAACTGGGCGAGTTTGATATGCAGTATCAACCACGACTAGCAATAAAGGGCCAAGCACTGGCCGATTTCATCCTCGAATGCACTTTGCCCACGATGCTTGAAGAACAACTCGTGACCATCAAGAAGAATGGTCGGCCCCAGAATGGACTATCCATGTGGATGGGTCATCAAATTCTTTAAGAAGCGGCACCGGACTCATACTAGTGGGACCGAACGATTTTAAGGCAGAATACGCCCTTCGCTTTGATTTCTAGGCCACCAACAACTAGGTTGAGTACGAGGCCTCACTAACGGGCCTTCGGATCCCATAAACATTGGAGCATGAAACGTCAGGGTGTTCACAGATAGCTAGTTGATTGTGAAGCAAATCGAAGGGGTTTATGAAACCAGAGACCCAGTTATGACTAAATATTTGAACAAGTTACACGAGACGATGGACCAGTTGGGCAAGGTTGACATCCAACAAATCCATGCACGAGCTGACACTCTATCAAAGTTGGCTAATTTCGATTTGGTTGTTTCTAGCCGAACGGTATACATCGAAAGTTTACCGCATCCCAGTATTGACGAACCCAGGGAGGCTTTGCTTATTGATCAGTCAGCCAATTGGAAAGACCCCATAGAAGAGTATCTGAGACACGACCGTCTGCCAGAGTCCCCCGCAGAAGCGATGAAACTAAAATGAAAGGCAGCACATTATGCCATAATTGATGGGATCCTTTACCGCAAATCATTCACCTATCCATACCTATGGTGCCTGACTCTCGAAGAGGGGAACTATGCCCTCTGAGAAATCTATGAAGGAATCGGTGGTAACCACTTAGCCACTTGGAATCTAGTCTATAAAGCCCTTCGTCAGGGGTACTACTGGCCAACTATGAAGACCGATTCTGATAACTATGTCAAATGATGTGATAAATGTCAGTGCTTCTCCTTAGTGCTTCGGCTACCCTCTACTGAGCTTAACCCCATATCTAGCCCTTGGCCATTTGCTCAATGGGACATGGATATTCTCGGACCGTTCCCCCCAGCCGCGGGACAACGAAAAGTTTTGATAATAGTGATTGACAATTTCAGTAAGTGGGTGGAAGCAAAACCTCTAGCTCAGATCACGACAACCAAAATCCAGTCCTTCATATGGACTCATATCATTACTCGGTTTGGCATACCACACGTCCTCATCACGGACAATGGAAAGAAATTCGACAACCAACGCTTTCGAGAATTCTGTGGAAAACTCAAGATTCAGCATCAATTTTCATCAGTTGCTCACCCACAAACCAACGGGCTAGCCGAAATAACCAACCAAATGATCCTGCAAGGACTGAAAATGACACTGGATGACGCCAAGGGGCAGTGGGCCAAAGAGCTTTATGGAATTCTCTGGTTATATCGCACTACCCTCTGAAGAGCAACGGGAGAAAAACCGTTTAGTTTAATTTATGGAAATAAAGTAGTCATCCTCGTGGAGATAGGTATTTACTCACTTCGGGTAGCTCAATACGACACTGGGCAAAACGAGCGTATCCTACAAGAAAAACTGGACTTGCTTCCAGAACTACAAGAGTTCGCGTCGGCACGTATGGTAGCCTATCAACAGTAGATGACACGATATCACAACCGAAGGGTTCGGATTCGAGCATTCAGACCTGGCCAACTGGTACTAAGGAAGGTGGAGACTACCGGTCAGCTCAACCTTGGGGGTAAGCTCGCCCCTAATTAGGAAGGTCCATATCGAGTACGTTCCGTGATTCGACTGGGAACGTACCGACTCGACAATCTAGACGGATCGCAGTGCCTAGGACTTGAAACTTGGAGAACCTGCACATATACTATCAGTAAATTTCAGAGCTATCTCGCAACCAGAAGATTTCCTATTATTCGTACGCGTCGTCAATAGGGGATGTAACCCCCCAGACCGGTGGACGCAGCTCACAATTTAAAAATTTCCTATCGATCGAAGGGTCTCAGTCGCCCAGTCTCTATCATTCGTACACGTATTCAATAGGAGATGTAACTCCCCAGATGGGTGGACGGGACCCATAATTTAAAAAATTTTCTATCGATCGAAGGGTCTCAGTCGCCCGGTCTTTATCATTCGTATATGTCATCAATAAGGGATGTAACTCCCCGAACGGGTGGATACAACCCACAACTTAAAAATTTCCTATCGATCGGAGGGCCTTAATCGGCCAGTCTCTATCGTTAATATGCGTTATCAGTAGGGGATGTAACTCCTTGGACGGGTGGACGCGGTCCATAACTTAAAAAAATTTCCTATCGATTAGAGGGCCTCAGTCGCCCAGTTTCTATCGTTCGTACACGTCGTCAATAGGGTATGTAATCCTCGGATGAGTGGATGCGGCTCACAACTTTAAAAATTTCCTATCGATCGGAGGGCCTCAGTCGCTTAGTATTTATTGTACGTACGCATCGTCAATAGGGGATGTAACTCCCCGGATGGGTGGATGCGGCCTACAACTTAAAAAATATCCTATCGATCGGAGGGTTTCAGTCGTCTAGTTTTTATCGTTCGTACGCATCGTCAATAGGGGATATAACTCTCCGGACGGGCGGATGCGACCTAACAACTTAAAAATTTTTTATCACTTGGAGGGCCTAAATTGGCCAGTTTCTATCGCTCGTGTAAGCCACATGGAGTCTCCTAAGCAAATGAGTTTGACCCCCTAAACCCGCCGACTGTCAATTTAGTAGTCCGAGAGGTTGGTGTTGCTCAGCATTTCAGGGAGGAGCTTAAAAGATAGACCTACTTAGACGAAGGTTGAAGAAAGGCGTATAACCAGACAAGGAATAGGAAAAGAGAAGGGGCAAAATTCAAGTAAGTAAAGTATAACCTTTCATTTATATCTACACGAAATAGTACATTCGGTTACATAAAGTATACACATAAGCTGCTAAGTCAGGTTGATTACACCAAGAGAGATACACAATAGGGTCATTCTTGAAGAGGAAGAACATAATCCCTACACTGGAGAGTACAAAAATGTAGTGCTAGGGATAAGAGAAGGTGAGCCCGAGTTTTGCCACCCCGAATGCGACTTGGGCCAGACCTACTATCACACCCCGAACCGGGATCGTGAACAGCCACCCATTGCCCTAGATGCCAGCTGTATTTTTACAGAAAATCAGGTAGAACCTCTCCATAAATCGGAGGTCTCCCATGTACAAATAAACCTGTTTAATTCTGTAAAATTCAAAATCATCCTGTAATTAAAATAAAAGGGTTATCCCGACCTCACAACAACCCACCAACCATGGTAGACATCCAGAACAACGCCAGGCTAAGTAAATTACCAGCAATCCTAGCCACAGCCCTCTACTGTCATGCCCAACTAGAGCATAAGCAGCCGCCACATTGAGCGGGTCTAAGTTTTATAAAATTTACAACAATTTTTTCCAAGTTAACGTTCAAACACTACAATTGCCTCAATGCAAATGAAAAATGAGAGTTTCACAGATAAGGTACATAAATTATACAGTCATCTCAAATTAAGTACACGGTTAAATACAAATCTCAATATCTAGACCACGCATGGTCGAAAATAAATTACGGAATTCATCATTTAAATTAAAATTTGATCTCATCGTCGTGAATCACCTAAATCCACCAAAATCTCAAAAATTTGAAGCGTCGCTCTGGCACAACAATAATCCTGTCTGAGGAGGGAAAGAAGAGGGGTGAGTACTCAGGGAAGAATACTCAGTAAGTGAGTGGGTCAATGTAATCGTCTAATATGGAGTGTGAAACTGGAGTGTCAAAGCGTAAGTATACAAATCATATTTTAAATCATTATGCTTTTCATTTCAACAATATATCATTAGCACGCATTATCAAGTTAAATATGCATCCAAAGCACTGTCATTAAAATCATAGAGCTGCCAGCCGAAAGTGTCCTGGCAGAGGTCTACCTCGACCTATGACAGGCGCACCGAAGGTGAAATATGCAAATTTATTTAAAGTGCTCTCTACCCCGGCGTTGGCGACGGACCTCGTCCAGGTGCTGACTTGGAGAGAGTATTCAAATCCTCCCCCTTTCGGGATCAACCTGGCTAGTACCGTGTCGTTAATATAATCAAGACAACTCGTGGGATACCCTAGGCCTAGGCATATCCGGACGCCACCCAAGCGCCTCTCACGGTGTTCTTCGTAGTTACGGAACAATACATACCAAAGCTCTCAAGGCGAATCAATATCGTATCAAGAATGTGCCATAAATCAGGTTCACAAACCAAATGTAACATATAGCGTAAAATTGCACATTATACATTTCAACCACATGGATGCATAATTTCATAATTTAACCCAATTTTTGGACACTCCATCGGTTCACAAAAAGTCAGTTCTAAAACCAGTCAAAACATTTCAAGCACACGACAAATTATGCTCATTTATCAAAATATTGTAAAACAGGGTTTACATATTAAACAAAAGCATTGAAATAAATCCCACTCACTGTATACGGGAGAGTCAATCACTCCCTACAATGCACAAGTATCGAAACTGTGCTCCTCTCGATCGGTCTCCAAGTAGGTCACTACAATTGTAACACATCACATATGTCATGAATTGAAAAATTACTAAGTTAATTAGCATTTTAACTAACCCTATATCTAGACCAAAACTAAGGCATACTAAATACTCTCTCAACTACGCGCATTTCATCTTCTTCTTTCTCCATCACCAACAACAACTTCAATATTCCATACATTCATTCTACATAGTATCATCAACAAGCATACATGCCTCCCATTCCACCATTTGCATACACAAAACAATCTACATACAAACATATTTATTCTTTATTAAATTTTCTCCTTCGACATACAAATATAATACACATACATTGGTCATACATACACATATACATATTCCTCACACCTCGACCTCAATTATATCCATGCACATTCACCATTGCACCACAAAAATTCTGCACACTTTCTACCATTCTCTTTGGCCTTTAAGGTGATTTTAGCACACAATAATATTCTATTATGCTCAACCAATAACACCACACTTTTCAGCCCATATACATTTGCATATACTCATAATTCAATCATATGAAATCCTACTCGATCCTCAATTGATCTTTCCTAATACACAATTACAATTATGTCATCAATTTCCAATTAATTTTTGGGTTTATCCATTTTCCCTAATTTTGCACAAATCCAAATTCTTCGATTTATGAATAACCTGTAATGTCATCAATTACATTTCATTTATAAATAAATAATAAAATCAAAGCCAAGTCTAATTCAATCCTAAAACCACTCAAAGTCAGAAATATGTCTAAAATAAATAAATTTTCTACATGATAGAAAATTTTTGAAAAATCATAAACTTTTCGATTCCCATCCAAATATTTCAAACCATATGTTATTTTCAAAGTATGGAAGTCTATTTTCATAATACAGAGATCGTATTTAGATTGCCTATATGCAGAACAACTTATAATGAAAAAAGCTATATTGATCCTTAAGTTCCAACTCCAAATTCTAATATTTTCATGCATATTTCAAATTAACTCTGAGGAAAACCATTCAAATCAATTCAACTCGATCCCATCATCCTTTAATAGGCTTCTTTCATATCAGACAGCCTAATTCATGAATTATCCTATACTTAACCTCACAAATTACATATAAAATATCAGAAATGCATCCTAATCGAATCTAACATACATTCTAACATATGCGATACATTCCTACTCTAAATTTACCCTAAATTCAGTTAATTAATCGAAGGAACCAAGAATCCCTCACCTAGGGTTTTTAACATTTCACGACTCCCGTTCGAATGTCTCCTCAATCCACTCCAAGATCTGCAGTGCTTCCTAATCGAAAGAAGACTTATCAATTAGGCCTAATGACGTAGCAAAATTGAAACCCTAGATTTAGAATTAGAAATCAGTTCTTACCTGAGCAGGGAGGGAATGCAGTCTCGGCCTAGGGTTTCCTAAATCTGTTGCTCCTGTTTGTTGGGACTTCTGCAAAGGTTGCAGAAGGGAGTTGCAACGATGAACTCGGTAGAGGGAGCAACACCGCGTGCGAGCGGGGAAGAGGGAGACAGGGGACTATCGCGTGCGGGAATGAGAGAGACAGAAAGATCGTGGCAAAAAGAGATTGAGAGAGAACTGAGAGAGAGAGAGCGATCGAGTGAATAGAGAGAGACAGAGAGTGAATAGAGAGTGGGAAACAGAGAGTGAGGTAGAGAGAGAAGACAGAGAGGGGGTCGGCTAGGTGGTGGTGTACGGTGGCAACGGTAGAAGATGGTGACGGTATGTGGTTGATCGCGGCGGAGGGAGGTGGCGGAGAGGGAGAATCGAATGGGAGGGAGAGATCAAGAGAAAGAGAGAGAGTAGACAGAGAGAGAGAGAACCGAGAGGAAGGTAGAAAGAGAGTGGCGGTGATGACGGTGGTTGGTGGCGTGCGGTGGCGAAGAGAGTGAGGGAGAGAGGAGGAGGGATTGGTGGAGACGAGCGGAGAGCACGAGAGAAATCGCGAAAGGGATAGATTGAGAGAATGAGACAGATAGAGAAAGAGACGGAGAGGGAGGGAACCGAGAGAGAGTAGGGCGGTGAGCGTTAGTGGAGTGTGGCGGCGATGGCCATTCGCGGCGGAGAGGATGGCGGAGAATGCGAAGAGATTCGCGAGGGAGTGAGAGACGAAGACAGAGAGAGCGAATGAGGGAGAGAAATTAGGGTAAAAACCCTAATTTCAATTTGGGGGCAAAACGCTGCGTTTTGCTCCTCCCTTCTCTTTTGTTTTTTTTTTTTACAAATTTAAATAAATTAATAAATATCAATATATATATTTTTATATCCACTTTTCTTTAGAATATAAATTTCGTAGAAATAGGATTTTCTGTGAATTACGGATACGACATTTTAAAACATACCAAAATTTCAAATTTAATACCCCAAAATCAAAAATCAATAAAACTAAAATTTTTCTATATATATATATATAGACTGAGGAATATTTATATATTTCATGAATAGGAGTACAGTAGTATGAACACCGCAGTGTCGGTGCTACATTTTTTAACCCTCTAAAAATAAGTTTCGTCCTCGAAACTAGAAGAAAACTATACAACAAACAAATGGTGGTACTGTCTCTTTATAGCTTTCTCGGGCTCCCAGGTTTCCTCCTCGACTTGGTCACTCGACTTTAATCAACCCAATGGCTCCATTCCGGTAAAAATTGGAGAAATAAAAAGTCCAATTACTTGGATCTCTCCCATAACAACTTGATGGCCTCGATTCCTTGGATTCATTTACCCTAACTGATTGAGCTATCATTAAATTTAAGGGTTTATGCTTACTAAATAACAAAATCAAGGCTTTATTCTTCCATGTTTGAGTATTTTGAGAACAATTTACTAAAATAAAAAGTCACCAATAGTGGTAAAATTCTGGATCCACCCCTTTCAATTTCTTTCTAAGAATCCAGCTGCTTATTATTATATGAAAGGGGCTCCCAACATGAACAGCAATAAGTCTTCCCTAGGGTTACAAGTAAACCTTTCATTAGGCAAAACTATATCATCAAAATGATTAAATCAACAAAACATCTCCTAGATAAATATAGATCTTCTCAAGGCATTATCGTATAAAATCTCTCTACTATCAATCATTCTATCTAAAGTAACATTAACTCGTCAAACAAAATTAAAACCTACTAAAACGAATCATTTTCATCTCAGGTATCTGCCATTGTAAGTCTCATTTATAATAATACTATCATGTTTTACTTGTTACACATATCTTACTTGTTATGCATAAATGTGCTTTTCAAAATTTGACTTTAGCCGTTGCTAGAAATCAAAGTTCATATTTCGAATCTAAGATTCTTCTAAAGAATATTAGGAAAGACTGGAGTGAGCATAGAAATTTCTTAGTGAATAGACAGCAATGGCATATTGAGCATGAATGACGGATGAAGGTAGTTGTGCCAAACACATATAGACATTCACTCTCGTATAATGCCAAAATCATTTGTAAAAACATAAATTCACATCAAATTTTCCATGACTCATATTTTCTAATTTAATAAACACTTTATATTTTCTTTTCAATAATTTTGGGGTTTGCCAAAACCATCCTCCTACCCATGGTTGTCGGTAGGATCCGCCAAGAAATTTTTTTCACAATGTTTAATAAAATACCCCATTTCCTTGGCGTTGGCCCGGAGTTCCATGGGGTGCCACCACATTATCACGGGATCAGCTTGTGGAGGCTTCCCATCTCACCTACCACCAAGCAAAATTTCTCTATCTCAGCTTTAGCCACGCTGCCTCCATGGCCTCAATTCGTGGCAAGACTTAGTCTTTTTCCAGCACCATGTTACCACAATCAATACCAAAATCAATTCATGCTCAATGTATAAAATAGAGCAATATTTCGCAATTCATATGTATATACAAACGTAACATGGTGCAAACAAATCAATATTCAATTCACGAGTCATGGATTTATTACAAAATTCATTTGAGGCACACCACAATCATAAAATATTTTAAATCTCTTTCAAAATTTATTTCACAAATCAATTTGAATTCATTTGCCCATTCACATGCAACATAGCTGTCTATTCATATCTCCTATAAGGGAGTTAACCAAATTATCAACGAGTTAACCCAAATATCTCTAAATTTGGAAACAACTCAACTCAATACCTCAATGAGTTGACCACCAATGAGTAATACTATATGTCTAGGGAAAAAGAATCAAATGACAATTTTCACCAATTTCAATCAAGGTATACAATCATTAGTAACACCATGAATATCTCAAGACATCAAAATCATCTCTCCTTAAATTCATTATCATGCAATCACGATCGCTTAATATTTGAATTAAATTTTAAGAAAATACTAAATGATAACAATTTCCAATTTCTATTTTCTCCTATCCTTTTCCAATGTCAGATCGAGATCAACCTCCACCAATCATCTATGAAAATAATATACATAGAAACAATCAAAATCAATATAATCTTATGTCCAATCATCAAAATGTCTTACCCTATAATAGGGTGTTAACAAAACTAGAAAGATTTTTCAATGGAGCTCTCAAGATCTCTCAATGAAGTTCCTAGGCAAACACTCCTTCAAAACCAACACTTTACCATAGCGAAAATTTATTTATCTATCTAAAAGTATCAATGGTTGGAACAAAGGAGGTAATAACAAGGGTGACATAAGAGGGAATTCCTTACTCAAAGGCAAAAGCACGATAAAGACATTTGCTTAACAAAGAAATAAAAGAACCAAGTGAGTCAAAGGCTACGAATCATTAATTTCATTATAAGGGCAATCTTCTCACGATTTTACTGCCATCAATGTTTTAGAATTAAACTAATAATTAATCACCTATAATATTTCCAACCTGTTAAAGTATATTTACATTAATCATCTTAACTTAACCATATGCAACCACAGTGGGGCATCTGCATAACTCTCCATCTATTTTTGAATCTATTATTCAATACCTCATTTTCATATTCCTATATGACTGCCAACAAGAACTAAATTTTAGATCTTTACATGCCACAATGGCCCTTTTTTACCCTAATAGTTCCATAAGTTTCCTTATCCAACTTTCAGAGGTCCTTTGAATTTATGATGCACTTGAAATCCTTTGTCTCAGCTACCAGGGACCCATATAAAGTTTTTATCAACTCTTACTACTAGACACTATACATAGGAATGATAGAACAAAATCTTCTTATGAGCCGATATCTTGGGATATTTATCTTTTGTCACAAGGAGTCAATGATCACGTGTTCTACACCTGATTTTGACTTACATCATAAGACAAATGACTTGTAGCGTTTCACACTACCAAATATCAAATCACCAAGAAGCATGCTCAAATGGCACATTAAGAGATGTACATATACTCTAATATCTGCTACAAACAAAATATTCATGATTATATCTTCATGTAAATACTATTTATTAATTCTGTCTGCTTCTTCATTAGCAAGAGATGAATACAGAAACTTATACTAGAATGCTGACCTAAAGAAGTCAAACGCCCATATTAGATGGGAAATACTTTGGACCAAGTGGGCAGATATTTGCATTCGTCTGTTACAAACATATCATATCATCATGAGTCAATATAGGTACAATCATGTACTCTAGACATCATTTTTACTTCAAGATCTCTTAAAATGAAAAGAACCTAACGCCTTATCATTTACATATACTAAATCCCAATATGAGCTCTACAAATAAAAATTCTCATATGGTACTTATGTTGATGGATCATAAAACCCTAGCATAACAACCATTATATTACACTACATCATTTCCCCTTGAAGTGACTTTTACACTACAACCTAATTAGGCGTCAAGATATTAGCTCAAAGGAATTTCTACAAGGGTACTCATTATCTAGTAATCTCTCTATTACCCGCAGCCTATACTCCTCACTCAACCCTAGATCTGTCAAGATCTAACGGATCCGATTGACCCAATGCTTAGCCGATGTGGCATTACCGAGTTCAGAGAAGTCTGTATAACCTGACCGATGAGCTTCTTTGACCAGCTGAGTCAGCACATAGATGCGCCTAAGTGTAGAGGAGGTAGTATTGTTCAAACTAGACACTATAAAAGAACGACTGCCAGTGGAGGATCTGGCACCACATGAGTAGGTCCTGTAGGTAGGAACCGGCACGACCGTAAGTGTCGGCGCTGCCATCGATGGTAGTGGGAGTGGCATCTGAATTCAATAGGAGGTGTACCATCATACACTTGTCTAAATGCATCTGATGATAGTGATGGAACCGTGGCTATAATAGCTGGCTGAGAAAGTGGTAGAAGGGTACACATGACGAGAAAACTTCCTCGGGTATTCTAGATATCTCAGGTACAAATCTTATACCTCATCTAGTAGTCATAGCCTTACAATGGAAGAACTTTAATTGGGTATGATTCAAAGATTAGGGTTAGTTACGAAGTAACTAACCCCCTATAATGAATAAAGTTATAAGTTTAAGAACTGATAAAACTAATATGCTAGGTTAGATACGCACCATATCTAACCCCCTAAAAAGAATAACTCATATGCCTAAGACCATGTACTAGGATCCCATGACTGTAATGAAACTCTCATATACATTGAGGACTTTTAAATCATACTTGGGAATATTTTCAAAACTATTTTATCAAACACAGCTCTCAACCTAGGGCTCTGATACCAATCGAACTGTCACACTCTGAACCAGGATCGTGAACAGCCGCCTGTTGCCTTTGATGCCTGTTGTATTTTTACTATAAAATCAGACAGAACCTCCCCATAAATCGGAGGTCTCCCATGTACAAATAAACCTGTTTAATCCTGTAAAATTCAAAATCATTCTATAATTAAAATAAAAGGGTCATCCCGGCCTCACAACAACCCACCAACCACGACAAACATCCAGAATAACGTCAGGCTAAGTAAATTACTAGCAATTCTAGCCACAGACCTCTACTATCATGCCCAACTAGAGCATGAGTAGCCGCCACACTGAGCGGGCCTAAGTTTTATACAATTTACAACAAATTTTCCCAAGTTAATATTCAAACACTACAATTGCCTCAATGCAAATGAAAAATGAGAGTTTCACAGATAAGGTACGTAAATTATACAATCATCCCAAATTAAGTACACAGTTAACTACAAATCTCAATATCTAGACCACGCAGGGTCGAAAATAAATTACGGAATTCTTCTTTTAAATTAAACTTTGATCTCACCGTCGTAAATCACCAAAATCCACCAAAATCTCTAAAATCTGAAGCGTCGCTCCGGCATAACAATAATCATGTCTGAGGAGGGAAAGAAGAGGGGTGAGTACTCAGGGAAGAATACTCAATGAGTGAGTGGGTCAATGTAATCATCTAATATGGAGTGTGAAACTGGAGTGTCAAAGCGTAAGTATACAAATCATATTTTAAATCATTATGCTTTTCATTTCAACAATATATCATTAGCACGCATTATCAAGTCAAATATGTATCCAAAGCACTGTCATTAAAATCATAGAGATGCCAGCCGAAAGTGTCCTGGCAGAGGTCTACCTTAACCTATGACAGGCGCACCGTAGGTGTTATATTCAAATTTATTTAAAGTGCTCTCTACCCCGGCGTTGGCGACGGACCTCGTCCAGGTGCTAGACTTGGAGAGAGTATCCAAATCCTCCCCCTTTCGGGTTCAACCTGGCTAGTACCGTGTCGTTAATATAATCAAGACAACTCGTGGGATACCCCAGGCCTAGGCATATCCGGACGCCACCCAAGTGCCTCTCACGGTTCCTTCGTAGCTACGGAACAATACATACCAAAGCTCTCAAGGCGAAAATCAATATCGTATCAAGAATGTGCCGTAAATCAGGTTCACAAACCAAATGCAACATATAGCGTAAAATGGCACATTATACATTTCAACCACATGGATGCATAATTTCATAATTCAACCCAATTTTTGGACACTCCATCGGTTCACAAAAAGTCAGTTCCAAAACCAATCAAAACATTTCAAGCACACGACAAATCATGCTCATTTATCAAAATGTTGTAAAACAGGGTTTACATATTAAACAAAAACATTGAAATAAATCTCACTCACTATATACGGGAGGGTCAATCACTTCCTACTATGCACAACAAGTGTCGAAACTGTGCTCCCCTCGATCGGTCTCCAAGCAGGTCACTACAATTGTAACACATCACATATGTCATGAATTGAAAAATTACTAAGTTAGTTAGCATTTTAACTAACCCTATATCTCGGCCAAAACTAGGGCATGCTAAATACTCTCTCAACTACGCGCATTTCATCTTCCCCTTTCTCCATCACCAACAACAACTTCAATGTTCCATACATTTGTTCCTCATAGTATCATCAACAAACATACATGCCTCCCATTCCACCCTTTGCATACACAAAACAGTCTGCATACAAACATATTTATTCTTTATTAAATTTTCTCCTTCGACATACAAATATAATACACATACATTGGTCATACATACACATACACATATTCCTCATACCTCCACCTCAATTATATCCATGCACATTCACCATTGCACCACAAGAATTCTGCATACTTTCTACCATTCTCCTTGGCCTTTAAGGTGATTTTAGCACACAATAACATCCCATTATACTCAACCAACAACACCACATTTTTTACCCCATACACACTTGCATATACTCACAATTCAATCATATAAAATCTTACTCGATCCTCAATTGATCTTTCCTAATACTCACAATTCAATCATATGAAATCCTACTCAATCCTCAATTGATCTTTCCTAATACACAATTACAATTATGTCATCAATTTCCAATTAATTTTTGGGTTTATCCATTTTTCCTAATTTCGCACAAATCCAAATTCTTCGATTTATGAATACCCTCTAATGTCATCAATTGCATTTCATTTATAAATAAATAATAAAATCAAAGCCAAGTCTAATTCAATCCTAAAACCACTCAAAGTCAGAAATATGTTTAAAATAAATAAATTTTCTACGAGATAGAAAATTTTTGAAAAATCATAAACTTTTCGATTCCCATCCAAATGTTTCAAACCATATGTCATTTTCAAAGTATGGAAGTCTATTTTCATAATACAGAGATTGTATTTAGATTACCTATATACAGGACAACTTATAATGAAAAATGCTATATCGTTCCTTAAGTTCCAACTCCAAATTCTAATATTTTCATGCATATTTCAAATTAACTCTAAGGAAAACCATTCAAATCAACTCAACTCGATCCCATCATCCTTTAACAGGCTTCTTTCATATCAGACAGCCTAATTCATGAATTATCTTATACTTAACCTCACAAATTACATATAAAATATCAGAAATGCATCCTAATCGAATCTAACATACATCCTAACATATGCGATACATTCATACTCTAAATTTACCATAAATTCAGTTAATTAATCGAAGGAACCAAGAATCCCTCACCTAGGGGTTTTTCACAGTTCACGATTTCCGTTTGAATGTCTCCTCAATCCACTTTAAGATTTGCAGTGCTTCCTAATCGAAACAAGATTTATCAATTAGGCCTAATGATATAGCAAAATCAAAACCCTAGATTTAGAATTAGAAATCAGTTCTTACTTGAGTAGAGAGGGAATGCAGTCTCGGCCTAGGGTTTCCTTAATCTGCTGCTCCTGCCTGTTGGGACTTCTGCAAAGGTTGCAGAAGGGAGTTGCAATGATAAACTCGGTAGAGGGAGCAGCGAAGGTTGCAGAGAGGCTCTCGGCAAAGAGAGCAACACCGCGCGCGAGCGGGGAAGAGGGAGACAAGGGACTGTCGCGCGCGGGAAGGAGAGAGACAGAAAGATCGTGGCAGAAACAGAGCAAGAGAGAACTGAGAGAGATAGAGCGATCGAGTGAATAGAGAGAGACAGAGTGCGAATAGAGAGAGAGAAACAGAGAGTAAGGTAGAGAGAGAAGACAGAGAGGGGGTCGGCTAGGTGGTGGTGTGCGGTGGCGACGGTACAAGATGGTGGCGGTGTGCGGTTGATCGCGGCGGAGGGAGGTGGAGGAGAGGGAGAATCGAACGGGAGGGAGAGATCGAGAGAAAGAGAGAGAGTATACAGAGAGAGAGAGAACCGAGAGGAAGGTAGAGAGAGAGTGGCGGTGATGACGGTGGTTGGTGGCGTGCGGTGGCGGAGAGATTGAGGGAGAACGGCGGAGGGATTGGTGGAGAGGAGCGGAGAGCGCGAGAGAGGTCACGAAAGGGAGAGATTGAGAGAATGAGACAGATAGAGAAAGAGACGGAGAGGGAGGGAACCGAGAGAGAGTAAGGCGGTGAGTGGTGGTGGAGTGTGGCAGCGATGGCCGTTCGCGGCGGAGAGGATGACAGAGAATGCGAAGAGATTCACGAGGGAGTGAGAGACGAAGAGAGAGAGCGAATGAGGGAGAGAAATTAGGGTAAAAACCCTAATTTCAATTTGGGGGCAAAACGCTAAGCTTTGCTCCCCCCTTCTCTTTTGTTTTTTGTTTTTTGTTTTTTTTAGAAATTTAAATAAATTAATTAATATCAATATATATATTTTTTTATATCCACTTTTCTTTAGAATATAAATTTCGTAGAAATAGGATTTTCTGCGAATTACGGATACGACATTTTAAAACATACCAAAATTTCAAATTTAATAACCCAAAATCAAAAATCAATAAAACTAAAATTTTTCTATATATATATATATATAGACTGAGGAATATTTATATATTTCATGAATAAGAGTACAGTAGTACGAACACCGCAGTGTCGGTGTTACACCTACCCATCAAAAAAATGGTCGAGAGGCATCCCCACCGTAATTGGATGGTGAGGACGGAACCTAAACAGATCATCCAAGGTGGAACAGACGCACCCCCTCGGTAATGGACGATCTCACGGCGCCGGCCTAACAACGGTAGACGGAATGAGATCTCTATCAAGCAGTCCTCTTCCTTAATGAGATCTCACTCCAACAGAACTTTTTCAAACCATAAAGCTCCGCATGCCCAAAGCACCTCATGGGACAACTCTCGAAAAAGAGCAGCCCTGAATAAGACTCCACAAGAAGAAAGAAAGACTCGATTCTTTACGAAGGAAAATGAGCACACTTCATAACTACTTATAGCGGGGGAAGATTAAGCCCTCATTAATTTGGGGTAGATGAAACGGATTCTGTCATAAATGGGGAAATAAATCGTCTCCAATTCCTCGGGAGAAAATCACTTCTGAAGAGACACACTTGTACTCATGGCAAGAAAAGAGGACGGATCGGGATGAACTTAGCATCCCTACGCTTTCGTGACATATTAAGCACGCCCCATAGGTTTCTACTCATGGCACTTCTTTCCCAAAAAGACCATGAGTCCGGGGCAAATGATGGGATATAACCCAATAAATGGAGTCAATCGTTGAAATGCCCATTAAGAGCACCTACTGACTGATGCCCAGCAATCGCTATTGAAATCTACCGAAGGGCCTTAGTCGCTCAGATCTCCCGAATGACAAGGTCTTAGTCACCCCGCTAACCAAACGTATTACACCTAGCAAGGGTGATCATCCTGATTGGGCAATCAAGCATCAATTCTTCAACCGAACAAGACCTAAAGACTCATCAACGGTCGAGTGACTGATCGATAGCTCACATCTCTAACGATTTTAAGGGAAGGCCAGAACATCCTAATAACTCTAGTTTCTTATTTCAGAATGGTATCTCTAGGATCTTTCAGCCAAGGAAAGTATCTCTCTCGAAGCCGAAAATTTCCTAAAGGATGAAAATCGCAACCAACACAGAATATTGAGTTCCTGAAATTTTCAGATCAGCTCGATAAGGAAGGTAGGGTTGAAGCCCCCAAGTGGCGCACGATTCTGAAAGGTATAAGATCTCTCAAAACCCTCTAAACCAGGTATTTTCTCGAGGCCAAACACATTGGGCACACCATTCATAGGGAATCACTCCCTCAAAGTCTCAGTCTGTTCTTTTATTCAAAAATCGCTCTTTACTGACTTGAGCGTCAGAGTCTCCCCACCGGAGCACCCTCCGGTAGTTTTTGCAAGTGTTTACCTCTCCACTGACGGAGACCGTTCGAGTCTACAAGGAGCCGGTATCTATGGAGTTATAAACCACCTCCAACAGAACTACATGATGTGACACTTATCTCAGAAAACAAGCCCATTTTTAGCCACACTTAGTTTTTATTTTATTTTATTCTATTTTTTTCTATGCAGATTATAATCGCATGCTATCATATATATATATGTACAGCTGTTCACTTGGGCATGTTGGTACTAATTGGTGGATATATCATATGGTATTATAACTTGCTCTTTGTAGTAAAGGGTGATGCATATTTTTCTCTATTTTTTTTTTTGTAGTAAATCTTAAAAGTGTTATTTAATTTGTAATGCAGGCTGGAAATCCTTTCATTGATTGTCCATATTGTAACTTTCTAAAGGCTGCTGGGTGTTGATCTTAGTCAGGCATAGAAAGGGTGTCTTTAGGTTCCAGATGAAAAACTGATACTAATTGGTGTCCAAAGCTTTGATGTCTCGCAATATTTTTTTTTTTTCCGGGTCAACAGGACACTTCCCGACCGTCCGGTGTCCAAGACTTTACTTTGATTAATTCGAATTAACCCGTCTAAGGTCACCCTTCAGAGGATAGGGATCTCCCAAACGTAGTTGCTCCAAGCCCAAGGTCACAAGTTGAACTAGTGACCTTGGTCAAGGGGCCGAGTGACCTATCCACTCAACCGTCTGTAGGTTAGTCATAATGATTCTTTTATTATTTAATTTTTGTATTAATAATGATTGTTTTAATCTGTTCTCTTATACAGTCAAATGATCATATTTTGATGCCGTTTGGATGAGATAAGACCTACAAACCTCTTCTGCCTTGGTCAATTAGGGTAATGACATTTTTTTTTTTAATTTATGAGAAATTTTGTGATTTTCTTTTATTTTTATCCTGTACTTGAGAAGTAGTACATCTATAATAAGGAAAAAGTTACGCATTCAAAAGATTGAAAGCTTTGTAGAGCTTTCATCTAAATGGGGCCATGCCATTAGCATATGCCAACTTTACTTGAATGGTGTAATTGCTGAAGACTTTCTTTTTAGATGGATATTTATTGAAGTCTTTTAAGTAGGTTAAAAATAAAAAAGAAAATGTCCTAGGAAAAAAGAAGTAAAAAAAAAAAAGTAGGTTTTTAAAAATGAATTTTCTTGAATATTGAATATGACACAATTGATACTAAAGTTAAGGTTACCTGAGGTCTATTAATTTATGTTAATTTAATTCTTTATGAATTCAAAATTCAACACATCATTTTAATTATTTTTTATATTTATTTTCAATGGCAGCATAATTCTAAAATTACATACGAATTTCAAAATATGCGTGCTGTATACCAACTAGTATTAAAAAAAGGGGGAAAGGGGGGGAAGGTGTATACCTCCTAGTATCAAAAAAACTGGGGAGGAGGACAAATGAGATCCGTTGGGATGCTGTGATTTCATTAATGGCAGAAGGCAAATGATGAGGCCGTGTCTCTGGCGAGTAGCAAGGTGCGACCCACAAATTGATAGAAATAAACGTATATATAGCGTAGCTTAATAATTAGTAACCAGAAAACCAAATTGCAAGCATACAGTTGGAATTTTGGTTTCAGTTTCTTTGTAAACCTTATTGGCAGGGCCTAAGTAATCCTCCCGTTGCCAAATGAAATTTTTCCTAATATTTTTTTTAATAAAAAAGTATCATTAAAATAATTTTAAAAATTTAAAAATCATTAAAAACTATTAAAATCTTAAAAAATTATCAATAAAACCTTTTAAAATAATATTTATTACTTTTTTAAAATTATAATATCTGTGTTCATTATCCTTATATATTGTATTTTATTTTTATTAAAATAAATTTTATATTCGTCATTCCCAACGAAGAAACAAAATAAACATTATTATAACTCTTACAAACAGTTAATTTGGCCATCAATTTTGATTCAACTGCATGGCAGAACCTTGAAAGTGCATACCACTTTTTGGGCGAATCGGGCTGACCACAAAGTCATCGATGTGCCAAGCGAGTTATATGGATGAGAATTTTTTTTTTATTAAATTTGAATCGAGGTGAGTTAAATTCACACGGCGTCTTACACAAGTCTTAAATTCTCCGATCATTATACCAACTAAAAGTTGATTCATATATAATGACGTATCAAGATTCATTCGGGAGGAATACGGCATGGGATTTATAAAAAATTAAAATGAAAGATTTAAAAGTATATCAAATATTTATTTCAGGACAATTTAAAAAGCGAAAGACTATGCTGGTTTCCTACTGTGTCATGATCCAATGACAAGGCCTTAATTCTATATAGAAACAGTTTTAACATATGCAGTGTAGTGTACTAAAAACCCAAAACATGAGTGGAGGATTTCTTCTCATAAAATACTATCTGCCCTTAGGAAATCATACAGTAGAATTATCCAAGAAATCAAATGTTTCATTTTTCACTTTAAAATTGGGCATTAACTTACATATTGAATTTCTTCCAATTTGTACCATCAACTAAACTGATCCATCCAATTGATGACTGCCACATAGCATAGTCAAATTTCGTTACGCTCGAGTTCATCAAGAAGCCTTCATTACTCTGCTGATTCTTCCTGAGGAGCTGGCGCGGAAAACTCCTGCAGTTCGAATTCGCGTCCTCCTTCCTCCGCCGTTTCTGGTCCTTCTTCTGGCCCTTCGTCTGCTGTCTGGCTCAGCCTCTTCCAACGCTTGTGTTTAATGGCCATGAAAATGAACCAAATGAACCAGACCAACGCCGCTGTCCATACGAGGGCAGCAATGATTATCACCACACCAACGCCTAGCTTGAACGGCTTGGACGGTGGGTTTGGACTGTAATTGAACCTTTTTGGTTCGAAATCTATGAGGTCCATATGGAGAGAGAGAGAGAGTGTAAGCTGAATTATGGATTCTGGTGTTGGAACAGGGAAGGATGAATGGCGATTCCAACAGGAGGTTTGGAACAGGCAGACAGTTGCGGGGAGATGATCGGACGGCGATAGAGGCGAATCTGGACGAGAACTGCGGATGTTTGGGTGGTGGCGATGGTGTGACGATATGAGGACTCTCGGTGGCTATTGTTCGAATTCGTCTGAAAACGAAGGCTGATGGTGATGAACAGAAGGCGACTAGCGAAGAAAGATGCGTCCACTGAAAACAAATCAAAGCAGTGGTAACAAATTGAATCGAACGACAACTGAAATCAAAACCAGAGGCGAAGATTGGTATGCTATGGCTAAATTCTATACTCAAATTAATGGAGAAGGTGAACAGATAGCAAATTCGAAGGGCATTAGTAACTGAAATTATGGTGAAGGGTTGAACGATTGAAGACAGCGATTTCGGGCAACGGCGTATTCGAAAAGAGGAAAACAGATTGAAGAATTTGAAAGTAAGAAGCAGAAATTGTGATTGAACACGTATTACCCTTATTAGCCTTATTATTACCCATATACATTATATAGAGCGCGAGTTCCAACTACTTTTCCACCAAAATTTTCTCATATCTCTTTGAATCACGATGCTATCCCTACTTTTTGGTGTTACGCTCCATGCGATTTTATCAAAATACCCTCATTTCTTTTTGAATCAACATACTTCCTGAGGCTATTCGTTTACTTTTACCAAAATACCCCCACATTTTATTGATTTCCTAAAATACCCCAACCCCTTTGATTACTGTTCATGTGCTTTGTGCTCTAACCAAAGGAACTTTTTTTTTTTAATTACCAAAACTTTCTGATTTATTTTTGAATATCAAAATAAAATATTTTCTTAACATTTTTATTAATGAAACATTAAAATAATATTGTATTATATTTATGTAATATAACTTAATATTTTAATGTTAATATTATTTTTTAATATTAAAATAATATAACTTTTTAAAACTTATATTAAAAAAATATAACTTCTTAAAAATATTAAAAAACTTTTGATTTTAAAAATATAAATTTTTTGATTCTATAAAATGAGATAAAAATGGTTTTATTTTGTATTATTTCTTTAATAATTGTTTAATGACTTTTAAAAGTTTTTTTTTTAATTTATATACTTCTTAATATTTTTTTATCTCTTTTTTTATTTTTCTATTATAAAAAGGATATAAATTAAAATTTATTTTTTATAATGTAATTTATTGATTTTATAAAAACATATTTGTTTTTTTACAGATTTTATAAAACTTTTTTAATTTGTTAACTTTTTAAATTTTAACCTACATTTAAATATTAATTAAATAAAAATATTAAATATATTAAAACATCTATAATATAAAAATATTAAAAAATATTTTTAAAAATATTACAACATCTATAATATAAAATTAAAAAGAAAATTAAAGTAATTAAAAATATTAAAAAAGAATAAAAAATCAAAAGATTTTTATCTCATTTTAATATTTTAAATATTGAAAAAAAATATTCTCTATATTCTCTTTAGATTTTGATCTCATTTCTTTTATATATTTTTTAATATTTTATCAAAAAATTGAATAAAATCAATAGAATTATAGTTCTTTATATCATAATAAATAATGAAAATTATATTTTTAAAATCTCTAAAAAATAAATTTTACACAATAAATTTTACACAAAAATATTAATCTCTAAAAAAGACAAATGACTTTACACAATAAATTTTAAGTTATATCCTTTTTATAATAAAAAATATATAAAAATGATATAAAAATATCAAAAACAATATAAAATTTAAAAAACTCTTAAAAGACAATAAAATATATTAAAAAAGAATATAAATAAAAAAATTTTGATCTAATTTTATATAATAAAAAAATATATTTTTTAAAATCAAAAGTTTTTAATATTTTTTTTTAAAATTATATTATCTTAATATTAATATTAAAAAAAATATTATTTTAATATTACATATAATATTAGTATTAAAATATTATATTATATTGCATAATATTATTTTGATTTTATATTAATACAAAAATTAAAAATTATATTATTTAAAAATAAATTAATTTTTTTATAAAATCACTAAAATAAAATAAATTATAATGTAATTTATTTTAATTTATTGATTTTATAAAAACATTTTAATTTTTTCATCGATTTTATAATTTTTTATTTAATTCATTATTCTATTAAATTAAAATTATAATATAGATTGACATTTTATATTTCAAATATATTATTTATTTTATATGCATTATTTAATTTTACATTACTTATTGTGATATAAGGGACTGTAATTTTATTGATTTTATACAAATTTTTTAGGGGTGAAAAACTAATAAATTAACAAATTAAATAAAAATTTCAAAAATCAATAAAAACTTAAAATGTTTTTATAAAATTAATTAATTAGAATAAATTACAACATAAATAATAAATATTAAATTATATCCCTTTTTATTATAAGAAACTATATAAAGATGAGATTAAAAAATATAAAAAAGAATACAAAATTTTAAAAAAACAATTAAAAGTGATAAAAAATTATAGAAAAAGAATATAAAATCAAAAGATTTTTATCTCATTTTATATAATCAAAAAATTATATTTTTAAACACAAAATTTTTATATATTTTTAAAAATTAAATTATTTTAATGCAAATATAAAAAATTATACTATTTTAATATTAAAAAATAATAATATTATTAAAATATTATATTACATTATAAAAATTTAATATAATATTATTTTAATTTCATATTAATATTAAATTTTAAAAATTATTTTATTTCAATATTAAAATATATATATAGAAAGTTTATATAAAAAGAATATAAATAATTATTTTATAAAATATTAAAATAATATTAAAATTAATAAAATCTTTTCATCATGTAAAATGTGGTCAAATTCTTTTGATTTTATATTCTGTTTTTAATATTTTTTTGTCTGTTTTAAATTTTTTTTTTTTAATTTTATATTCCTTTTAATAATTTTTTATCTCATTTTTTATATATTTTTTGGCTATAAGATGGGATATAACCTAAAATTTGTTATTTATAATATAGTTTATTTTAATTTATTGATTTAGAAAAACATTTTAATTTTTTATTGATTTAATAAATTATTATTTAATTTCTTAATTTAAAATTAAATTATAAATATACTTTTTATACTTCAATTATATTTTTTATTTCTTATACATAATTTAATTTGACATTATTTACCATGATATAAGGAAATGTAATTTGATTTTGATTTTGTACAAATTTTTAATAGAATATTAAAAAATATTAAAACATGAGATCAAAATCTTAAAAAAATGTAAAGGATATTATTTTTTCAATATTTAAAATATTAAAATGAGATCAAAATCTTTTGATTTTTATTCTTTTTTAATATTTTTAATGACTTTAATTTTTTTAATTTTATATAATAGTTATTTTTATGTTTAAAGAAACATTTTTTTTGATATTTTTATATTATAGATGTTTTTGAAAGGCAACTTTTAATGTGTTTAATATTTTTATTTAATCAATATTAAAATGTGGGTCAAAATTTAAAAAGTTAACAAATTAAATAAAAATTTGTAAAATCAATAAAAATTAAAATATTTTTATAAATCAATAAATTAAAATAAATTACCTCATAAACAATAAATATTAATTTATATCCTTTTTATAATAAAAATAAAAAATGTGATAAAAAATATTAAAAAGAGTATTAAACTTAAAAAAAAAAAACTTTGAAAAGTTGTTAAAAAAATTAAAGAAAGAGTATAAAATCAAAATGTTTTGATCTCATTTTATAGAAACCAGAAAATTATATTTTTAAAATCAATAGTTTTTTAATATTTTTAAAAAATTATATTATTTTAATGTAAATATAAAAAATTTATATTATTTTAATATTAAAAAATAATATTAGCATTAAAATATTATATTATATTGCACAAATATAATACAATATTATTTTAGTGTTATATTAATATAAAATACTAAAAAAATTATTTTGTTTTAATAATAAAATATAAATTAGAAATTTTTTATAAAAAAAATATAAATTGTTCTTTTATAAAATATTAAAATAACATTAATTTTAGTAAAATTCGATAATCCAAAAGTAGATGCTAATTCAGAACAGTAGGGGTACTTTGGTAATTTTATAAAAGCGGGAATACTTTGGTAAAAAGAAAAAGCGGAGTTAGTCTGGTAATTTAAAAAATTGGGGCTGTTTGGCAAAATCGAATGAACAGTAATCCAGGTATTTTGGCAATTCAAAACAAAAGTGAGGGTATTTTAGTAAAAGTATATGAACAATAATCAAAACTCGCACTTTATATATATCGGTAATATTGTTAATGAATGAAATATGTGATTATTAAACATTATTTAGGTTAGTTTTACGCAAAATATATATATATATATATATAGATTAAGATGGTAATTTAAAGGTACGAAAAGAAAAGAAAAAGTATTAATATAATTAATTCAACTTCTTGTTGGGTAGGCAGTGGAGACCGTGTGAAAACCAAAAAAAAAAAAAAAAAGGGGGCAGCGGAGATGGAGACCGTGGGGTTTCATTCATAGTGTACGGACTGTGGACCCTTTTTTCTCCACATTTCATTCTTCACGTCATTTATAAATTAGGATGGGAAATTTGGAAAAAAAAATTGTAAGAATATAATTACTTTTGATTCAATTTAGTATTAATTTAGTTAAAAATATACTAATCTATTGAGATGATTAGACTAATTTAAAAATATCTTTTTAAATTTAAATAGAAATTTTAAGATTTAAATTATTGAGAAATATACTAATTTAAATTTTCATTATTTAGTATTATTTGTATGAATTATTCAAATTTAGATTATCAAAAATTGTGATCACACAAATTTCTTTTAAATTTGTATTTAAAATAATTTATTTAATTTTTTTAGTTTAAATTGAAGGATACTAATTTTAGCTAATATGTATTCGTATCGGTTTAAATTTAAAATGAGATTTTGATTTGGAGAGGGAGGGGGGGAGAGAGAGAGAGAGAATGAATGAATGTTTGTGTTAGGTTGACCTTAGGAAGTCATATTGTATTTTTTTTATTTATTTATTGGTTACAAGAAGGCCTGAAAATTTTTGAGGGAACTTGTAAGGGTAATATTTTAAAAAAGTAAATGTTACTCCCTCTCCTTGTCGTATGTTTCCTCTTACTGACAAAGGTTATCTCTCCAAAATTTATCGTATTAATTTTTCTCTAAATAATTAAAACTACACATGTTTGTTTTCAATCTAAAAACTAAATTTAATTCACGTTTTTCACTCCAAATGCTTTTCTATTGAGTTTTCTCTCTTTAAGCCAATAAAATTTAGCTTTATCTTTCTAAAACTAAAGATATTAAGTTTTTTCTTTTTAAAATTAATTAAATGATTCTAAATTTAGTCACTGCAATTATAATGGTTTTTAATTCCTTTGTTCAAAAAGAAAAAAAAAAACCCTTTTCTCTAAACCGCGTTTGTTTGTGGAGTGGGAAACCCGCCGGAGGCAGGCACTAGCTTGCCACAAAAGAAGCTTTGCCGAGATGGCAAACTTTCACTTTGGCTAAGTTGATTGAGACATCAAACTTATTTTAAAATTTCTCAATATATCTAATTTTTTTTTTTTCCAAAAAAAATAGTTGGGCACAACTTGGAAATTCTTTGTTGGAGTACACATGTCTAACAAGGTTATTAAATTATATTTATTTATCACAAAGAGCAGTGGAATATAAACAAAAGAAATAGCAAATTTTATTGTTTTGTTAATATTATGCTCGTTTTAAATAAATCAATGCAGTATATTAATTGATAAATAAAGGTAATTTAATAATAACCATGCGTTGTTAATAATAGGTATGCCTGTTTGTATGATCCTATTAAATGGGATATCCTTATTTGAAAAAATAAAAAGAAAAAGAAAAATAGACAAATATATAAAACCAATATTGAATTACACAAATCTGTACAAACAATTTTTAGACATAGTTGTCAAATATTTTGAATTTGATTTATAAGTTAAGTTGAAAGTTTATCTCAATCAGTGAAATACCAATTTATTTGTATGTTTAGTTATATTTAGAAACGAGTGGCTTAGCCAAAGATCAATGCCTAACCTAGGCCAACTAGTCTATGAGAATATAACCGTAGGAATTTGCAATAATTTGGTGAAATAGGAAGCCATGACATGACAACTTGCAATTAAGTCAAGTTATAATACCATATTTGTTCTTATTTATGATTTCGTCTTCCATTGAACTTGCCTTTCTTTTCTTTATTATATAGGGTCATGATAATTATCAAATTATACGCATTTATTATAAAGATTCGACCCACATATCACACAAAACACTCTTAATTACTGGATTTTTGATTGATGTTGTCCTTGTTGACATGACAACTTTCTTCTGCTAGGTATTAAATTGGCATATATGATATCATGATGTGACACTTATCTCAGAAAACAAGCCCGTTTTTAGCCACACTTAATTTTTATTTTATTTTATTTTCTTTTTTTCTATGCAGATTATAGTCGCATGCTATCATATATATATATGTACAGCTGTTCACTTGGGCATGTTGGTACTAATTGGTGGATATATCATATGGTATTATAACTTGCTCTTTGTAGTAAAGGGTGATGCATATTTTTCTCTATTTTTTTTTTTGTAGTAAATCTTAAAAGTGTTATTTAATTTGTAATGCAGGCTGGAAATCCTTTCATTGATTGTCCATATTGTAACTTTCTAAAGGCTGCTGGGTGTTGATCTTAGTCAGGCATAGAAAGGGTGTCTTTAGGTTCCAGATGAAAAACTGATACTAATTGGTGTCCAAAGCTTTGATGTCTCGCAATATTTTTTTTTCCGAGTCAACAGGACACTTCCCGACCGTCCGGTGTCCAAGACTTTACTTTGATTAATTCGAATTAACCCGTCTAAGGTCACCCTTCAGAGGATAGGGATCTCCCAAACGTAGTTGCTCCAAGCCCAAGGTCACAAGTTGAACTAGTGACCTTGGTCAAGGGGCCGAGTGACCTATCCACTCAACCGTCTGTAGGTTAGTCATAATGATTCTTTTATTATTTAATTTTTGTATTAATAATGATTGTTTTAATCTGTTCTCTTATACAGTCAAATGATCATATTTTGATGCCGTTTGGATGAGATAAGACCTACAAACCTCTTCTGCCTTGGTCAATTAGGGTAATGACATTTTTTTTTTTAATTTATGAGAAATTTTGTGATTTTCTTTTATTTTTATCCTGTACTTGAGAAGTAGTACATCTATAATAAGGAAAAAGTTACGCATTCAAAAGATTGAAAGCTTTGTAGAGCTTTCATCTAAATGGGGCCATGCCATTAGCATATGCCAACTTTACTTGAATGGTGTAATTGCTGAAGACTTTCTTTTTAGATGGATATTTATTGACGTCTTTTAAGTAGGTTAAAAAAAAAAAAAAGAAAATGTCCTAGGAAAAAAGTAGTAAAAAAAAAAGTAGGTTTTAAAAAATGAATTTTCTTGAATATTGAATATGACACAATTGATACTAAAGTTAAGGTTACCTGAGGTCTATTAATTTATGTTAATTTAATTCTTTATGAATTCAAAATTCAACACATCATTTTAATTATTTTTTATATTTATTTTCAATGGCAGCATAATTCTAAAATTACATACGAATTTCAAAATATGCGTGCTGTATACCAACTAGTATTAAAAAAAGGGGGAAAGGGGGGGAAGGTGTATACCTCCTAGTATAAAAAAAACTGGGGAGGAGGACAAATGAGATCCGTTGGGATGCTGTGATTTCATTAATGGCAGAAGGCAAATGATGAGGCCGTGTCTCTGGCGAGTAGCAAGGTGCGACCCACAAATTGATAGAAATAAACGTATATATAGCGTAGCTTAATAATTAGTAACCAGAAAACCAAATTGCAAGCATACAGTTGGAATTTTGGTTTCAGTTTCTTTGTAAACCTTATTGGCAGGGCCTAAGTAATCCTCCCGTTGCCAAATGAAATTTTTCCTAATATTTTTTTTAATAAAAAAGTATCATTAAAATAATTTTAAAAATTTAAAAATCATTAAAAACTATTAAAATCTTAAAAAATTATCAATAAAACCTTTTAAAATAATATTTATTACTTTTTTAAAATTATAATATCTGTGTTCATTATCCTTATATATTGTATTTTATTTTTATTAAAATAAATTTTATATTCGTCATTCCCAACGAAGAAACAAAATAAACATTATTATAACTCTTACAAACAGTTAATTTGGCCATCAATTTTGATTCAACTGCATGGCAGAACCTTGAAAGTGCATACCACTTTTTGGGCGAATCGGGCTGACCACAAAGTCATCGATGTGCCAAGCGAGTTATATGGATGAGAATTTTTTTTTTATTAAATTTGAATCGAGGTGAGTTAAATTCACACGGCGTCTTACACAAGTCTTAAATTCTCCGATCATTATACCAACTAAAAGTTGATTCATATATAATGACGTATCAAGATTCATTCGGGAGGAATACGGCATGGGATTTATAAAAAATTAAAATGAAAGATTTAAAAGTATATCAAATATTTATTTCAGGACAATTTAAAAAGCGAAAGACTATGCTGGTTTCCTACTGTGTCATGATCCAATGACAAGGCCTTAATTCTATATAGAAACAGTTTTAACATATGCAGTGTAGTGTACTAAAAACCCAAAACATGAGTGGAGGATTTCTTCTCATAAAATACTATCTGCCCTTAGGAAATCATACAGTAGAATTATCCAAGAAATCAAATGTTTCATTTTTCACTTTAAAATTGGGCATTAACTTACATATTGAATTTCTTCCAATTTGTACCATCAACTAAACTGATCCATCCAATTGATGACTGCCACATAGCATAGTCAAATTTCGTTACGCTCGAGTTCATCAAGAAGCCTTCATTACTCTGCTGATTCTTCCTGAGGAGCTGGCGCGGAAAACTCCTGCAGTTCGAATTCGCGTCCTCCTTCCTCCGCCGTTTCTGGTCCTTCTTCTGGCCCTTCGTCTGCTGTCTGGCTCAGCCTCTTCCAACGCTTGTGTTTAATGGCCATGAAAATGAACCAAATGAACCAGACCAACGCCGCTGTCCATACGAGGGCAGCAATGATTATCACCACACCAACGCCTAGCTTGAACGGCTTGGACGGTGGGTTTGGACTGTAATTGAACCTTTTTGGTTCGAAATCTATGAGGTCCATATGGAGAGAGAGAGAGAGTGTAAGCTGAATTATGGATTCTGGTGTTGGAACAGGGAAGGATGAATGGCGATTCCAACAGGAGGTTTGGAACAGGCAGACAGTTGCGGGGAGATGATCGGACGGCGATAGAGGCGAATCTGGACGAGAACTGCGGATGTTTGGGTGGTGGCGATGGTGTGACGATATGAGGACTCTCGGTGGCTATTGTTCGAATTCGTCTGAAAACGAAGGCTGATGGTGATGAACAGAAGGCGACTAGCGAAGAAAGATGCGTCCACTGAAAACAAATCAAAGCAGTGGTAACAAATTGAATCGAACGACAACTGAAATCAAAACCAGAGGCGAAGATTGGTATGCTATGGCTAAATTCTATACTCAAATTAATGGAGAAGGTGAACAGATAGCAAATTCGAAGGGCATTAGTAACTGAAATTATGGTGAAGGGTTGAACGATTGAAGACAGCGATTTCGGGCAACGGCGTATTCGAAAAGAGGAAAACAGATTGAAGAATTTGAAAGTAAGAAGCAGAAATTGTGATTGAACACGTATTACCCTTATTAGCCTTATTATTACCCATATACATTATATAGAGCGCGAGTTCCAACTACTTTTCCACCAAAATTTTCTCATATCTCTTTGAATCACGATGCTATCCCTACTTTTTGGTGTTACGCTCCATGCGATTTTATCAAAATACCCTCATTTCTTTTTGAATCAACATACTTCCTGAGGCTATTCGTTTACTTTTACCAAAATACCCCCACATTTTATTGATTTCCTAAAATACCCCAACCCCTTTGATTACTGTTCATGTGCTTTGTGCTCTAACCAAAGGAACTTTTTTTTTTTAATTACCAAAACTTTCTGATTTATTTTTGAATATCAAAATAAAATATTTTCTTAACATTTTTATTAATGAAACATTAAAATAATATTGTATTATATTTATGTAATATAACTTAATATTTTAATGTTAATATTATTTTTTAATATTAAAATAATATAACTTTTTAAAACTTATATTAAAAAAATATAACTTCTTAAAAATATTAAAAAACTTTTGATTTTAAAAATATAAATTTTTTGATTCTATAAAATGAGATAAAAATGGTTTTATTTTGTATTATTTCTTTAATAATTGTTTAATGACTTTTAAAAGTTTTTTTTTTTAATTTATATACTTCTTAATATTTTTTTATCTCTTTTTTTATTTTTCTATTATAAAAAGGATATAAATTAAAATTTATTTTTTATAATGTAATTTATTGATTTTATAAAAACATATTTGTTTTTTTACAGATTTTATAAAACTTTTTTAATTTGTTAACTTTTTAAATTTTAACCTACATTTAAATATTAATTAAATAAAAATATTAAATATATTAAAACATCTATAATATAAAAATATTAAAAAATATTTTTAAAAATATTACAACATCTATAATATAAAATTAAAAAGAAAATTAAAGTAATTAAAAATATTAAAAAAGAATAAAAAATCAAAAGATTTTTATCTCATTTTAATATTTTAAATATTGAAAAAAATATTCTCTATATTCTCTTTAGATTTTGATCTCATTTCTTTTATATATTTTTTAATATTTTATCAAAAAATTGAATAAAATCAATAGAATTATAGTTCTTTATATCATAATAAATAATGAAAATTATATTTTTAAAATCTCTAAAAAATAAATTTTACACAATAAATTTTACACAAAAATATTAATCTCTAAAAAAGACAAATGACTTTACACAATAAATTTTAAGTTATATCCTTTTTATAATAAAAAATATATAAAAATGATATAAAAATATCAAAAACAATATAAAATTTAAAAAACTCTTAAAAGACAATAAAATATATTAAAAAAGAATATAAATAAAAAAATTTTGATCTAATTTTATATAATAAAAAAATATATTTTTTAAAATCAAAAGTTTTTAATATTTTTTTTTAAAATTATATTATCTTAATATTAATATTAAAAAAATATTATTTTAATATTACATATAATATTAGTATTAAAATATTATATTATATTGCATAATATTATTTTGATTTTATATTAATACAAAAATTAAAAATTATATTATTTAAAAATAAATTAATTTTTTTATAAAATCACTAAAATAAAATAAATTATAATGTAATTTATTTTAATTTATTGATTTTATAAAAACATTTTAATTTTTTCATCGATTTTATAATTTTTTATTTAATTCATTATTCTATTAAATTAAAATTATAATATAGATTGACATTTTATATTTCAAATATATTATTTATTTTATATGCATTATTTAATTTTACATTACTTATTGTGATATAAGGGACTGTAATTTTATTGATTTTATACAAATTTTTTAGGGGTGAAAAACTAATAAATTAACAAATTAAATAAAAATTTCAAAAATCAATAAAAACTTAAAATGTTTTTATAAAATTAATTAATTAGAATAAATTACAACATAAATAATAAATATTAAATTATATCCCTTTTTATTATAAGAAACTATATAAAGATGAGATTAAAAAATATAAAAAAGAATACAAAATTTTAAAAAAACAATTAAAAGTGATAAAAAATTATAGAAAAAGAATATAAAATCAAAAGATTTTTATCTCATTTTATATAATCAAAAAATTATATTTTTAAACACAAAATTTTTATATATTTTTAAAAATTAAATTATTTTAATGCAAATATAAAAAATTATACTATTTTAATATTAAAAAATAATAATATTATTAAAATATTATATTACATTATAAAAATTTAATATAATATTATTTTAATTTTATATTAATATTAAATTTTAAAAATTATTTTATTTCAATATTAAAATATATATATAGAAAGTTTATATAAAAAGAATATAAATAATTATTTTATAAAATATTAAAATAATATTAAAATTAATAAAATCTTTTCATCATGTAAAATGTGGTCAAATTCTTTTGATTTTATATTCTGTTTTTAATATTTTTTTGTCTGTTTTAAATTTTTTTTTTAATTTTATATTCCTTTTAATAATTTTTTATCTCATTTTTTAAATATTTTTTGGCTATAAGATGGGATATAACCTAAAATTTGTTATTTATAATATAGTTTATTTTAATTTATTGATTTAGAAAAACATTTTAATTTTTTATTGATTTAATAAATTATTATTTAATTTCTTAATTTAAAATTAAATTATAAATATACTTTTTATACTTCAATTATATTTTTTATTTCTTATACATAATTTAATTTGACATTATTTACCATGATAATGAAAACACTCTTCAATCTTTAGAAGAATCAACCAAACTCACGTTTCTTTGTCTTCTCTCTCTCTCTCTCTCTCTCTCTCATTGAAAAAAAAAAAAAACTCGTTTCTCCCTCCCCTCCCCTTTCTCTCTCTTTTCTCCTCTCTCTCTCTCTCTTATTGGAAAAAGAAAAAAAGGAAAAAAAAAACTCTTCTTTCCTCCACCCTCCTCCTTTCTCCCTCTTCTCTCCACTCTCACCGAAAAAGGGTCGAAACTTATTCGAACTTAAGGCTACAAAAATGAACATAAAATTAACCACATTTTCGCACAATAATCCAACAAAACAAACATCACAGGCCAAATTTCACAACTAGAGGGAGAGAAACGCAAGTGTGAGGACCAACCAGAGCTGAATTTGACTCTAGGGTTTAAGATAACAACCAGAGTTGTCATTTTCCCTCTATTGAGTCCTTTTGTTTGTATCGAATTGTTCGAATATTCTCTTCACCTTCTCTGATCTACTCCCTTTATTCGCCATTTTTGGATATTTTTTCTAGGGTTTCCACACACGCGGGTGGGGGGAGAGAGAGAGAGAGAAAGAATGATTTTGATTATGGAATTTGGGTTTTTTGGATCAATATTTTAGATTGAGAAAAGGGTTTTGGTGTTCTAAGATTCAAATAAAGATGATGTTCTCAAATTCTGTTCGCTCTTCTCTTTCTTTCTTCCATCGCTCTCGTTCATCATACCAGACAAGGTCTGGAGTGTGTGATACTAATAACGTAAATCGAACAAGTAATCAATGCAAACTGAAAACCGGAAATGGCTAGTGTTCTACTATTTCTCGATTCGGTAGTGATACCTTGTCTTGTTTTATTAACTTTTTCTTTTTTTTCTTGACAAGAAAATTGTGGTTCCTTCTTTAATAAAATAATCTAACTTTAGAGTATATATTGCCCAAGAGTCAAACCAAGTTAAAATTGCCCTATTTAAAAAACTTTAATTTCAATTTATTTTTATTTCACTTTGTATAATTCATCAATTTTTTTTAAAAAAATATAAAGTTTTATTAAAAAAAATTAAATTTCTAAAAAAGAAACAAAAATTGTTATTATGTTAATGATTTTATAATAAAAACATACTATAATTTCAATTAATGTTTTTTTAAACAATCTCAATATATTTTTATAATAATACTTTCCGCAAATAAATGTTAAAAGAATAAACGTTTGTAAAAATTTAAAAAAGGTAAAATTTGAAAAAAACATTTTTGTTATTTTTAGTTATTAATTTTTAGTTATTTACTTTTAAATTACATGAAATTTATCATGATTTGTTTTATGAAAATTGTAGAATTTAGTCACTTTCACCTCGTTAATAATTTTTATTTTAATTAGAAGTGTTGAAACACGGGGTATATATATATATATATATATATATATATATATATATATATATATATATATATATATATATTGGTATCTAAAGTTCAACTACCCTTCTCTTCTAGTGCCCCTCAAAATACATCAAAATTATTTTCATTGCCATGAATGAATTGTCTCTAATGTCATGTTTAGTCCCAGTTGTGTATATTTTTCTAGATTACTTCTTGATTGTCAAAATATTCATGACACTCTCAAACTTCCCAAAAATATACCAAAACACTAGTTCTATTGTAGTTCTTGATTAAGTTGTAAGTTCATCAATAAATAATAGAGGGGAAAGAACGTCCATTCATTCCAAACTAATTTAGCACATTTAAGAAAGAAATTGATTTTTTAAGATATTTTGAAGATTAAAAAGTAATTCATTTTTCATATAAATATATATATAGGGTTCACTCGGTATATAAAATGCTCCTCAATTTAGTGTGCGGGTAGAGGAAGGATGGACATATATGTACAAAATCTTCTCTTTGTATTTTGCAAAGAGACTATTTTAACGTTTTGAATCCGTGATCTCGAGGTAACTAAAGGAGCAATTCCACCATTGCAGGTTGATGGTACCCTACTTAACATGTTTTCAAAATCATTTATGGTTATTTCGATAAGAAAATCAATCACTACCAAATTTAAATCTTTCTATATTCCAGTAAAACCCTAATTCTGGTAGACACTCATGAAAGAAATGAATCCTTCTAAAATTCTAAATTTTTCTTAATCTAAAGGAAATCTAAATCTTTCAGAAACTTTGACTACAATTCCTATTATTTTGAAATATCTTAGATAAAAGGAAATTAGTGTTTTCTAACCTTTGGGAATGTTATAAATATAGAGCATAGGTAACCCTCAGAGGAGACTCAGTTTTTACACATGAGAGAGAGGCAATTCAATACATCAATCAGAATGGAGTTCTATACCAAATTCTATATATCATTTAGATGAGGGATTTCATACCATTTATATACACCAACAAAGATAGAGCTTCATGCCTAATCTTATATGGTCAGAGGTATGGTTCTATAGCCGATTTTATATGATTAGAGGTTTAATTTCGTATTCTATTATATACATGATCAGAGGCTACATACCTGCACTCACCATACAATGCTCATGCATGCTACATGCATGCACGGGGGCTTCAACATTCACTCGAATGATGCATTACAAGCTCAGAGGTCACCAGGGGCATATCTACAGATATTTTCAATTTTTCTTTTGTGATTACTCTTTCTGATTTGAGTGTCAGAGTACCCCCGTCAGGCCAAGCCTAGTAGGTTTATGTAGATTTTCCATTCGATATGGCGAACACTCTTAGCATAAACTCTTTGTTCGAGTCAGAATAGTAGGTATCTGTAGAGGCCAAAATCGACTTCGACAGATTGGCACCGTCTATGGGAATGACTGATTGATGAGTTAAAAATCTTCTTGTCCTGTCTTGCTTCGCCTCTCCTATTGCCATGCCTTCATAATCCATGTGTGATATCGGGCAGAACTGCCCTTATAATGAGACCCCCATCTACCCTACTGCCTATCCTCGAGATAACTCTTGGCATTAGAATGCTCGAATATGATCTGGATCCATCAATTTGATCATGTCGACTACGTAACAATTAGAAGCAACTTTCGACTGGTGATGACGCAGTTGGTGGTATTCCTTCATGGGACAACTCTCTCGACACAATGATCAGTGTGTCGTCAATAAAAAGTCTATCTCCCCAAATAGGCTAGCATCGCCCAATCCTCCCGAACGTGCCAACTCGCCTAGTCCTCCCGAACAGAGCCTATCGTTAGGGATCTATCTCACCAAATGAGCCAGAATCGCCCAATCCTCTCGAATGGGCCAGTGTCGCCCAATCCTCCTGAACGGAGTCCATCGTTAGAAATCTATCTCCCTGAACAGGTTAGCATCACCCAGTCCTCCCGAACAGGCCAGTGTCACTCAATCCTCCTGAATGGAGTCCATCGTTAGGGATTTATCTCCCTGAACGGGCCAGCATCGCCTAGTCCTTTTGAACAGGCCAACATCGCCTAGTCGTCCTGAACGGAGTGCATCGTTATGGATCTATCTTCCCAAATGGGTCAGCATCACCTAATCCTCCCAAACGGAGGCTATCGTTAAAGATTTATCTATCCGAATGGGCAAACATCAACCAGTCTGTCGAATGAATGAGTTCTCCCAAACAGTTTATCGTTAGGGATTTATCTCCCTGAATGGGTAAACATTACCCAATTTATCGAACGAACAAGTCCTCCAGAATGGAGCCTATCATTAAGGATATATCTCCCTAAATAGGTAAACATAGTCCATCCTTTCAAACAAAATCTTTCATATAAGTCCTCTCGAACAAAGTTTATCGTTAGGGATGTACCTCCCCGATAGACAACCCTAGCCCACTCTTTCGATTTAAGTCTCTTAATGGAACTCTCTGCGATACAACTCCCAGTCGAATACATATGACTTATGCTTGTTATCCTATGCTTCACATGGATTCCGCATCCACTTTCTCTCGATTTTTTATTTAGGGCCCCGGTACCCCAGACGAGATTCAACTCTCTCCCTGGGTCTTCTATATTACATGAGGTCTCGACACATGGATAGAATGTAACTCCCTTTCTCGATTTTGTATTTATGAGCTCTAACCCCTGGATGAGATTTAACTCTCTTTCTGTTGGTTTTCTGTTTAGAATGGCTAGTTCTGAATCGGATGAAATTTAACTTCCTTTCTTTCAAAATCATTAGGGATTTATCGTTAGGGTTTTCTCAAACAGAGTTTATCGTTAAGGATTTATCTTCCTGAATGGGTAAACATAACCCAATCTATCGAACGAACAATTCCTCTGGAATGGAGCCTATCATTAAGGATATATCTCCCTAAATAGGCAAACAGAACCCATCCTTTCAAATGAAATCTTTTATATAAGTCCTCTTGAACAGAGTTTATCGTTAGGGATGTACCTCCTCGATGGACAAACTTGGCCCACTCTTTTTATTTAAGTCTCCCAATAGAACTCTTTTCGATACAACGCCCAGCCGAATTCATATGACTTATGCTTGTTATCCTACGCTTCACATGGATTCCACATCCACTTTCTCTCGATTTTCTATTTAGGGCCCTAGTACCCTGGATGAGATTCAACTCTCTCCCTGGATCTTCTGTATTATATGAGGTCTCAACACCTGGATGGAATCTAACTCCCTTTTTCGGTTTTGTATTTATGAGCGCCGACCCCTAGATGGGATTTAACTCTCTTTCTGTTGGTTTTCTGTTTAAAATGGTTATTTCTGAATCGGATGGGATTTAACTTTCTTTCTTTCGAAATCGCATCACACTAACTATAACATTGCCCCAATATATTATCTTGGCTCTGACGGCTAATACCCCATCGGCTATAACACCTTTAACAATAACGTAACACTCACGAATACAAATTCTGGCCCTATTCTCTCTCGCATCGATCTCTAACCTTTCGCACTCACTGAGAGATACATCATTCTATCATAACACAGACTCCAGGTTATTTTTCAAATCTTTCTACTTTTGCTTTTCTTGATACAAACATTCTGCACTCCCGGCTACTGCTCACTTGAACTCCTGGTCACACGACTGCCTAGCCTCTCGACCTTTCAGTCTCCCAGCTTCTTGGTCTCCTAATCTCTCAGTACATTATGATCCACTCGGCATGTGATTTTCATATTTAACAAATGAAGACAATATTTGCCTAAAAATCATTCAAAAATTCAAATCTCTAATGACCTCTGGGTCTCCCAACTTCTCAGACATTTAACGTCTCGGTTTGTCAGTAGACCTCTAACAGAGTACTCGATTTGCTCTCGGTGAAATAAGTAAAATCCCTTTTGATTCTTATATCTCTAGATTGTTACCTCTCTTCATTAGTCACTTGCTCAGCTCCCAATATTGTCTAAGATTTTGATGGTTCAACCTGTCGTTATCCTAATCTCTCAATCGTTTGGCCTGTCATTATCATAATCTCTCGATTGTTCAACCTATTAGTCTCGTAATCGCTCGATTATTTGACATATCGATCTCCCAATCTCTCGATCGTTCGACCTATCAGACTCTTAATCTCTTGATCGTTTGACCTGTTGTGTCCCAATCTCTCGATCGTTCAACCTGTCATTATCCTAATCTCTCAATTGTTCGAATTGTTGGTCTCATAATCGTTCGATTATTCGATCTATCGGTCTTGTATTCGCTCAATCGTTCTACCTATTGGTCTCACAATCGCTCGATCGTTCGACCTGTCAGTCTCCCAATCTCTCGATTGTTTGACTTGTCGGTCTCGTAATTGCTCGATTGTTCAACCTGTCGGTCTCCCAATCTCTCAATCGTTCAATCTATCGGTCTCCCAATCTCTTGATTGTTCGATTTGTTGATCTCGTAATCTCTTGATCATTCTACCTATCTGTCTTTCGATCTCTCGATCATTCGACCTATCGGTCTCCCAATCTCTCGATTGTTTGACTTCTGGGTCTCATAATCTCTCGATTGTTTGACTTATTTGTCTCTCAATCTCTCGGTCGTTTGACCTGTCGATCTCTTAATCTCTCGATTGTTGGATCTGTCGGTCTCGTAATCGTTCGATTATTCGACCTGTTAATCTCATAATTTATCAATTATTCGACCTCTTGGTCTCCCAATCTCCGAGTCTCTCAACCTTCCGTTCATATAATCGCTCGATCTCTCAATTTCACGATCTCTTGACCTTTTGGTGTCTCGATCTCTTGTTCACCTAACCTTTCTATCTCTCGACCACTCAGCTTGTGGATCTATCAATCTCTTGATCGCCTGATCACTCGCTCTCGATTTCTTGATCGCCTGACCTACCGATCTCTTGACCTCTCAATCTTCTGGAAGGCCTCTTACAATTGACTCTACTACTAATGTCATTTCTTCAAAATGTTATTAGGATTGGGGCTAAATGATGGTACCCTACTTAACAGGTTTTCAAAATCATTCATGGTTATCCGATAAGGAAGGCAATCACCACCAAGTTCTAATCTTTCTGTAGTTCTGTAGGATCCTAATTCTCGTGAACTCTCATGAAAGAAAGGATTTTTTGTAAAATTTTAAACCTTTTTTAATCTCAAGGAAGTTTAAATCTTTCAGAAATCTTTGATTACAATTCCTACCATTTTGAGAGACTTAAAAAAGAAGGAAACTATGGTTTTCGATACTCTTGGGAAGGTTATAAATACAGAGTATAGATAACCATCAAAGGGACTCAGTTTTTATACATGAGAGAGGAAATTCAATACATCAATGAGAGGGGGTTCCATACCCAATTTTATATGTCGTTCAGATGGGGTTTCATACCTATTTATATACACTGATAAAGATAGGGCTTCATGTCCAATCTTATACGATCAGAAGTATGGCTCTATAGCCTATTCTATATGATTAGAGCTATGCTTTCGTACTCTATTCTATACACAATCAAAGATATGATATACGTCACACAGATTACATTACATGATATTATATTTGCAATATACAATATGTCTTCATACATAGCACTCCCTATACAATGCTCATACATGTTACACACGTGCACGGGGGCTTCGACATCCACTCGAACGATGCATTACATGCACAGAGATCATCAGGGCCATATCTATGGTTATTTTTAGTTTTCTTTTATCATTACTTTTTCTGATTTGAGCGTCGAAGTCCCCCATCGAGCCAGTTTCGATAGGGTTTTTGCACGTTTTCCATCCAATATGACGAACACTCATGGCACAGGCTCCCTATTTGAGTCGGAAGAGCAGACATTTATGGAGGCCAAAATCGAGTCCAACACAGGTAAAAACACACGTCAGTGGAAGAAGATGACACAATGCCAAACTTAAAAAAGGTGACATGTGCCAAACGTAAAAAAGATAGCAAAAATTTTTAAAGGAAAATATTTGTAAAAAAAATTATTAAAAGAAAACAAAAAGTAATTTTTAGAAATTATTAAAATAAATTCTCCTTTAAAAAATTTGCAAAAAAAAAAAAGAAAATAAAACGAAAAGCAAAAAAAGTAAATTTGAAAAATTATTAAAAGAAAATAAAAATTTTATAAGGAAACATTTAATAGAAGCAAAAAAATTCTTTTAGAAAACAAGTATCAATTTTTGTAAATTATTAAAATAAACTTTCCTTAAAAGAGTTTTGTCGGTGAGAGGAATGAAAGAAGGAAGAGGTATCACGATGCAAATGAAGCATCAGTGATCGGTTTATATACACATGAAGTCGACTTGGGAAGTCAACTTTAGGACTTTTTAGACACTTAAGGAATGTTCAGCCTTGATTCAGTCGGTTACGATCACGATTATATTCCTATAAAATCAATTTCCAAAAAATCAACTTCTTTTATTTTAATTTTGAAGTCGATTTCCGTAACATTAACTTTTTTTTTTTTGGCAATAAGCATGTGAATTAAACAATTTAAAGTTGATTTTCTTGAAAATCGATTTTAAAATCGATTTTCTTTGGAAATTGATTTAGGAAACCAATTTTAGTACTTTTGAAAGAAAAATAAAAATCACTATATTTTTCTAAATTTTTATTTCATTTTCGCAATAATCTTGGAAATAACCCGTGAAGAAGATGACCAACATTAGCATGGAGCGAAGTGGGATCAGGAATCACAAGGACACACAAGATGGTTAAGATCTGAGGATCAGAATGCCGTCCAAACCGAATTCCTCTGGGACAGCTGATGCGGACACAGAGTGGAGGAAGGTGATGTGTCCCTGTCCTTGAGGGTGAGAGGAAGAATAGGATAGTGATTGAGCCTGAAGATCGAATCATTGTCAACGTCTCTGATTAGCCTACTGAACACTGATATGTTTGGGACCCACATTCCCTCTGCCATCAGATCCAATATCTTACACCCCACTTCTATAACTGCTTCTTTGTAACTCTTCACTGCATTGCTGTCTCCATAACGCCCATAAATAAATAAATAAATAAATAAATATTTAATCAATTTAATATTCAACTAATACTTTATAAATGAAAAAAATATATAAAATCAACTCTTAACAGATCTAATATTTTAAAGTTATTTATTTAGTTTTTTAATATAATAATACAAAAAATAACAACTTTCTGCATAACCCAATGTAATAAACACAAAAAGTGGCTAATCATGAAAATATGTTGAAATAATATTTATATCATAAATTATAAAAATCTAATTAATTTTGTGAAAATTTGAGTTAAGATGACTAATATTTCTAAAATGAAAGAGCAGCTTCATGTACCAATGATTAAATCTTATGATAAAAATAGATATAAAAAAGTTTTATCTTTTAAGAATTCAAGACTACTCGAATTAAATTTAATCAAACTTAATATTATTATTGAATATTGATAATTTATAAAAAAAAATACAAATTCATATAATATTAATAAAATTTGAGAAGAAAAAGTGAGGTCTGGGTGACGAGAGGTTTCCAGATTTCAACTCAGGAAGTCACAATAGCTTTGGCGGAGTGTCTCCAGCACTTTGCTTTTTGGTTTTGGCCCCTTTTAGTAACACAAGTCACCATTCTTTTTCTCTATTTCTAGGAGATTTCCTAATTTTGAGTAAAATTCCGGAAAAAAAAAAGAATTTCTTGAAATTTTTTTAGACATTTAGCCATTTTTTTAGAAATTCTTTAATTAAAATTTATTTTCTCCTTGCTAAGTCAAGATCATTAATCAACCCTAAGTCTCTCTATCAATGTACGAGCACATATATAAATAAATCCATATAAATAAAAAATTTAAAATAAAATGCAAGGTATGGTATTTTGGGGTGATGAGTTGATGTTGCCACATGAGCATCTGTATGCCTAGCTCATTCTCCACGTCATTCTATATCAATAGTTAACGGATAATCTAATTTTGTCATCAATGGCATTGTTATGTCAACAAATTGGTTATATGACACTATCACATCGGCATGTATGACAATGGAAGTGTTTTAGGATGATGATTTGACACTATCACGTAAGCATTTGTACGTTTAATTCATCCGTCACGTCATTCTATATCAGTAGTTAATAGATAATCTGGTTCTGTTAGAAGAATCAATCAATGACACTTTTGAAAGTTCAAGAGGCGAGAGTGCTCATCTCGCTTCCCAAGAGGCGAGAGTGCGCATCTCGCTTTCCAAAGGCGAGATGTGCAATCTCACCTTCAACTTTTTTAAAAAAAAAATTTGAATGAAAATAAAAAAGAAAAAAGAGTAAAAAAATCGAGATTTGAAATCTCCAAAAATGGAAAAAAAACAACCCTATTTGGGTATTTTTTTTCAAAATCACGCCACTTTGAGAATTGTTCCCCTTTTTCCCTTTCCTGGAAAGGAAAATAATCCCCACTTGCACAGAGAAATTTGATTTTTTGTCAGAAAAACTGAAATTCTACAGGTTTTCTCGCAGAGATCATTTAATGTTTCTTTTAAATTACTGCTTTGTTTCTCTAAAGCTGAACCCTTTTTTTTGTTTGTTTGCGAGTTTCCATCGGATCTGAGTGAGCTTTGGTTTTTGTTTAGCAGTCAAAGATAAGAATATGATAATTTGGGACCACTTTTTTCCCTCACAGCTTATTATTTGTTTATGGTTGTCAATTAAATAAAAAAACCTGCAGTATGTCAATCAGTACCCAAATAATGCATGCAGTCACCCACTTCACTCCCAAATTTGCATGAATTTTATAGAGTCCAGAAGAAATCTTCACATAATTCCTCGTTTTTATCAACTTAATAGCTTACATACAATCTATTAATCAACTTTGGTCACCAGAGTTACCACTCAAGATGAGGGGTTTAATAATTATTGTGCCCGCAATGGTTGTTACAGCTTCTGCAATGGCCAACATGGACCTGTTATGGCCTCGATCTACATGATGAGAGAGAGAGAGAGATGAATTACTATTTAGGGGTAGGACTAATAATTGGGTCGGGTCAACTCGAGCTCAATGCAAGCTCAATCCGTTTTGAAGGGTTGGGCCAGCCTGAGTTTGGACCCATTATTTAGGCCTGTTTTGAAGGGTCGGACAAATGAAAATTACATATGTTTCTTAAAATTTTTTTGGGGGGTCCCGGAATCTGAGGATAACCTTTAAAATTAGGTCATGCTTAAGCATGGGATAGAATTAAAAGCTAAGTGAATAGATAATTGTGAGTGCAAAACTTGGGCCTGTGCTGATCATCTTAACTGTTAAAGCAAAAGACATTTTGAGGAGAAGGAAATAGTGACCGGCAACGACTTGGTCACGTAAAGCATTCAAAGTGTATGACGCTTCATGAAGAAAAGACACCAATAATTATGTTTATTAGAAACGTCTCATCTGTTTCTTAAGTTCAAAAAGCTCGATGCCCTTTTTTTGACAGTTTCACCCTTAATTTTATCAAAATCCTAGAATAAATCACTAAAAAAAATTGATTAGACTACTGCACAATAGTATTGTATTAACTTCCGAGATACTAATCATAATCGAAATTGCTTTGGAAAAAAAATTATTTTTCAAGTTTAAAATCAAATAGAAAATAATGTGCTAAAGAATGCATAAAGTCTAAGAAAATGATACAGTGGGGTCTTAAAAATATTTAACAAATCTTTTGGTCTTTTCAAGTCAATTCTCCAATTTTCATTAGTAGTGAGATAAGAAATTCAGTGGGACTCATATGCAAAGTTGGTTCAAATCACTGAAACATTAAACCATTCGTTGCAGCCCCACAAAAAAAAAAAGGGGCGATCACAGGTTGCTGCAATTTACTGCAAGCCCACGGTAAAAGAGATAAAAATGAAAAAAGTGGACCCCGCTCAACATTAATTATTTGCTATATTAAAGGATATTTGCTCTAAGTGGCAAGAGGATGAGCCATAGACTCCTATTGCATCCTTCCTTTTTTCCCCTCCCTTTTCGCTGGGGCCACATAAGACCAACACCATAGTTAAATCTGAGCATGGGTCAAATTCTTCACTCCAATATACTCAATTCGTCATTTTTGAAATAATTTGATTATATTTTTATTTAATAAATTTAATAAAAACTTAAATATTTTAATTTAAAATATCGTAATGATCAAAATTATTATTTTTACAACACTTATTGCTTTCCCGACACCAAGGAATTATGGTGTAGTCTAACTGTGACCTCCTCCATGGTCCATGGTTGGTGAGAGCCTGTATAGCAAAATCTCCTTTGGATTGAAAGGAAAAAAAAAATAAAAAAAAAATAAAAATTTAAGAAACCCTTTTAGTTGAGAATTTGTCCTTTAGTTTTTTAAGTTTATGGACAAGAAGTAAGTTTCTGTAGTATATCATATCACCTCTCTCCCTCTATCTCTCCCTCTCTCTCTCTCTCTCTCTCTCTCTCTCTCTCGTATGGCTGTGATGTGTGGGTCAATTTGGCTTTGATGGGGTGGGTGGGGGGCCACATTTTTCTGAGCCATTAATTATAGAAGGGGTCCTTCCCTGAAACCTATGAAGAGTAGATGTCACATCGTATGAAAACTACCGATATTTGTCAACTCTCCGTTTTTCAGTACAAACCTATAGTATTTCCTTCTTCTTCTTCGTCTTCTTCTCACTCATTCCTTTTTATTTTCTTTTCTTGTTTTTTTTTTTTTTTCTCCTCTATCTCACAGTTAAATGGGTCCTGGTAAGAGACCTGGTCCATCAGAGAAAATGAAAAATGCCTTGGATGAAGCGCCTCCTGTGGTAAAAAGTTCCTTATCTTTACTTCATCAATGTCTTTTTGTTTGCTTCCCCCTGCCCTTTTCATTACTTTGAATGCTGTCTTTTTTATATCTCTGTTTTCAGGCACTTCACTTAATAAAACTGTTTTTTTTTTTCTGTTAATTTTTTGAATGTGCCGCAACCCATTTTTCATCCTGCTTGTTGCTGTTAATGCATTGTCTGTTTTGGGCTTTTTATCGGCTTCCCAACTGTTGATTTACCTCCTCTCCGTTTGTACTAATGTTGGGTTTTAACTTAATCTTGTTTAAAAATGTATTAGGGCTCTTACCCGAGTAGTCATATCTGTCCTTTGCCAACCCCTTGCTTCTTTAATTTTCTTTTCCCTGTTTCAGTATGTTTATTTTGCATTATGGTTCTTTTAGAACAAAGAAAAAAAAAAAAGATTGTAACTCTCTCTCTCTCTCTGTTTATTGTGTTGTGGTTTATTTTCTACTTCTTCCTCTGTTGTGTTGTCGGCCAGATGGAGGGACACATTCTCCTCGTTGTAAGTGTAACCCTTGCTCTTGCGGTGCTGCTACTGTTGACAACGATTCTCGACTTCTGGCTGTCATGTTGGCGCAGGAAGAACCGCGTAGGCGAACAAAATCTAGTTAAACTATATTTTGTTTTTAGTTTTAGGGTTTTTGCGATCTCTGCAGCTTTATGGTCTTTTCTTCAAGCTTATGTTGCAGTGTTTTAAAGCTTTCTTAAAAAATAAAAAAAAATAAAAAAAAAAAATAAAAAAACACTAGTTTGGCTGCATCAAGCGTTATGGCATTTTTTTTTAAGCCAGACCAAACAAAAAATTTGATAATTTTATGTTATATTATATAATTTGTGCTTAATTTCAACTTGAAAAATATTATTTTCTTGTGCTGGATTTGTGCTTGTAATTGTAACATCCACAACCCCCCCCCAACCACCACTACCACTACCACTACCTAGCGAGAAAAGACCAGAGCATTTTCTACCAAAAGAACTTTCGAGAAGTTTCTTCTCAACATTAAATCCATAGCAGATTTGGCCCCCTCCACTCTCTCTCTCTCTTTCTCTCTCTCTTCTTTTGTCTCTCTCTTGTGCTCTTCTTTAGGTTAGCTCTTGGGCTTGTGATCAAGAACACCCACTGAACCGGTGTGTTCTTGTGCGTTTCTAGAAGTTTGGAAGAATCCCATAAAACCCACCAAGATAACAAAAACTCTCTTCTCCTCGTCTCAAATTCGCAGTTCTTCGCATGCAGGAGATCAAATGGATGGCAACCATTGACATGCTCATCCAACGGCGTGTTAATCAATCACTTTTGTTTTTCCTTTTTTTCTCTCTCACCATGAAACCCACTCCCCCCTCCCCCTCTTTCATCCTTACTTATTACAGATTTTCTTTATATGTTTCTTTGATTTTCTTTCTAGGTTTCTCTCTCTATCTCCCTCTCTCTCTCTTTGCCAAATCCGATTCGATTTGTAATTATTGTGGTGATAAGATATTTTTAAATGATTTTGTATGTTCAAATTACCTGATGGACCATGAAAACAAGGGAGGGTAATTTTCTTTTTATTCATAAATTTTAACCTGATATTGATAAAATTCGATTTTTATATATGGAGTATTAATTTTTTTAATTCTGACCGGTTATCTAATGCAATTCTCCTTTTTTATTCAAATTTGGGATTGACCATGATATAATTTAATCTTTTTGTATTATATATTTTAATATTATCTTAACTAAAAAATATATTAATTTGATTATAAATTAATTTTTCATATAAATAGTTAATATATAATTTATATGTCAATTATTATTTTTTTAAGTCAAATAATAAATTATCAATGAGCTGTTATTTTAAATTCGACTAGCACATGATAACTAATGAATAGGAACATTGTCTCAAAAATAAGGATAAAATTTATATAACATGCCCACGTATTTCCTTATATGGATTTATCCATTTCCACTAAAGCATAGTGTAAACTGCCACTTGGTTGTCCATTTTTAAGAGAGGAAAGTGAATAGGAATTATTTAATAAATAAATAATTTTATTATTTTATGTATATCAATACCCACAAAAAGATGATCGAAAAAAAAATCCCAGTTATCTAATTTATTTAAAAAATGATAAAAATTTTATCCGTTACAATGTTGGGTTTTTTTTTTTTCCCAAAAATTAACAGAAATAGTAAAAAATTCTAAAATCTAGTTATGATAAAATTTAAAGTCTAGCTTACAACAAGTATGTGGTAATTAAAGAGGGAGTGGGGGACAAAGCGCCACCTAAAGGTTTCCTTCCCCGTCTTATAATCACTTTAATTTATTTCAAAGTTTCTATTTTAGTTAATTATGCGAGGTTGGTGACCATATTTTTACTTGGTTCCAATGAATTGAGGGCGAGTTGACTCTCGACGGTCAAAAGCGCAGACCTAATTTCGTGCTTCAAATGTTGTCCCTAATATTTACTAGATTATCTAAATCTAAATTTTAGTATTCAACAACAATAATAAAAATTGAATTTTAATTTTAAATTTTAAAGTTAGTCAGATAAGAAATTAATATATTAGAGAAGGAAAAGGTGCATCAGTAATGTTTTCGATTTTCTCAGTTTAGAATACATATTAACATTTAGACAATCTTATTCAAATTGAATTTAATAATTTAATAATTATTTTTTCTTTTCAAGTTGAATTTATATAAATTATCTCTCTTTAAAATTAAGCATATTAATTTCTCTCTCTAAACATATTATTTTCATTTTTTCTCTTTCCAAAAAAATAAAATTTACTTTTTTCTTTTTAAAATGATCAAATTAATTTTTTCTTTCTAAAATTTAAATTATTAAAAAATTTATCACTTTAAACACAACAATTTTAGATTTTCTTTTTTAAAAAATAATTTAATTCATTCTTTCCCTAAACACATTTATTTATGTTTTTTCTGTGATTAAAAAGACCAAAATTTCTCTAAATATATTGTTTTTATATTTTTTCTCTAAAAAAATTAAATTAAAATTCTCTCTCTCTAAAACTAAATACATAGAAATTAATATTTGAGTTTTTCTCTCTTTAAGTTAATATTTTCTCTCTTTAAAAAATCCACTTAATTCATATTTTTCGCTCTTAGACTCATTGATTCTAAGTTTTTCTCTCTAAAAAAATCTAATTTTTTTTCTCTCTCTCTAAAATTTGACACATTTAATTCTCTCTAAAAAAATTAATTATTTTAAAAATTGTCACTTTTAATGCAATGATTTTTAATTTCCTTTTCTCTCTGGAAAAACTAAATTTTATTTTATTTTTTCTTTAAAACTAGTCACATTAATTTTGACTCTCTAAATAATCAATTTAATACACAAATTCTCTCTCTAAGCACATCAATCTTAATATTTCTTTCTAAAAAATTAAATTAGTTTTTTCTCGCTAAGAATAAACATATTTAATTTATTTTTCTAAAAAATCTCTTTAATTTTCATTTTCTCTCTTTATAAGATCTTAAGTTTTCTCTTTCTAAAAGTACTAAATTCATTTTTCTCTTTTCAAAATTTATTTGATTTATATTTTCTCCAAAAATACAAAATTTAATTTTTCTTTCTCTAAAACTAAATATATTTTTATGTCTCTAATACATTCGTTTTAGATCTTTTCTCCAAAATATCTAAATCAATTTTTCTCACTTTAAAACCTAATTTGATTCACATTTTCTCGTTATAAATACATTAATTTTAATATTTTCTTTCTAAAATACAAATTTGGATTTTCACTTTTTAAAATATTTTTATCTTTTCATAATATACTTGATTAAATTTTACATCTGAACTATAAGAAAAAAAAATAAAAAATAACCCAAATAGCTTTAGACTTTGTTTAACCCTACCATATAGGTGTATAGAGTGTACGACAGAGATGAATTAAATGGGCCGCTGATCCCGCCGACCTGAAATCCCGGCGTCTTGATGGGAAAATGACAGAATGCTTTCTCTCACACTCTCTCTCTCTCTTAATTGGACAAATTTGCTAACCCAAAAATTCAATATTATTTTTTGTCTTTCAGGCTCAGTCTTTCAGTCGGCACCGTTTGTCTCGTAATAGTTTCAAATTCAAACCTCCCTCCCTCCCTCTCTCTCTCTTTATATATATATATATATATATATATAAGTATTTGCAATGCAACATTGATAAGTCCGTTAATAAGTCATTAATTTTTTTTAATTAGAATTTTAAATTTAAATTTTAAGAATAAAAAAAAAAACAATTTCTAAATAAATCAAATTTCTGATTATAGATATTAAAAGGAAAAAAAGAAAAAGGTATATCATTCCAAACAAAACAAACAGCCCCCAGCACCTCGGTTTTTTTGTCTAGTCTCATCGTACCAAACAACAATAATCCACAAACATGGTGTTTTCTATTTCTATGAAACCTTTTCGAATAATATTCAACTATAATTATAGTCTTTTCTATTCAAATCAACTAAAAATTTTAAAATAATATTACGAGCTTATGGATAAAATTACACTAATGTTAGCATTGAAAAATCTATATGGGTACAAAAAAATCACCTTATTAGGCAATCAATATATATAAATATATAAATATATATATATATATATATTGGTTTTCTTTGATTGTGTACTTTTATATATATGGGGTATTTGTGTAACGCTATATGTTACTTACAAAAGTTAATGAAATTGATTTAATAAATATTGATTAGAGCCGATTAGAAAATAATATAATCACCTTTTTATATTTAATCATCGTGCTGGATATAAAATTTTTGTGATATGAGAATCCCGTTCATTTGCTTTCAAAACATATTGAATGCATAATTTCACTTAATTATTTGCTTTTGATAAATATTGAAAATTGAAATTCTCTCATTTTAGATTTAACATTATGCTAACACTTCTCATTATTAAGAAATAGAAATACAATAATCAAAGTTTTCGTACAGTAATTGAATTAATAAAAATTTTTGTACAATATTTTTAAGGATCATTATTCTATGTTTACCAGAAATTATCTTTGGAACAATTTAGTACCATACAAGTAAATTAAATAAGTAGACAAATGCATTGAGTAAACAATAACAATAACAATCACCACAACAACAATAATCAGTATCTTAATTTCAAAATTTAAAGTCGATTATGAGAAATAAATATAAGATAATTCAAAAATATAATATATATATATATGAAATAGTAATAATAATAAAATACTAATAATAGTATTAAAATATATATATACACACACACACACTACCTAATTAAATCTAAAAACGAGAAATAATGATTTAACATACTCTAATTTCCCTACGTCACTCATTCCCCGCCCAAAATTATCTCGTCAATTAATTCTTTAAATGTCATATCTTTGCAAATACACTGCATCCATTGCGAATACATTATATCTATTTCTTTAAAGGTCTATCTTGTCGTTAACTAAATCTCCTATATTTAACCCATCGATCTTCTTTACTGGTGCGTATTCGAGTTTTCATTGTATATTTCTAAACTATCTCAAATGATACTCTCGTATCTTATCCACAATTAAGTTCATCCAAAATTTAGTGCGTATGTATTTATTTTTAATCCTATTTTTTCTAATTTTACCACACATCAATCTTAACATTCTCATCTCGGTGATAGTCATTTTCTATTCTTATTGTTGTTTAATGACCCAACATTCAGTACCATAAATAATACAAGTTTTACTACCGTCCTATAAAATTTCTATTTCTAATACAATGGTATCATGTAATCACACAGAACTCTAGATGTTTTTCTCCACTTCATCCAAACTATTGGATCCTATAATTCACATTTTCATCTATATTGGTATCATTTTAAATAACGGAGTTTAGATACTTAAAACGTTCACTCTTTAATATATCCTACATTGAGTAAACAATATTTTTAATTGAATCATTTGAATTATTTTAATTATAATTATTATATTTAAAAATTTGATATTATATTAGGTAAAAATTAAATAAAAATTTTAATATTTGAAAGTTAAAAAACATAATAAACTTGTTTTTTAATTATTTTTTAAGAAAAATAATTTAGAATCCACCAAAAACCTTAGGCCAGGAAATCACCAGATGGGATACTCCTCCCAAGGAACAATTCCCAAAGTAGGGTGATTTATAAAAAAGATTCTCAAAGTGGTCTGAATTCGCTTGGTATTCTAAAAGTAGAGGTTTCGACAATCTCGACAATCTCAATCGAGCTTTCAATTTTTTTTTTGTTTGGAATACTGAGGAGAAAAAAAAAAACTAAAAGCAATATTCCGAATGTCGCTTTCAGAAAGCAAGATTTGGAATCTCGCTTTTAGTTTCACATGCTATTTAAAAAAAATTGATATATTAATATTATTATTAGTAAAATTGTTGAAAATTCTGAAAATTATTAGAATTAAAAAATAATATTATGAAAATAATTTTAAAATAAAAACATAATGAAAAATTACATTGTTTATTATTAAAAATAAAAATTACATTGTTTGAAATGAAAAAAATTATAAATTGTTGTTATTATTTTTATTTTTATTATTAATATTATTATTTAAGAATATTATTAAATTTTTTTGAAAAATATTAAAATAAAAAACATAATATTATTATTAAAATAATTTAAGGAGAAATACCCAACAATTTACCCAATGATCTACCAGCAATTCTTTTTCAATGTTTTATAAATCAATTGATGTCAGGTTGTTGGTTTAACATAGTGTTTTGTTCTGAATATCATCTTTCACACGATGACTTTTTTCACTGCTTTTTTCATTGCATGTTATTCCATCTTATCACCCCTTTCATCATTGACAAATTTTTTAATGTATATTAATGTCTACTAAATTTTTGTTATAACCAATTAATTTGTATTATAATTTTTGGGGTTATTTCTTTGAATATGGTGAGAATGTATCGAAATCTGAAAAATATGGTTTTTTTTTTGTTTTTCAAAAATAATGAAGTCGATTTTCTTAATATCGATTTAAAAGTTAGTATTAAGAAAATCGAGTTCAATGGGATATTTCCCAAAATAGAGTTTTGTTGGGGGAAAAAATTGCTTAGATAGGGTTTCTTTTTTTTTTTTTTTTTTGATTCACAAAATAGAGGTGTTGAGATTAAGAATCTCAATTTCACCTTTTTCATATTCCTTTCCAGTCAAATTTTTGCAAAAAACAATAAAAATAAAAAATAAATGCGAGAATGCGCATCTCGCCTTCTGGGAAGCAAGATGCCCAATCTTGGGGGGATATTTCTCAAAATAGTGTTTTTTGGGAAAAAATTTCCCAAATGGGGTTGTTTTTTTTTTATTCCCAAAATGGAGGTGCCGAGATTCTCAATCTCGATTTCTACTTTTTTTTTTCCTCCTCTTTTTCAATCAAAACCTTACCCAAAAAAAAAAAAGATTGAAGGCGAGACTGGACATGTCGCCTTCTGTGAAGTGAGATGCCCACTCTTGCTTCCCCACTTCTCCTCTCTTTTTCTTTTAAATTTTATTTAATTTTATAATTAATTTAAATTATTAATAAAAAGTTAAATATTAATGAATATTATTAATAAAAAATTAATATTAAATAATATTAACTATTAATACTAATCAATAAATTTATAATTAAAATATTAATAAAATTAATTTAAAATATTATTAACTAATATTAAAAATTATTTAGAAATTATTAAAAGGTTAATCAATAATTAGAAAAATTAATAAAAAAATTAACCTATAATTAAAAATATATAATTAATAAAAAATAAATATTAACAAACAAATACCAAACCACTACAAATCCTAAATTTAACCCAGTCTTGCCTTCAATTTTTTTTTTGGGTAAATTTTTTATTGAAAAAGAAGAAAAAAAAGTAAAAATCGAGATTGGGATTCTCGACACCTCCATTTTGAGAATAAAAAAAAAACAACCCATTTGGGGAATTTTTTCCCAAAAAAACACTATTTTGGGAAATAGCCCCCCAATCTCACTTCCCCCTTCCCTTTTTTTCTTTTAAATTTAAATTAAATTTAAATTAATTTAAAATATTAAAAAATTAAATATTAATAAATATTGTTAATTAAAAATTAATATTAAATAATAGTAACTATTAATATTAACCAATAAATTAATAAATAAAATATTAATAAAATAAAATAAAATTATTATTAACCAACATTAAAAATTATTTTAAAATTATCAAAAGATTAATCAAAGATAAAAAATTGTTAAAAATAAAATAAAATTTAAAAATTATTAATTAAAAACGAAAACATGTAATTAGTAAAAAATATTATTATTAAATTTTTAATTAAAAAACATAAACTATAAATTCTCATTAATTAAAAATGAATCAATAATTAGAAAAAATAAATACAAAATTAACATATAATTAAAAATATATAATTAATAAAAATAAATATTAACAAATAAATATCAAACTCATCAACTCGAAACCCTAAATTTAACTCATTCGTAAGTTGTAAAGTTCACCCCAAAATCAGAAATCAATCGTAGAAAAGGTTCAGAAAGAGATGGTTTTTTACTGCAAGAAAATAGATTATTGGTTCAAAAACTGTCCCGATAGATTTTTAATTATATTTCTAGAAATCAGAAGAATCTAGATTTTTAATTCTGTTTTGAGTAGTCAACTTTAACCGCTCATAATTCATCCTTAGAAAACAGATTCAAAATTTCACAAAATGTGTCAAAAATCACGTCGAATATCCTTTGTCACTCATGCGAAAACCAGAAAACAAACTCGGTGGACACCTTCAACTCGATTGAAATCACCAACAGAAAATCAAGTTGAAGGTGTGTAACAAATCTGTTTTTTGGTTTTCACATAGGTGACAGAGCATATTTGACGTGATTTTTGACCCATATGTTACAGAATTTTGAATCTATTTTCTAAAGATGAATTATTTTACGAAATATGATCTTTAAAATGATCTAAAAATTACAAGAAAATAATTTCAGATGAAAAAGTTATGAGCGGTTAAAGTTGACTACTCGAAACAGAATTAAAAATTTAGATTGTTCTGATTTCCAGAAACAGGATTTAAAATCTGTTGGAATAGTTTTTAAACCAGTGACTCATTTTCTCTTAGCAAAAAATCTTCTCTTTCAGAACACTTTCTACGGTTCAATCTGAAAACTAACCAGAGTCACTCAAGCAGTGGAATCTATCAATTCCATGCCTGGTTAGCATCTAGTTCTCTCCTTTAAAAGGGTTGCATTGCCCACTACATGATATTACTTGATATGTTTGATGTTTTCCAAAACATCTTATTCTTTCAACACATTTCATGGCGTCATATCTCATGATTATCGTCATTCAATTTGTTATTTCCATATAACTCCCTAATAATAGATTTTGATGCTATAGTTTGGGTTTTTTAAGAGGGTAAACGTATGTACTAATGCTTAACATCCATGACAGGTCAACATTCGGTATAGAATAAAAAATTCACTATATTTCCAATCATCATTTATGGTTCTAATGCATCACTATTACGAATTTAATTTGAAGTTACAAAATTTTATAAGTTTTAGGTGAAAATTACTTAAATTCTATCAATCTAAAACCTCTCACTTAAATACACAGAATATTTAAATAATATCATAATTCTGGATAAGAATTACTCAAATTCTATAAATCCAAAATTTTTATTCAAGAGAGAGACCCTACAAGTGCTTTTGCATACATGATCATCAATAATGAACATAACTGACATATATTCGAAAGAAATTAAAATTTTGAAAGTTCATTTATTATATGATCATGATCCTAATCAAGCATTCATTACATGCAAAAGAAAAACATACGAATGAATTATCTGATTCAAAATATATCCATTCGTGATACCATATTTACAATTTCCTTAGATAGTCTATCCCTAGGAAAAAAAAAATTTCCTTATAATACATGAGTTAGTGCTATTTATATTATGTGATACATTTTCTTCATTTGGATCTTCAGATTCTTGACCCTCCATATTTCTATTAATATGGGTCTCACATTATCAAGAATTATAATATCTCTATCGGCAATCATTTCACCAACCATGCTATCCCAATAAAGAGTTAGAGTATTTCTTAAAATATATATACGTTATCTTCCCAAAAGAAATGACCTAACCCAAGAAGTTCCGGATGTTGTGCTTTTATAATGTCCAAAAGATCCAATAAAGCATAAGTTGGGTCTATCAAAATTTGACCCAATCTCATCATACACTCCGAACTTCTTAATGTTTTAACTCTCCTTTCGAAAACTCTACTATTCTGTCTAAATATCACCACTACTCTAGAAAATGAGTTCAATATTAGATAGGATACTAAACCAACCATAATATTATAATAAATTTCAAAATTATTTATTTTAAATGATATGCTCAATTTCTAAATAATTTTATGTTGAAAAAATAAATTTCTCGCACATAAAAGGAGAATATAAATCAAAACAAGTGAAAACAATTTACACTCAAGTAGCCAAAATTAATAAAATAATTTTTTAGTCCCACCAAAAATTTTTCAGAATTTTCTCAGATATAAAAATGATTTTTCTGTAATTTTTTAATATTTATTTATTATAAATCAATAAATAATAATTTTCAACTCCAGAAAATATATTATAATTTATTGAAAAAACCAAAATATATTTTCAGACTTATATAAAATTTTTCAAAATTTTTTGGACTGAAAAACTATTTTTAGTTATTTTCTAACTGTCTATTGATTTAATAATCAATAAAAAATATTTTTTTTATCTCAAATCACCGAAAAATCCCAATAAATATAAAATTTATTTTGATGAAAATTGGAACCAAAATAAGCCCTTCAACACCCCCACGTGTCAAAGGACCTAATTGTCACAAAATAAATTCTGGAAAAACTTTCACTTACCTGCGGTTGCGTGTGAAGCCCATGCGCTGCCTTCGCAGCGGATCCGTGTCACAAAATTTTGGCTACCCCCATTTTCGATATCTTTGAGTTCAATAGTGGTCTCGAATTTTTAACCAAACTTCTCTAACCTATGGGGTGGATTTTACTTGTCATGACCGAGAGTGAGATTTGCATTTTTGGCACTATTCATCTTCTTTAAATTTCCAAATTTTGAATGAATTTTTGACAGATCATATCTCTCTCAATTTTTAACTATTTTTTGTGATATTTATATGGTTGGAAAGCATTTTTCATTAAAAATCTAATTATATAAATTTAATATCACGAAATCTAGTATTTTAAAAGTTATGAGTACATTAAATTTTGGTTAGGGTTTGAAATATCTTCAAATATATTCATCTATTGCATACGAAATTTTACAGATCGATCTACATCTCATAAACATGCTATGATATAAAATTAAGAGCATTTCGATAAGCCAATTTCAAGAGGCCATTAATGAACCTCTAAAATCATACATGGTATTTTTTAATTTTTTAAATACCCAAATTAGGCAGGAAACAACCCTTATATGCTCTCAATGAAGATTTTCGTACAAATCATCAAAAATAATTTCATGCGAAAATTATCCGAATCGAAATTTGGGTTGGAACACTTACCTGTTTAACGGACGGGTATTTTAGATCGAAAAGATATCACGGATTTAGATCACTTTCTAGTTTTCACAATTCAAATACCTCAATGATGAACGGATAATCGATCGTTGCTCAAAAAACCCTCTCTCCTGGTTTTGTTTCTCACTCTCTAGAAAATGGAAAAATTACATTCTATCATTTTTATCTCCTGCCCCCGTCATATTCACACAAGGAGGGAAGTCCTTTTCATGCCTTTTTTCTTTTCGGGAGTTTAAAAAAAAAAAAGGAGGAGTTGAGGGGTGGTTTACAATAACCACCGACCCCCTTTTTTTTTTAATTTAAATGGGAGGGGGGCGGATCTATTCTTATGGGCGGACCTGCCCCTTATACCAACAGTATGTGATATTCTCATACATAAGGTGGCTAAGATAAAATTTCTAAAACTTGTTTTGATTTTTTTTGAAAAAATTGAAATTGAAATTGAAATTATTTCAGAGATGTGGAACAATAATAAAATATATGAATATACTTAACAATAATATGCTTTGAATGCTCTCTATAATGCCGTTATGTCCATAAAAACAACATGAATAACCGAACTTGATTCTTCAAAAAATAATATATATATATATATATATATATATTTGGGGAAAAAAACTCATTTTTCTAAATTTATATGCCACACCTTTATTTTTGAAACACAGAAACTTTTCTCTCATCAATTTCCAAATCACATTGGGAAATTAACTAAAATTTGGATTTTATGATCCCAGTTTCAAATTGATTAAATTTAAGCTAATGATTGATCTCTTAATCCGTGATCTCTAATTTAAATTAAAAATAAAAATTAATGAATGGTTATTTAAAATTAAATAATAAATTTTCTTTTTTTTTCCCCTCAAGTAAAATAGAATTATTGTTTTCTAATTTATTTAATTTAATCATTAATTTTATTATTGGGCTGATATAAGATTAAACAATTAGCATGAAAAGCATATAACATATTTAACATATTACATTGCACAATTTTAACATATTCTATATTATTTTGTAAAATTACTTTTTCCCTCTTATACCTAATATACTCCGCAATGATTCCTCCTCTCGTATTTATAAATCCCCCTTTGTTGTTTAAAATTATTTTGCATTATTTTAAATTAATCTATAATATTTACTCTGGTTAAAGTGGATAACTTATGGTTCCCTGCCTACATTTCGAGAGTTTACCACAATTATGAAAAATAATTAAAAATTAATTTGTTGTCCAACAGAAAATACAAAATGAAAATTTGTCCTCCTTCCCTCACGCCTAAGTACACGACGTTACGCTTGGTTTTTAGGCTACTCACCAAACCTTTCAACAAATAATAATAATAATAATAATCGATAAATACTTGGTATTTACGTTCGCCACACCCCTATCAATGTCAACTATCCTGCCCGCCGGCCTTTTTCCAAATCCCCCCTTGCTGCGCCAGAAATTTGAATTTTTGTCAGAAAAACTGAAACTCTATTGGTTTCTTTGCGGAGATCATTTAATGTTTCTTTTAAGTTGCTGCTTTGTCTCTCTGACTCTAAAGCTGAACCAATTACATAATATTCCTTCTCTTTCCAACGGTCATTTTATTAATTTTTATTTTGAATTTAATGTATTTGTCTTTCCAACGGTCATTTTACGATAGATATAGCAAAAAAAAAAAAAAAAAGCAACAAATTAACAGGCGAAGTTGGTGAAAGTGGCAGAAGCTATGGCTTTGTGAAAGTGGAGAGTCTAGCAAGTTTTGTGCAGGGCAGCCTGAAAGCTAGACAGTAGGCACAAAACAAGAAAAAACGAGGACCAGTCTAGTTTTTTCCTACCTTTCATATGATCATATCGATATTAATAGGTGGGAATCATGTAAAAGAAAATCAAAATTAAAATCATTAAATTTCGATGTAGTCCAAAGAATCAAATACTTTTGTGAAACTGAAATTATTATTATATGATTAATTGGTAAATTTAAAACTTATTTAAATTGAGTTATGTCTAACCTCAAAGTTTGGTCAGGACCAATATTTTCCATGAATCAGAGCAACAGTTTCTTGGAGAGGCTTGTGATCAGATCATGTTCGGACCCACCAAATCTCACAAAATTAAAATGATAAAAAAAATATTAGTATAAATCTTAAAGAAAAGAATAAAAATTGGTTTCTTATTTTATTTAAAAGTTATGAGATGTTTAATTTGTTAAAAATTTTTCTGCATTTTGGAAATTGGTTCTTAAAATGATAGCTTTTTAAATCAAATAAAGCATCAAATATTTAATTTGAGAAAAATTTTCTATTTGAAAATTCCTTCAAAAGGGGAAATGAATTTTTTTCAAATTAAAATGACAAAAAATAATTGCATGCTGGTTATGGGTCTGATACAACCCACTGTCTTCCCCTCTCACTGTCTTCCCCTCACTCTCTCTCGTGAAAAGCCAGTCTCCCCGCTCCTGTCTTCCCCTCTTGCTGTCTTCCGCTCTCTCTTGTGAAAAACAAGTCTCCCCGTCTCCCCGCTCACTGTCTTCCCGTCTCGCTGTCTTCCCCGCTCACTGTCTGCCCTCTCCTGTCTTCCCCTCTCACTGTCTCTCTCTCTCTCTCAAACAGAATTCCCGTGACAGCACACCATGGAAGGGTCCATCGTGGAAGAGCACACCACGGAAGGGTCACCAAAATCATCCTCCTCCTCGTCTACGACCACCATTCCCGTCACAGCACTGGACGGGCTGGTGAGTGTCAACTCGGTCTTCACAGTCGGCGTCTTTATCGGAATGTCTCTCACAGCGCCAGGCCAACAATTTCTAGAAAATAGGGGCCCCTGCAATGCAGGAATCGGGGTCGCCAAGTATATCCTTTTTTTTGAGGCCATTTCGTTCGCCTTCTTCCTGCTCTCATCCGTCATGGCACAAGGATTGAAACTCGCCATCAACATTATCAAATCTAAAGACGTGGACAAGGCCTTCAAGCCATATATCAATCACAGGGGCCTTCGTCTCGGAATGCTCGTCTCTGGAGTGGGTTCTGTCGCGGGTTGCGTGTTTTTGATCTTATCCATCGCCAATGTCATCCAGCTTCGTTTTGGATTGCTCTCCTGCGGAGGCGAATCAGTTGTTGCCGTTTCAATCCTCGCTTGTCTGGTTGCAACTGGTCTATTGATCTACATTTCGATTGTCATATATGCTTTTAGAAAATAATTAAATTGTGTCGGTGAAATTTGAAAGGAATCCCACCTTTTTTTTTTTATCTTTTTCTTTTCTTTTAGCTTGTTCAATTTTTTTTTTAGGAGTCAAGGGGAGATGAATGTGTTGACTGTTTGATTTAAGTGTTTGATTCGAGGCAGAAGTTGTGAATTCATGTATGGTAGAAGTGAATGAATCAAAATTACCTCTGTTTTTTTTCTTTTTTAAAAATTAATATAGATTAATTTTTATTTAATTTTTTTAAGAACCCGATGATCATATCATGTGTTGAATAAATTTAATGGTATAGGATATGAAAATATGCTTTAATGGAAATAGTTCTATTACCATAAGTTGAGAGACTGAAATGCCTTTTTTGTCAAAGTCACTTAGGAAAGTTAATTCCAATTTGTTTCTGTTCACGTGAGACGTTCCATTTGATACAATAGTAAACAGACTACTAATATAATAATTATTACGTTTAGGGAAAATCACTGATTGTGATAGTAAATAATTTTGCATATTTATCTTCGATGACCTAAGATGATTTATTTCCATGTTTCACAACATATATAATTTTAAAATCACTGGATTCCTTGTGTTCTCACTTTCGAGTACATAATTAAGAAGATATGTTGTCCTTATATTTCATGATAAACCAAGTTGTCCATGTAATAATATTTAAGGCGACAGAAATAATAGTCTTAAAACATTTTTCATACGAAAATTTTTCCAAATATATATATTTATTAAAATGATAATTTCAAGGGATAGAAAAAAAGCATATTAATATAATTAATTCAATTTAACAAATTCCAATTTATTAGAATCAGTTTTTTAATTCGAGTTTTATAAAAATTGTATTAATTTTAATAAGCTTCATTTCATTTATCATTGAAATGTTGTTTCCTTTTCTATAATAATAATAATAATAATTGGGCTGGTTTTGATCCTTCTCTAAGTCCTAGGGCCTTGTACCCAAATGAGGTACATGTGGACAATGGTGCAGGTTAAGGAAGAGATGAAACAACCCCTGGATGGTCTTAGCTGAAAAAGATTCATTAATTATCAACCATGTACATTCACGTGAAGGAATTTCCCCTTTTGGTTGTCAACAAAACTAAACGATTTGATCTTATTTATTTATTTTCTCTTACAAATTTGTACAATAATTCTTAATATTAACTCTGAATAGTTGTTTATGAACTTGTGAGTACAAAATATTGGTAAATATTTACGTGAGACAGTTTTATCAAAGTAAAAAATTTAATTTTAAAAAATGAGGGACAATGGGTAGTTAACCACTACCCAATCTCTCCCCTATTTTCTCTCCAAAGGATTTTTACGGGAGTTATAATTTCAACATAGATTGACAATTGAAAAAATGACACATTGAATAGTGAACAACTATTATTATTCCACTGAAGAGAGAATTGAGAAATTATTAGAGAAAGAGAATTTTAATTGTTGAGAAAAACAATTAAAATTGAGGGTTTTTCGATCGTTTAACAATTACCAGATTAAGGGTTGGATCATTGTGAAATTACGGTGATAGTTCGGTTATACATGACTATCATCCCGACTTCGAATGGTTCATGTTCAGCCGAAAATTTTCTGCATCACCAATTGAGGTATATCGCAAACTCATCTTTTTTACAATTTTGAAAAAATTATTTATTACTTCCGCTGCGTGTATGAGTCACGAAATTTCTAATATTAGTATAAGAGCATGTTAGAAATATTTTTAAATAATTTTTCAGAAATAAATTTGGTTATGAAAATATAAGATATAAAATTTGGAGTTCGGATTACGGATGAGTTTCGTGAATCCAATTATACCACTGTGTTACCCAACTCATGTAGAACACGAAAATAATTTTTTCGTAATTTTCTAAGTACGTTTAAGTCAAAAAAATTCCGGTTGAAGCATTCGGCCGTGAATAGTGACCGAACTCTTCAACCCCAGATTTGACGAGTTTTAGGTCAAATCGGTGCATAAAATTGATAGATCCGTGTTTGTCTCTGCTAGATCTATATTTTGATATATATATTACATATAATCTGTACCAGAATTTGAGGTTTCCGGAAATGGGTCGAAAACCCAGTTGCAGAGTCATTCGGGCGAAGAAGAAGCACAACAGTGGGGCGCGTGCGCAACACGCGCGTGCAGGCGCGTTGTGCACAGGGATGTGGGAGCGTGGATCTCACGCGCGAGGAGGCGTGTGAGATGCCGGATCCAAACCCGACCTGCGCCCAAGATATGGACCGATTCCTGGGGTCCCTACTAGAGCCCGAGTCCGGATCCGGCCCAAAGACGTGGGCCGCGCACGTGTAGGTGCGTCGCTCGTTCGCCCGCGCGTCAGGCGCGTGCGCCGACACACACGAGGCGCGTGCAGGCACGTGCCTGACGCGTTGGGCGTCCTGCACACGCCCAGGCGCCCCCCCGGCGGGTGGGGGTGCGTGGCGTCGTCGGGGACCTGGCGGCGCGTGAACCCTCATGGTGGCGCGTAGGCTGTCCGAAAATTAGATTTTTCTAATTTTTTTAGGGTTTTGTGATAAAAAGTGACTAATTGTGGGTTTTTATGTACCGAATCCTATTCCGAATGGTGAGATGCAATCCCGGATTGTGGTGTATGGTGTCCGTTGACTCATACGCTCGTCTTGGGATCTGTATTCGAGTCATCTTGGTATTGGTGATTCGTAGGGTACATAAAATTATGAATTAAGCATCAATTTGTCACAAATGTCTCTTTTTTTTGTGTAACAGAGACATGACTACAACGAAAACTGTCGTTCTAGATCTCGTAAAGGGAGACAAGCTGAACGGTGACAACTATGCATTTGGCACCGGAAGGTTCAGTTTGTCTTCGAGGAACAAGAGTTCGGGAAAGTTCTTAAGAACGAGATGGTGGACCCCGGGGAGGGTACCACGGCACAAGCACGACGGGATCAGGAGGTGTATCGTGCTTGGAAAAAGAAGGATGGCCAAGTGAAGGTAATCTTTCTTAGCTGCATGCACAATGAGCTGATTCCCATCTATGAGCAGTATCCTACTACACAGTCGATCTGGCATGCTCTGAGAGAGTACTATGGCGCTCTGTCAGCTCCTAAGTTGAGGATGCTGACCTATAAGTTCATCACATACAAGAAGAGGTTTGATCATACCATGAAGCTGCATTTAATGCATATGTCGAGTATGATTGCCTCTCTGAAGAGTATGGGGGAGCCGATATCTGATGAGCTTCAGGTACTGGGTGTGATCCAGTCCTTGCCTAACTCTTGGGATGTGGTTAAGATCTATCTCACGCACATTGAGAGTATTCGTATTTTCATGGATGTGAGTAGGCACTGTGAGCTCGAGAAGGAGCGCCAGGAGATAGCTAGGACTTCTTCTATACATGCTAACATCGCGGAGTCGAGTAAGGGTTCCCAAGGGAAAAAGCGTAAATAACGCAAGCATGAGAAGAAGCCCAAATGACGCAACCTGCCAAGACTGACGACAGAGGACATAAGCGCAAGAAGAAGGAGCTCGGTAAGAGCAAGGTCCAATGCTACGTGTGTGGCAAGACTGGACATTTCGCACACGAATGTGGTGAGCGAAAGGTATATCATTTTTCTTTACATGGTTTGAGTTATGTGTCATCTAGTGTGATGTTCACTAACTCTTCTCATTTGTGGATTGTAGACTCAGGAGCCACGAATCATGTAGCTAGCGACAGGAGTGAGTACGTGAAGTTCCGCCGTTTGAGTCCCCAGACGAGGAGGCTGTACGTGGGGAGTGGAGTATTTATAGAAGTGAAAGGGATTGACACTTGCAAGCTATTGTTGCGAAGTGACCAAATGACGTATTGTATGCTCCTGAGATTAGGCGGAATCTTATATCTGTCCGATATTTGGATATGTTAGGATATTCTGTGTTGTTGGGAAACTCTAGAGTTTCCATTACATATGATAGTTTTTTGATTTGTTCCGATTTAGTCCATGAGAGACTTTATGTACTGGATATGATTTCATTCTATGATATTTATTCTTCTTCTACTATTGCTTTTTGATCTGATAGTGTAATGGATGATGTGAATATATGGCATAGTAGGCTTGGCCACATAGGGCAAGAGAGAATGACCCGATTAGCTACGAGTGGTTTGTTGGGCCCGCTAACCAAGGTCCAGTTGTCCGTGTGTGAGTTTTGCCTTGCGGACAAAGCTACTAGAAAACCATTTGGGAAAGCAATGAGAGCTGGGACTCCATTGCAATTAGTTCATTCCGACATTTGCAGACCCATGAATGTGAGAGCCCGAAACGGAGCCAGACGACTACACGCATTTCGGTTACGTCTACATGATTTCGCATAAGTCTGAGGTACTAGAGTGGTTCAGGAGGTTTATTAACGAGGTTGAAAATCAGCTAGACATGAGGGTGAAAACTCTCAGAACGGATCGGGGGCGTGAGTATCTATCTGAGCAGTTCAAAGAGCTCTGTTTCGATAGAGGCATTACTAGACAGTTGACTATTCCTGCTACTTCTCAGCAGAACGGAGTAGCCGAGAGAAGGAATAGGACTCTGTTGGAGATGGTGAGGTCGATGATGGCGTATGCCAACTTACCTATCTCCCATTGGGGGGATGCGTTATTGACTATAGCCTACGTCCTTAACTGTGTTCTGACGAAGTCCTTAGTCAGCATCCCATACGAGCTTTGGACAGGAAGACAGCTTGACCTTAGCCACTTGAGGCCATAGGGTTGCGCCGCGTATGTTCATGATTCCTTGCATCAGTTCGGCAAGTTAGACCCGCGAGGGAAGAAGTGTATCTTCATTTGATACTCTGAACACTCGAAGGGACATGTATTCCTAGGAGAACATACGGATGGCACTGTCACTGAGATAGAGTCTTGTGATGTCACTTTTCTCGAGAGTGATTTTTCTAAGAGATGAGAAATCGATTGAGACTTCACCTTATATGAGATAGATGAGCCTAGTGGCTCAGCCGAGCCCAACGGTGGGACTCAAGACCCTATTATGGATCTTGGTCTTAGTGGGAGCGGTCTATCTGATGGTGTGGAGGCTCTCTCTTCTCGTAGGAGTAGTCGGGGACAAGTGCCTCGTCATCATTTTCCAATTGAGGATGAGATCCTCATGGTGACTCCCGAGGACGATGAAGAGCCGAGGACTGTACAGTGTTTGCCTTTTGTGCATCTGAGCATACGAAACTGGTGTGATGTTGATCATTATTATTTTTGTATATTTGTATGTTCGGTAAAAATGACAGTTTGTAGAGCCACATAATGTACAGAATTACTCCATCATTGTTCTTGTTGACTGCTTGTTCAGTGTGGTGGTAATAGAACAATATAGTTCTATTCATATTTAATGAACTAAATCGTCGATTAAAAAAACAACTTTGTTCAACTAAATATTTTAACCAATCAAAAAAACCTTGGACTAAAACTCTATATAGTAAAAAAAAAAATCAGTCCACCATAAGTCGACTAAAGAAAGTTCTTTAGTTGACTAAAGATCTCTTTTAGTCGACTAAAGTTCTTTCATCGACTAAAGCACTTTTGTCGACCAAAGCACTTTAGTCGAACAAAGATCCTTTGGTCGACTAAATAACTTCTATAGTCGACTAAATAGTCGACTAAAACACTATTTTGTCGATTAAAATGTCTCAGTTCAAAGTTCAGTCGACTAAATCCATTGTTCGATTAAATTAGCAATCTTTTTAAAAATATTCAAAATTTTAATAAACTGAAGTACCATTTAACCATCAAATTTTTTATCTTTTGATCCTTTAAACAAGTGCTGATAATAGATTTACATCCTCAATACATAACAATAATAAAAATGATCTTCGTTATACAGCAAGCAAGGGTTGGTTGAAAATTAATTACTGAAATTCTAATTTCAAAGTTTGCATAGATTGGTGGTGAGAAAAGAAATGTAAGGTTTGTCACTTCATGAAATTAAATTAGTTCATATAATAATATCACCTTTAATTCATATCTTAATTTTTTCATCAATAGCTAAACAAAACACTAGAAATGTTTAAGAAACATTATTTTTTTAAAAAAAATTTAAAAATATTTTTTTTGTTTTTTTTGTTTTTTTTGTTTACTTTTTTCTTTTAAGGCACCCTTAGTCGACTAAATATCATTTTTTCTTTTCTTTTTTTCCTTTTTGTTTTTTTTTCTCATCTTTTTTTGTATTTTTTTTTTCTTTTTTTCTTTTTGGGTTTTATAATGATATTTTTTTTTAAAAAAAATATCATAAATGTTTTTTAAAAAATAGTTTTAAAAAATAATATTTTTAAGAAACATTATGTTGGATTTTTTTTCCTCCCTCTTTCTCCTCTCCTTTCCTCTCTCTCTCTCTCTCTCCTCATTGAAAAAAAAAACATAAAAGAATAAAAAAAATAAAAAGTCTTTAGTTGACTAAAATACATGTCTTGGTCTACTAAAGGTCTTAGTCAACTATAAGACATGCCTTTAGTCGACTAAGAAATTTTGGTTGTACCGCTAACCTGGAGTTTTACCGAGAAGTTTTGTATCGAGAAACTACTGGGGAGCTTTAATATATATGAAGGTGTTGTGTACCGGGGAGTTTTTATGTACCGGGAATCGAGAAGTTTTTTATTGGGAGTTTTTTATCGGTTACGGAGAAGTTTTGTACCGAGAAACTATCGGAGAGCTTTAATGTATATGAAGGTGTTGTGTATCGGGGAGTTTTTATGTATTGAAAACCGGTGAGCTTTTTACCGGGAGTTTTTATCAGTTACTGGGAAGTTTTGTACTGAGAAACTACCGGGGAGCTGTTATGTACGTGAAAGTATTGTGTACTGGGGAGTTTTCATATACCGGGAATCGGTGAGTTTTTAACCGGGAGTATTTTGCTGGTTACGAGAGAGCTTTGTACTGTGAAACTATCAGGGAGCTTTCATGGTGTTCTGTATTGGGGCGTTTTCATATACCGGAGATGAGGAGCTTTTTACTTGGAGTTTTTTTACCAGTGACTGGGGAGTTTTGTATCAAGAAACTATCGGGGAGCTTTCATGTACTTGAAGGTATTGTGCGGGGAGCTTTCATGTATAAAAAATCGGGGAGATTTTTACCGGGAGTTTTTTCTCTGTTACCGGGGAGTTTTGTACTGAAAAACTATCGGAGAACTTTCATGCACATGAAGGTGTTGTGCGAGGAGCTTTCATGTACCGGAAACTGGAGAGCTTTTTATCGGGAGATTTTCTCTAGTTATCGGGGAGTTTTGTAACGAGAAACTATCGAGGAGTTTTCATGTACATGAATGTGTTGTGTATCGGGGAGTTTTATATATCGGGAATTGGGGAGGTTTTTACTAGGAGTTTTTCCCGATTATCAGGGAGTTTTATACCGAGAAACTAATGAGGAGCTTTCATGGACATGAAGGTGTTGTGTACTGAGGAGCTTTCATGTATTGGCAATCAGAAAGATTTTTACCGGGAGATTTTTTACTGGTTGCCGGGGAATTTTGTATCGAGAAACTACCGGGGAGCTTTCATGTACATAAAGTATTGTGTACTGGGGAATTTTTTACTGGGAGTTTTTCTCGGTTACTGGAGAGTTTTATACCGAAAAATTATCGGAGAGTTTTCGTGTATATGAAGGTATTGTGTAATAATAAATACTCCGTCTATTGTCTTAAATTTTTTATCATTAAATTCTTTTTTTATTTTGATTTTTATCGACTAACTGTAATACTAAATATATAATTTAATTTTTTTTAATCATATTTAAAATTCTGTATCGTGCGTAACACGGTGTAACCCTCTTAATATATATATATAAAAGAGGGATGAGTCCCTTGCCAAGTTGACTTTCGTTGTCTTCCAATGTAAAGTGGGACCACTTGCAACCACCCCTTCTATTCTCTCCCTCCCCCTCTCTCTCTCTCTCTCTTTTTTTTTTCTTTTAATTACATCATTAACAATCAGTCTCTCTCTCTCTCTGTCTCTCTCTCCCACCGTCACTCTCTCCTCTCCTCTCTCTCTCTCTCTCTCTCACACATTAACTCTTTCTCTCTCTTCATTAACTCTCTCCCTATCCCCTCATTAAAATATTAAAATATTAAAAAATATTTTTTTCTCTCCTTATTAACACACACACACTCACTCTCTCTCACTCTCTCCCCCGGCCACTTTCTCCTCTCCCTCGCTCTCTCTCTCTCATTAACCCTTTCTCTCTCTCCTCATTAAAATATTAAAATATATTTTTTATAATTAAATAATATATACAATATAAAAATATCATCCATCCCTCTCTTTCATCAATATAAAAATATACTTCTTTGGCGAAAAAAGATTGAAGCTTGATTTTTAATGGGTTCGGTTGAACTTTAAACGAAACGAGTTCAAATTGATTTAATATTTTTATCTTCTTTTTTGCGGAATGTTATTCTTTTATTTTTTAATCGGAATTTGAATGAAATGTCTGTCTGTTCTCTGGTCTGTTGGTGCTGGTAAGTTATGTCTTTTTTTTTTTTTTGGTTTTTGTGTTAGGTATGAACTGAAATTAGGGAACTACAAGCAAAGAAGAAAAAATAAGTGGGGGAATTTTATGAGTATGATTTTTTTTTTCTTTCCCTTCTTATGGGGTTGGATAGTACTTTCGTTGGTACTAGTAGTACTAGCGAGAGTTGAGGAGAGGTTCGTCCAAACCAATCCTTGAGAACACCTTATTGCTCAGTAAAATGTTTATATTTTTCCCAAGTTTTATAGAATGGGTCACTACAAAAAAAAAAAACAAATAATAGCGGCTGCCTTTATCAGCGCCTGCCAAAATCGTTGGTATAGGTGAGTCTTTTCTAACAAAAAAAAAAAAAAACAATCGCCAGTAGAGATAGGACAATACCAATGGCTAATTGCTATGCACTGATAAAATTGTGTCTATGCCAGTGGCGATGTGCTTCTAACCACTAGGATAGAAGGTCTGTAACCACAGCTTCATAAGCTGACGGTAAGGGTCTTTACAAGCCCCCTTTTTATTTTTCACGAATCCCCTTTTCCCCAAATGGCGTCCGTCTTCCCCCACACTCTCACTCTCTCTCTCTCTCTCTCTCTCTCTCACACACACACACACACACACACACACACACACACACACACACACACACACACACACACACACACTCTAAACTAAATCAGTCGATCCCTCTCTTATCGCCGCTTCGTTTTCTCACACTCGAAGATTCAAGTTGCCATCGTTTCATCGTCGATTTCTGACTCTCGAAGATTCAAGTCTGTTCATCTTCTGCACTCAACCATTCATCTTTCACCACCATCTTCAATTCCCCTTGTTTTGTTTGATCACCTTCATTTGATTTGCCTCTTTGAGTTTCGACCACCACAGTCGCCGTTGGTCATTGTCTTCCATCATCGTTGTGAAGCTTTGATTCTTCGCTTCGATGAAACAAAAAATTGAATCCCTAGTCATAGGCCCAACACACACTGTTTAATTCGAGCCCTCTTCTTCGTCGATTAGGTTTTTTGACTCACTCAATTTCTACTCTCTTTCTACAAAATCTCATCCATTCTCAACTTCCAATGTGATTATTTTTCAGAGGGAAAACCTAATTTCTTACCATGAATGCCCCAATTATAGGTATGTTGATTTTTTTTTTTAATTTTTAATTTTGTTTGGTGTCTGCCTTTGAATCAATGAATTAGTTTTGTTGTTTTCTTCTCAGATTCGTTTCTCTTTGATCCATTTTCTGTTCTCAATGTTCTCGGTTTCTTTTTGATCCATTTTCTACTCTCAAGAGGATGCTAAAACCCTACTTGCATTGAAATCAGCGATTGTTGCAATCATCTCAAACTTCCTTTTGCAATTGAGTTTTATTTTCAATTTTCTGATGGAGTATTTAAACCCTAGCCTTCTCAATTTTAATGATGGGTAGTTTAATTGGTGATTTGTGTGTGATGGCATTTGATCTGAGCAGATCGATAAGGTGTATCCGAGAGATTTCATGCAAAGTGGGAGAGTTAGGGCTTCACTAAAGAGGGAATGTCACGCCCCGATCCTCAGATCGACCACGCGACAACCGCCGCGTCGTCTCGGTACATGGGTAAAGCCTCCCCATCCACCGGGACTCCGCAAGGCTATCAAATTCACCATAATTCAACAACAAGAAATCATAAAATCATTCCACATGCAAAGAGCCCATCCGGCTCATTCCTGGATGTACAACCACACGCATTAACACACATCGGGGAGTGGGATCCTGTACATGCACTCATACATTAGCATACATCGGAGAGTGGGAACCTGTACATGCACGGGTACAAGCAAAGAACACACAACGGGGAGCGGGGACCTGTACATGCAGGCATGCAACGTGACCATCCTGGCCACTTTGAAAGCATTTAACAAACAAGAAGTCCCAAAACATAGCCGTAGGATTTTACCAACACGTACCCGAGGAAAACAAGCCGGTATCGGTAAAATCCTAACGGTATGAGTTGTACAGAACTTCACAAAATCAAAGAAAAAGCATTGAAATTAGAATTTACGGTCCAAATGTCCCAAGACATATATATACAGTTTTCCAACACTAGAGAAATCAAAAGAAATAAAAACAAATCAAAAATCGTCGGATTTTATCAATACTTGTCAACTACTCGGCCAGTATCAATAAAATCCGCACGACACGGAATGTACAGACTTCCCTTTCCATGGTTGGGAAGCTACCAATCTCCCAAAAATAATCCCGCACATCAAGTACCTATCTGTCAGATGCCAAAAATACCGCACAAGCTCCGTCCAAGTAGTCTCCCACTAAGTCTCGTCCGAAAAATGGGAGGAGAGAGGGGTGAGTATAGGGGTATACTCAGTGAGTGGAGTGCAATGGTGCATTTGTGCTAATAAATAAGGTGTGAATGTGGGGCAGTCAAAGCATATCTCATAAATCATTTCATATACACAAAATCATTTCAATAAATCACATTTCATAAATATGCATCCATATCAATCATCTTTTCATAAAAATCCGGGGGTTCCATCGCAATATGCTTCCGTCTCGGGCGGCCAAACCGCACGAAAATCCGCCAAGGGTTTTACTATCCAATATCTCAAAACAAACCCCCTTCCTTAGCCGTTGGCTCGTGCCTCACCGGGGTGCACCGGATATAGCACGACTTTTGCAGAGGGAGGGACGTCTACTCCCCGCACATCTAAACCTCAAACCACGTCACCCCGTCGGGTCGCTCCGTGGTAGGTATATGACTATAGCCATCTACAACACCCTTCATTTCACAATCAATCCATTTTTCAACAATGTGCCATGATTTCCACAAACAATCCATAATTTCATGCCAAATCAGTTCATCAATCAATATCAAATATCACATGGCACAAAAGCATTTATAAACACAATGGATGCATTCATATTTCATAATCCAGTTCAAGAGAGCCCACAATCACAAAATAATTAACATAAATCATGTAAAATCTTTCAAAAATCATTTCTAAAGCAATTTTAAAACAGGTTTCTTATTTACGAACACAATGAACCGTCCACTCACCTCCAGAGAGGGTAATCACTCTCAAATTCTCAATCAAATCCGAATCGACCCCTTTTTCAATCCCCAATCGAGTAACCTATGCAAACATTGCAATCATCGACAAATAAAATCTCTACATCACGGTTTTCACATTTTTCTCATTTAATTCACCCTTAATTTCACATCCACTATTTCTAATTGCTGATTTCATCACCCAAAACTCATTTATGTCTCAAATGAACTTTAATTGCCAATCTTTCCTAATTTTTCCAAATTTCTTCCAATTTCACATTAAATCTCAGAAAATCGCATCGTATACGAATCTCACACATTTCAGAACATATATGTTATCATTTCTACCTAATTTCAACAAAAATCATGCGAATTACTGAAGGGATTGAAAATCCCTCACCTAGGGTTTTTGTAGTTCGCAAATTTTCGTTCCAATTGCCTGTTCAGTCCATTCTAAGATCTGCAGAGTGTTCAATTTCGAGATTAGGGTCAGAAATTTAATTTGATTACTGTGGAAATTTCGAAACCCTAGCTTTACCTTCGCAGAGGGTGGTTGCAGTCTTGACCTAGGACTGTCAAGGGATCCCAAGGCTGCTGGATTGTTCGTTGGCAGCAAGGGAGCTCACAGTGAGCTCTGCAAACGAGCAACGAAGGGCGGCAGTGGAATTTCTGCCATCGCGCGCGGGAGAGAAGAAGAGAACTTCGTTCGCGCGCGGGAAATGAGGGAGAAAGGATCGTCGCGCAGAAGAGAGGGAAGCTCGTCCGTTCGCGCGAGGAATAGAGCGACTGTGAGACTGAGAGAGACTGCGACAGAGAGAGAGATGTGAGTAATGGAGAGAGACCGAGAACGACGAAGAATAGAGAAAGAACCGAGAGGTGTTACCTGCGGTGGTTCGCGGTGGGGGTCACGGTGGTGGTTGCAGCGGCTTGCGGTGGTGATCGATTCGCAGAGGAGAGACGAGGGAGGGAGAACAGAGCTCGCGGGAGAGAGAGGAGGGAGAGAGAATGTCGAAGAGAGAGAGAGGGATTAGGGTTTTCACCCTAATCTCTTTACATTTGGGGGAGATGCTGCGTTTCACCCCGAAACGCAGCACCTTCTCCTCTCTCCTTCTCTCTGTTTTTTTTTTTTTTTTTTTTTTTTTTTTTTTAGTTTCTGGTATTACAACTCTTAACCCCCTAAAAGCAAATTTCGTCCTCGAAATTTCAAAATACAACTTATACATCAAAAAGCTGCGGATGTTGTTTCCGCATTAGTTCTTCGGTTTCCCACGTCTGTTCTTCAACTTGACTGTTCTTCCACAACACTTTCACCATAGGGATCTGTTTATTCCTCAACTGTTTGAGCTGTCTATCTATTATCTGTACGGGTTGCACCTTAAAACTCAAGTCTTCTTTCAATTCTATTGGAGGAACTTCCAATACGTGCGAAGGATCCGGTAAATACTTTTTCAACATTGAAACGTGAAAGACATCATGAATCCTTTGCAATTCTGAGGGCAATTCGAGTCTGTATGCCACCATTCCAATTCTTTCAAGGATCTTGAAAGGTCCAATATAACGAGGGTTTAGTTTTCTTCGTTTCTGAAATCGAACTATACCCTTCCAAGGAGAGATCTTCAAGAACACCATATCTCCCACTTCGAATTCCAAGGGTCTTCGCCTCTTGTCTGCGTAACTCTTTTGCCGATCCTGTGCTGTCTTCATTCTTTCCCGAATGAGCTTCACCTTTTCCTTGGTAATTTCAATCAATTCTATGCTTTCAATCTTCCGTTCTCCAACTTCATCCCAACAAAGTGGAGTTCGGCATTTTCTTCCGTAGAGAGCTTCATAGGGAGGCAAGTATGGGAGCTGACGTGAGTCTCTGTTTGAGTTCTTGAAAACTCTGCTCACATTTATCTGTCCACTGAAATTTAATTCCTTTCCGTGTCAAACCAGACAACGGAGCTGCAATCTTGGAAAAACCCTCTACAAATCTTCGATAGTAACCTGCCAATCCGAGGAAACTTCTCACCTCGGTGACGTTCTTGGGTTGTTCCCATTTCAGAATTGCCTCAACTTTCTTCGGATCAACAAATATCCCTTCTCCGGATACCACATGTCCCAAGAAACCAATTTCCTTTAACCAAAATTCACATTTTGAGAACTTAGCATACAAATGCTTGTCTCGGAGAGTCTGTAACACCATCCGAAGATGATCTGAATGCTCTTCGTCATTTTTGGAATACACAAGAATGTCGTCGATGAAAACAATGACGAACTTATCGAGATAGGAGTGGAAAACTCGATTCATAAGGTCCATGAAAGCTGCCGGAGCATTCGTCAAACCGAAAGGCATCACCAAGAATTCATAATGCCCGTACCGCGTCCTAAACGCAGTCTTGGAGACATCATCTTCCTTTATCCGCAACTGATGATAACCGGACCTCAAATCGATCTTGGAGAAGACACTCGCCCCTTGGAGTTGATCAAACAAGTCTTCAATTCTGGGCAAAGGATACTTGTTCTTGATGGTCACCTTATTTAATTGCCGGTAATCGATACACAATCGAAGAGTGCCATCTTTCTTCTTTACAAAGAGAACCGGAGCACCCCAAGGTGAAATGCTCGGTCGGATGAATCCCTTATCCAACAACTCTTGAAGTTGGACCTTCAACTCCTTCAATTCCGCCGGTGCCATTCGATAAGGAGTAATAGAAACTGGTGTCGTGCCGGGAATAAGATCTATAGCAAAATCCAACTCCCGGATCGGAGGCAACCCAGGTAACTCTTCTGGAAAGACATCCAGAAACTCATTCACCACAGGGACGTTGCTCAAATCAGGGCTTGCTGCCGTGGTGTCAATGATATGAGCCAAATACGCTTCACAGCCCTTATGCACTAATCTCCGTGCTTCAAGAGCTGAAATTACGCAGCTCGGCAATACCCGCCGTTCACCAATGAACACAAGTAATGGATGTCCTGCCCTATGGAATTCCACCTCTTTAGTGAAGCAGTTCACTGAAGCTCGGTGAAGACTTAGCCAGTCCATGCCTAGGATGGCGTCAAAGTCCTTCATCTCCAACGGAATCAAATCCGCTTCAAGGATTGTTTCACCAACTTTCACTTCACAAGACTTATATACAGAATTCCGAATTAAATGCTCTCCCAATGGAGTAATGACCAACAGCTCATCATCAAGAGGAACTAAATCCCTATCAGAGTGTTTCGCAAATCCCGAATTCACAAATGAATTATTCGAGCCAGTATCAATGAGTATACGAGCATCAACTCCAAAAATTTTCATCATACCTATGAATGTAAACCATAAACACAAGTATATCAGCATACTCTGTAATTCATAATCACAAATCATCAAATCATAGTTATAAACCACAGATATCACATTTTCAATTTCCAAACTTAATTTTTAAATAAAAATTACCTGTGACTATGTCGGGATTAACCTGAGCTTCTTCATTTGTCATAGCAAAAACTCTAGCCTGTGCTCTCGGCTGGAGTCGCTGAGAAGAAGTAGAAACTACATTGCTTCCCGTGCCTGTCCTAGGGTCAGTGCTGGTAGAAGGCGTCGCCGAACCAGCTGGACCAATTCTGGGGCCACCAGAGGGACCTCTAATTTGCTGACTCCCTTGCCCTTCTCCTATCAACTCAGGGCAAGAATAGCGGAGGTGTCCCTCATTTCCACAGTGATAGCACTTCTTAGGTCCTCTGCACGGACCTGTATGATACCCTTTACAACTAGGGCAAATCTGCGGTCCACTTCCTCTTGGTCTAGCTCCCGATCCAACATATCCAACACTAGGAGCATTCGGCCTGCGAATTGGTTGGCTTTGAGGAAATCTAACCGATCCTGTAGCAAATCCACCGCTTTGAAAACCTGTAGGTCTGATCTGCTTAGAGCTCTGGCCCGGTGTGAAACCCCGGACCTCTTCTTCCCGCCGTAGGCCCGAGCCTTTTCCCTTTCCATCACCATCGGTTCAGCCCTCAAGGCCATTTGCAACACTTTCGATAAGTGTGCTCATCCCGTGAATGTACATCTTTTCTCGGATGCTTAAATTCGAGTCCATCTTCAAACTTAAAACATCTATACTCCTCGGATGTAATCAACTCGGGTACAAAGGAGGATAAACTCCTAAACTTGGCTTCATATTCTGCAGCGACATATTCCCTTGGCGAAGCCGAAGGAATTCTCGCCTCTTCACATCCCGATCAAAGCGGGTGTATAATCTCTGATCGAATTCCCTAAGGAAATCGTGCCAAGTAAGAGGTGAAACTGCACTATCCTCTAATCCTTCCCACCATGTGCTGGCATCCTCGTCCAACAACCTTGTAGCTACTAGCAGCTTCACACTATCCTCTAACCCCATATCTGATAAAGCTTTCTTCACCTTCTTTATCCATTTCTTTGCTTCTGCCGGATCACCGGATGCCAAGAAGGTTTCACAACCAAGTTGTCTTGCTTCTTTAATCAGCTTAGACAACTGAACTGGAGAGTGGCTGCTTGGAGCAACAGAACGGGAGGAGTGAGTGCTCGTGGGGCACTAGGTGCAACAGCTGGCACCGAAGAAGGAACAGGTGGTGGAACTGCAGTCGGCTGCGGAGCTCGATACTGCGCTCCAAAAGTACTCCACCACTCCATCACTTCCTGAAGAGCAGCTACAGGAGGAGGAGCAGTCCCGGTAGGAGGAGCCGGGTGTGTGGAAGTAGTCGTAGGTAGAGCATGCGAGGACGACTCATCCTCGTGCTCCTGCGGAGGAATTTCACTCACAATCCTCGTTTTCCTTCGCGGAGGCATTGCAATCTACTCAAAATAAGAAACTATAGTCAAATCAAGGGTTAAGCAAAGACTAAGACTTAACCCCCTAAAAACAATATTCCTAATTCCTTAGGAAACCATGGAAAGTCTGTACATTCTCCATCAAAAGAAACTCAACATTTCAAAGTCGTTTGAAAACTTTTGGGACATTTGGAAAGTATTTGAAAACATTCAAAATCATCAAACTCTTAAAATCGTAAACCTTGCTCTGATACCAATAAAGCTGTCACGCCCCGATCCTCAGATCGACCACGCGACAACCGCCGCGTCGTCTCGGTACATGGGTAAAGCCTCCCCATCCACCGGGACTCCGCAAGGCTATCAAATTCACCATAATTCAACAACAAGAAATCATAAAATCATTCCACATGCAAAGAGCCCATCCGGCTCATTCCTGGATGTACAACCACACGCATTAACACACATCGGGGAGTGGGATCCTGTACATGCACTCATACATTAGCATACATCGGAGAGTGGGAACTTTTTACATGCACGGGTACACAGCAACACACAACGGGGAGCGGGGACCTGTACATGCAGGCATGCAACGTGACCATCCTGGCCACTTTGAAAGCATTTAACAAACAAGAAGTCCCAAAACATAGCCGTAGGATTTTACCAACACGTACCCGAGGAAAACAAGCCGGTATCGGTAAAATCCTAACGGTATGAGTTGTCTGAGAACTTCACAAAATCAAAGAAAAAGCATTGAAATTAGAATTTACGGTCCAAATGTCCCAAGACATATATATACAGTTTTCCAACACTAGAGAAATCAAAAGAAATAAAAACAAATCAAAAATCGTTGGATTTTATCAACACTTTCCAACTACTCGACGGTGTATCAATAAAATCCGCACGACACGGAATGTACAGACTTCCCTTTCCATGGTTGGGAAGCTACCAATCTCCCAAAAATAATCCTGCACATCAAGTACCTATCTGTATGCCAAAAATACTGCACAAGCTCCGTCCAGTAGTCTCCCACTAAGTCTCGTCTGAAAAATGGGAGGAGAGAGGGGTGAGTATAGGGGTATACTCAGTGAGTGGAGTGCAATGGTGCATTTGTGCTAATAAATAAGGTGTGAATGTGGGGCAGTCAAAGCATATCTCATAAATCATTTCATATACACAAAATCATTTCAATAAATCACATTTCATAAATATGCATCCATATCAATCATCTTTTCATAAAAATCCTGGGGTTCCATCGAAATATGCTTCCGTCTCAGGGCGGCCAAACCCAGACGAAAATCCGCCAAGGGTTTTACTATCCAATATCTCAAAACAAACCCCCTTCCTTGGCGTTGGCTCGTGCCTCACCGGGGTGCACCAGATATAGCACGACTTTTGCAGGGGGAGGGACGTCTACTCCCCCGCACATCTAAACCTCAAACCACGTCACCCCGTCGGGTCGCTCCGTGGTAGGTATATGACTATAGCCATCTACAACACCCTTCATTTCACAATCAATCCATTTTTCAACAATGTGCCATGATTTCCACAAACAATCCATAATTTCATGCCAAATCAGTTCATCAATCAATATCAAATATCACATGGCACAAAAGCATTTATAAACACAATGGATGCATTCATATTTCATAATCCAGTTCAGACAGCCTCCCCACAATCACAAAATAATTAACATAAATCATGTAAAATCTTTCAAAAATCATTTCTAAAGCAATTTTAAAACAGGTTTCTTATTTACGAACACAATGAACCGTCCACTCACCTCCAGAGAGGGTAATCACTCTCAAATTCTCAATCAAATCCGAATCGACCCCTTTTTCAATCCCCAATCGAGTAACCTATGCAAACATTGCAATCATCGTCAAATAAAATCTCTACATCACGGTTTTCACATTTTTCTCATTTAATTCACCCTTAATTTCACATCCACTATTTCTAATTGCTGATTTCATCACCCAAAACTCATTTATGTCTCAAATGAACTTTAATTGCCAATCTTTCCTAATTTTTCCAAATTTCTTCCAATTTCACATTAAATCTCGAGAAAATCGCATCGTATACCGAATCTCACACATTTCAGAACATATATGTTATCATTTCTACCTAATTTCAACAAACATCATGCGAATTATTGAAGGGATTGAAAATCCCTCACCTAGGGTTTTTGTAGTTCGCAAATTTTCGTTCCAATTGCACTGTTCAGTCCATTCTAAGATCTGCAGAGTGTTCAATTTCGAGATTAGGGTCAGAAATTTAATTTGATTACTGTGGAAATTTCGAAACCCTAGCTTTACCTTCGCAGAGGGTGGTTGCAGTCTTGACCTAGGACTGTCAAGGGATCCCAAGGTGCTTTGGATTGTTCGTTGGCGCGCAAGGGAGCTCACAGTGAGCTCTGCAAACGAGCAACGAAGGGCGGCAGTGGAATTTCTGCCATCGCGCGCGCGGGAGAGAAGAAGAGAACTTCGTTCGCGCGCGGGAAATGAGGGAGAAAGGATCGTCGCGCAGAAGAGAGGGAAGCTCGTCCGTTCGCGCGAGGAATAGAGCGACTGTGAGACTGAGAGAGACTGCGCCAGAGAGAGAGATGTGAGTAATGGAGAGAGACCGAGAACGACGAAGAATAGAGAAAGAACCGAGAGGTGTTACCTGCGGTGGTTCGCGGTGGGGGTCACGGTGGTGGTTGCAGCGGCTTGCGGTGGTGATCGATTCGCAGAGGAGAGACGAGGGAGGGAGAACAGAGCTCGCGGGAGAGAGAGGAGGGAGAGAGAATGTCGAAGAGAGAGAGAGGGATTAGGGTTTTCACCCTAATCTCTTTACATTTGGGGGAGATGCTGCGTTTCACCCCGAAACGCAGCACCTTCTCCTCTCTCCTTCTCTCTGTTTTTTTTTTTTTTTTTTTTTTTTTTTTTTTTTTAGTTTCTGGTATTACAGGGAAGATGGAACATTTTGTAATCCTGCCATTACTTAAAGTAAGAGTCGTGCCTGAATGCTTTTTCTGATTTTGAGCTTATTGTAGTTTAATGTGGTGCTAGGTTGAGAGCGTTATTCAATCACTGAGGATTTTTATTCTTTCCTTAGTGCCCTTGGAGTGCAGATTTTAGGCATTCTGGTTGCTCCTCTAACTCCCAAAGCTTTGGATAGGCCTTGACAATGTTGGCTGGATTAAATTCTAAGGGGTGGTAGGCCTCACAATTTATGGAACAGCACAAATAGATGGCAAGGGTGCATTCTAGTGGAGAAAACATCCTTCTCATGTATTCTCTCAACATATGTTATAACAAGGTAAAATTATCAATGGATCTTGTCTTATTTTTCATATTTTGAAATTGAAATATTTTTCATATGTTGTAATAAGGTAAAACATCCTGATGACAATGTTGGGTTCAATGTCAAGAATGTTGCAGTGAAGGATCTCAAGCGTAGATATGTTGTATCCGACTCCAAGAATGACCCTGCTAGGGAAGCTGCCAACTTCACCACCCAGGTTATTATCATAAACCACCCTAGCCAGATTGGAAACAGTTATGTCACAGTTCTTGACTGCTACACCTCTCACAATGCTGTCCAGTTTGCTGAGCTTGTGACCAAGATTGACAGGCGATCTGGTAAGGAGCTTGAGAAGGTGCCCAAGTTCTTGAAGAATGGAGATGCTGGTTTCGTTATGATGGTTCCAACCAAGCCTATAGTTGTCGAGACCTTCTTCGAGTATCCTCACTTGGTCCTCTAACTCCCAAAACGGTTGTTGTTGGTGTCATCAAGCAAGTTGAGAAGAAGGATCCAACTGGTGCTAAGATCACTAAGTCTGCTGTCAAGAAGAAGTGAATGGGGCTGTCCTAATGTAGAATATTTGATGAGATCTTTTCCCTAGTAGTATTGGTTATTGTCTTTATTTTGTTCATAGTTTCCTACCTTCTGTATTGGCTAGACATTCCCAGCATTGGGTGCTTGACAGTTTTTCTTCCATCCGATCTTTTGTTTCTCAGATTTTGTTCTCTATTCCCCATTGACAATTAAGTTTTTAGTGCTTAAGGGGCTTTGCTTAGCATCCCAGAATTTTGCACTTTCGCATTGTTGGAATAACCTTTGAAATTGAGTTATAGCTTTTGTGTTCCTTCTTTTTTTTTTTTTTTTTTTTTTTTTTTTTTTAATTTAACCCCACTTAATTTAAGAAAAAATAAAATAATGAAAACAAAGAGAAGAAGGCTACAATATTTTGACATTTACCGGCGGCCAATGACCACTAACATAGGCTAGGAGCTATGCCAGCGGCCATCTGGCCGCTGGCATATCCCTTTACCAACGCTGGCATAGCCAGCAGAAACTTTGGCCGTTGGAGAAAACCTTAGAACCTTTACCAGTGATTTTTGATGTCTTTATCAATGGTTTTTGACCGCTACTAAAGGTATTTTTTTTATAGTGTGTATTTTGATTTTTGGGAACAATAATATTTATTTTAGTGTAAAGAGAAGTGTTTGTGTTGAGTCTGGTGCCTACACTTTTGAGTAGTAAAAAAAAAAATGAAATTCCTGTATCTTAATGGTTGTGTTGTGGTTTAGAAAGAGCATGCTACATTCATGGTTTGGCTGTTGTTCCTACTCATAAGCGGTGCCTCTTTGACATTATTGCGAGCTATAAACAGAATTATGAATTACAAGCGAAGAAGACAGTAGAATTGCTCAAGCCTGCACCAAGATGCTGTCTACATATATACATATTTGGCTCAGACTACATCTCTCTGTGTTTTCTGATTTTCTTAAATGGGTCTAACAGATATGGACTTTGACTTTTATGAGGATTGTTATGATTGGGAGTCGGAGAGTTTCTTCTCTTTCTTTATGTTCCACGAGATGGTGCCTTTATCTCAAAAGGTCGAGAATACGTTAGTTTGCAAGGTAGTAGGCTCGGAACCATTGAGGCTTAAGATTTCTATAGTTTAATTCCTGAAGGACTAGATGGGTGATTATATGACTTTCCCTTGGAAGGCGATTTGGAAATGGTCCACTCCTTTAAAATTAGCCCCTTTTTTTTGTGTGGGAAGCAACATGGACCAGAATTTTAACTTGGTATAACAAATGAGGGGAGATATTCTGATTGATGGGTGTCCCTCGTGTAAGATGGTGTCAGAGTTGATAGATCATCTTTTGCTACATTGCTGTTGGACTAGATACTTGAGGGGGTTGGTTTTCGTTGTACTTCATACCCTATTGGTGACTATTAAGGATGTGTATGGTGCATCATGGGCTTTGGGGGGGACAACACATGGTACAATGAAGAGGGATGATTCTTGGGTTCTATGTAGCATTATTATTGATTGCAATATAATATAAGATGGACACAGCAACACAACAATATTGTAAGTTAAATTGTCATAAAAATATCATTTTTGAAGGATGGCACATCATATGGAATATGGATGCACATATTTCTAGAACTATGAGTGCAACATAAGTTTAGTTGGTCCTTCAAACTGTTGTTTTAGTTAGTGTCGAGGCAGTGCTGTTAGAGAATTTTTTAGGGGATGGAAAGGTCGCTTTCCAGTTTTATCTTTAGGACAAGCCTTTTTTTGTTTTCCTAAGATAGTGTGATTTAACCAGGTGGATTCTTTTTCCTTTTTCGTAAGTTTCTTTCATGCACCATCTTTGTCACGCCCCGATCCTCAGATCGACCACGCGACAACTGCCGCATCATCTCGGTACATGGGTAAAATCTCCCCATCTACCGGAACTTCGCAAGGCTATCAAATTCACAATAAATCATCAAAAGTATAAAATTCTTCAAAAACAAGAAATCACAAAATCATTACACATGCAAGGAGCCCATCCGACTCATTCCTGGATGTACAAACACACACATTGACACACATCGGGGAGTGGGATCTTGTACATGCAATCATACATTAGCACACATCGGGGAGTGGGAACCTGTACATGCACGAGTACACAACAACACACAACGGGGAGCGGAAACCTGTACATACACGCATGCGATGTGACCATCCTGGCCACTCTGAAAACATTTAACAAACAAAAAGTTCCAAAACATAGCCGTCGGATTTTACCGACACTTACCCAAGGAAAACAAGCCAGTATCGATAAAATCCTAACGGTATGAGTTGTACAGAACTTCACAAAATCAAAGAAAAAGTATCGAAATTAAGATTTATAGTCCAAATGTCCCAGTACAGATATAAACAGTTTTCCAAAACTAGAGAAATCAAAAGAAATAAAACAAATCAAAAATCGACGGATTTTATCAATACTTGTCAACAACTCGGCCAGTATCAATAAAATCCACACGGCATGGGATGTACAGACTTCCCTTTCCATGGTTTGAAAGCTAACAATCTCCAAAAGTAACCCTGCCTGCCAAATACCTATCCAGTCCGCAAAAATACTTCACACGCTCCGTCGAGTAGTCTCCCAACTAAGTCTCCTATGAAAAATGGGGTGAGAGAGGGGTGAGTATAGGGATATACTCAGTGAGTGGAGTGCAATGGTGTGATTGTGTTCATAAATAAAGTGTGAATGTGGGGCAGTTAAATCATATTTCATAAATCATTTCATGTACATAAAATCATTTCAATAAATCACATATCACAAATATGCATCCAAATCAATCATCTTTTCAAAAAAATCCTGGGGTCCCATCGAAATACGCTTCCGTCTCAGGGCGGCCAAACCCAGACGAAAGCCCGCCAAGGGTTTTTCTATCCAATGTCTCAAAACAAACCCCCTTCCTTGGCGTTGGCTCGTACATCACCGGGGTGCACCAGATCTAATACGACATCGGTAGAGGGAGGGACGTCTAACTCCCCCGCACATCCAAACCCCAACCCACGTCACCCCGTCGGGTCGCTCCGTGGGGGGTATGACTATAGTCATATACGGCACCCTCCATTTCTCATTCAATCCATTTCTCAACAATGTGCCATAATTTTCAACATATAATCCATAATCTCATGCCAAAGCAGTTCATAGAGTAATATCAAATATCAAATGGCACAAAAACATTCATAAACACAGTGGATGCATTCGTATTTCACAATCCAGTTCAGACAGCCCACAATCACAAAACAATTTATATAAAACATGTAAAAATCTTTCAAAATCATTTTCAAAGCAATTTTAAAATAGATTTCTCATTTACGAACACAATGAACCGTCCACTCACCTCTAGAGAGGGTATTCACTCTCTATTTCCGAAATCAACTCAAAACGACTCTTCTCGAGTCTCCAAAGGTTAACCTAGACCAATCAAGACGAATAAATATCAATTAAAGCTCTGTTAAAGGGTTTTCAAATTTCCCTTTTATTTACAATAGCCTTAGCTACACAATTATATTTCTAAACTTTCGTTTCATCAATCTAGAATCATTTCAAATCACTAACGACTTTAATTTTTCAATATTCCTCAATTTACCGATTTTCTCCCGAATTACATAATCTTAATTTATTTCACACCAATTTCAATTCAAATCCCAAGGAAAACTGTGCAATTCAATCAAACAAAACTCTATTATTATCTAAAACATTCTATTATAACCCAATTTATATCGAATTCTAGATTTAACCTAAATAATCACATGTAAAATCTCAGAAAACGCATTCTATTCAGATTTAGCATACTTTCAACATATATACAGGTCTTCTCACCCTAAATTAACCCTAAATTTATTCACTTGTCAAGGGTTTGGAAATTCCCTCACCTAGGGTTTTCGCAGTTCACAACCCTAACTTCAGTGTATGCTCTGCTCAGTCCAAGACCTGTTCCAAATTCGAAGTACCGTTCAGTAAATTAGTTCAATTACTATGAACAATCGAAACCCTAGAATTACAATTAGGGTTCAGCCTTTACCTGAGAGAGGAAGAAATCGTAGTCTAACTAGGGTTCTCGAATGTCCATTCTTCCTGGTCTAGGGCGGGTTGCCGAAGAGGGATGCTCGCACAGAGCATCACACGAGCGAGGGGGAGAACGCGAGGTCTCTGTCGCGCGAGGGTGAGAGTGAGAGACACTGAAGACTGAGGGACTGCGAGGGAGAGAGAGATAGAGAGTGATGGTGCGGGACGAAGAGGTGGCGTCCGCAGTGGTTCGTGGTGGCCACGGTGGTGGCGATCGATGGAGGGTGAGGTCAAGTTGGCGAACGGGGAATCGCGAAGGGAGAGAGAGTGCAAAGGCTGGAAACAGAGAGAGAAATATAGAGTGAGTAGAGGGAGAGAGACGACGGTGGTGGTGGCTAGCGGTGGTTTGCGGTGAGGGAGAGAGGCGGAGGAGTGCGGCGACTACGCGAGAGGGAGAGGGAGCAGGGGGTGAGGGAGTGAGATCGATTAGGGCTTTCAGCCCTAATCGATTTGGGAAAAAGGGGTACGTAGCGTTTCGGGCTGAAACGCTGCGTCTCCCCACTCTCTCTCTCTCTCTGTTTTTTTTTAAATATATATATTTATTTTTTTATATTCTTACTATGATGAAATTTTAAATTTACCTAAAATAGAATCTACTACAAATTTACGACTCGACATTTTAATTATATCAAAAATTTAAATTTAAGACCCAAAATCGAAAATCAAAACTTTTAAGATTTTCTTTTATAATTACTGAGATATTTTACAGAGCATTTCAAAAACTGAATTTTCGGTATTACAACTCTTAACCCCCTAAAAACAAATTTCGTCCTCGAAATTTCAAAATATGACTCGTATATCAAAGAGCTGCGGATGTTGCTTCTGCATTGATTATTTGGTCTCCCAAATCTGTTCTTCTAGTTGATTATATTCTCCACAACACTTTAACTATAGGAATCTACTTATTTCTCAACTGTTGGAAACCGCCGATGTAGTATTAACACAGGCTGCACTTTGAAACTTAGGTCTGAATTTCATTCTGTCAGAGAAGCTTCAATCACATGAAATGGATCCAGCAAATACTTCTTAAAATATGTTAGGACTATTTTACCTTCAGAATCAACAACTAAGCTATCAAGACTCTAAAACAAAATTCCTTAAATTATCTTTCAAAAGAAACTTTTAATAAGAAATGTCCACTACCATGTCATATCCATATCAATTGCAAATCCAAAGATAGAGAAAATCCTTATATCCTCAGGCTGGTGTATGACGAAATGTAAATCAACCTCAATACGACCTATACTAAATGAGAAAATTTAATCCATTGGCAATACCTGAACGCTTCTAAGTTTAAATCTCCAATCCTTATTTAGATAACTCTTTTAGTCAAGGTATTTCTATCATGATCATTCTCTACCACTTTAGTATCATGCAATATCACCAATATTCTATCCAAATTAAATCTAGTACATATATTTGCATATCACCCGGTGTCTGCATTAATACCCCCCAAATCATCAAAGTAATAACCACTTCTAATATCTCTTATATTTATCACTATTTCACTTTAGACATTACAATCTTTCTATCTATATACAGTACTTTCAATATAACTTTCTTATTCTCTAAAAAAAAAAACCCCGAATTGATCGGCTTAGCCAATATGCAAATTTCCCTACTTCTGAAACCAGATTACTTCTTTCCAAAGAAATATTTTCAAAAATACCAATTTTCTTGCATCAATACTATAATTCTAATTTCTATTCATTCTATAATAACTCAAAAATTTCTATTAGAACCAATGCCTCCTACAAGCCATTATACAACTACAATTTATACAGTTACAAAAGATACATCACAAGAATTTGCTTTGCATTCGTTTAATCTTCTACTGATCTTATCTACCTTGGTCAAAATTCCTTATAACTCTCAAGTATATTTAGCACATTGAGGATATCCTTTAGTTTCCTTTTTCTAATTGCCGCAAATAAAGCACAAAAATCACTAGTCTCTGCATCTCCGTGTTTGTTCTAAAACCTTGAAACCTTTGGGAATAAAAGAAGTAACACTTTCTAGATTAACACATTCCTCAACAACAATTGAAAAGTAACATGATCAAGTTGTGAAAGTCTACCAAGTAAAATATGCCCAACATACATTGGCACAACATCATAATCTACCGACTTTTTGAAAGAAGAACCAATTGAGAAATTGACTAGGCACCTTGAAGAACTTGACTGTTTGAATTGAACCCGCGTATACGATAAAGTTTTTTTTTTTTTTTTTTTTTTTTTTTTTTTTTTTTTTAACCTTAAGATGTAGCTTATTGACCATTTCCTATGAAACCAAATTCTTAGAGTTGTCCCTTTGATAATCATACAGCTTGTCACCAACAGTGCAACAAGTCATTCCAACCCTTGAAACATATCACGGGTAACCCAATTTCTACCTTTATGTCCTCTACTGCTACCTCCACCTCTTCAATCTTGCACACCAATGTTTCTTTACTCAAAGAGTAGCTTAAGTAATGAAAATGATAGTAGCCTGAGGAGAAATATGCTCGGATACCACTTGATGCAAACTAGAAAATTGAAAGCTGTATTAAACTTAAAAACCTTGTATTCAAGAGTGAATCTACCAAATCTTATATATTACAAGTAGAACATGAGCACGAATTTAAACTTGAAAAAGAAATCAAAATAGAAGGGAAAAGATCATGCCTATTGCACAAACACCAGGAAAGGGGGATCAAAAGATGCTCCAAGATTGACTCTTCAAAACCCTAAGTTTCCAATGCTTGCAAACCTTAGCTAGGAGAGGGGAGTATAGCTCTTGATATAACTTTTCTAGAAACAACACTCTAAAGAAGATTTTTCCAACACAATCACCCATTTTCTACTTAAAGCAAAGCTTCTCCAGCAAGCCACTTCCGAGACAACCAAGAAGACTTCTCTAGGAGGCCAACAAAAAGAAATTTTCTATAGCCCCTCTTCAAGTTGCAAATCGAATTTGTTCAAGAATAGTTGAACTTTAATCTCACAAAGATACTAATACTACCAAACATATTTGTCAGATTCCATTAATCATTGTTACGTACTTGAAGTCACATTGCTATTATCACATCACTAATTATTTAACTGGCAAAATGGCCACACTAAACCTTCGCTAGCAATTCCTCTTCTATCAAATTCATAAACAAACATTCCGCCCACATCATATCCATCATCACAAGTAACAACAACTCAAATCCCTCTAAAATGAGTCAACCATTTGTAACAAAAGAGATAACCATAACAATTTAAATCCACCTAAAACCCATATTATGACTTAAGGCATGTTCATCATGAGTTACGTTCTCATATGCCAATTTTAAGAAATCTAAATGTTAATTACGTCGTAAATAAATTACCATAAAACTCCTACTCCCAAACTAATGATTCTCAATAGTTCATCCGCTCAAAATTACTTATTATATCAAGTAAAATAAACCACGAAAACATTTATCAGACTTCAACAGCTATTCACAAATACAACCTCTCAAGAATATTTTACCTTATATTTAATCATGAGCAATTCCCTATTGTCATGCCCATTAATCAAGAATATCAAACTTTTAACATCAAAATGTCAATCCAAAATAATTACTACAAGGGTACTCACCATTCAACCAAACAATCCAAGGGAAATCTTCAATCACAAGTAAGTATTTACATACTACGCATCTCTGGCTCCTTTATTATCAACATCTTTTCCTTTTTATTTATACTCAACACCAATTCAAACTTTGCATATAAGAATTTCTCGAACTGCTTAAATTCTAAAATATATGTAGCTTGCTCTCTTCAAAGGCAAAATAGACCTGGCTATCAAACTTGTAATCTCTTCCTACTATACCCAAAATTTTTCTTCAACAATTTGTAAAGTTAAAGTCTCTTTAGTAAGAAAATATCATTGACGACCAGAAAACAATTTGGTGTTCTTTATTTAATACCAAAGGGATCTGTCAATCCATGAGTATACCATATATAAGAATTCTATGACTGCAATCTGTTAACTAAGCAAAGGTCCTAATTGGTTTCATGAGTTTTTGCCATCTACAACCACTGGCAATTTGGATATACGCAAACACTTACTCTGTTTTTGTAAGTCCTGGGAAATATCTAAAGCTCACCATTTGACTTAGATCTAGTGATCATTATATCAATGAAAGAGTACTAAAATCTTGAATAAGCCCACCATAATTTAACTACCAACAAGATCTGTGGGTCAGGGTATTCGATTCACGTGTGGGGAAACTCGCTACCCAACCTCATTGGAGCAAAGCCAGTCAATATCCAACTCTCCTTATCAAATATATCAAAAATGCATGATTCTACAAAGAGAGTCTATTCTTAGCAAAATGAAATGGGAACTAATCCAAGAGCTTAACCCCCTAAAAATGAGCATTCCTAACTTCCTAGAAAAACCATGGAAAGTTCTGTACATTCTTCGAAGATCTTTTAAAGATCTTACATTTCTTTCAAAAGAAATAAAACATTTTAAAGCCTTTAGAAAACTTTTGGGACAGTTGAAATACACTTGAAAACATTTCAAAATCATCAAACTTTTAAAATCGTAAACCTGGGCTCTGATACCAATAAAGTTGTCACGCCCCGATCCTCAGATCGACCACGCGACAACCGCCGCGTCGTCTCGGTACATGGGTAAAACCTCCCCATCTACCGGGACTTCGCAAGGCTATTAAATTCACAATAAATCATCAAAAGTATAAAATTCTTCAAAAACAAGAAATCACAAAATCATTACACATGCAAGGAGTCCATCCGGCTCATTCCTGGATGTACAAACACACACATTGACACACATTGGGGAGTGGGATCCTGTACATGCAATCATACATTAGCACACATCGGGGAGTGAGAACCTGTACATGCACGAGTACACAGCAAAACACAACGGGGAGCGGGAACCTGTACATGTATGCATGCGATGTGACCATCCTGGCCACTCTGAAAACATTTAACAAACAAGAAGTTCCAAAACATAGCCGTCGGATTTTTCCAACACTTACCAGAGGAAAACAAGCCAGTATCGGTAAAATCCTAACGTATGAATTGTACAGAACTTCACAAAATCAAAGAAAAAGCATCGAAATTAAGATTTACAGTCCAAATGTCCTAGTACAAATATAAACAGTTTTCCAAAACTAGAGAAATCAAAAGAAATAAAACAAATCAAAAATCGACGGATTTTATCAATACTTGTCAACAACTCGGCCAGTATCAATAAAATCTGCACGATATGGGATGTACAGACTTCTCTATCCATGGTTTGAAAGTTAACAATCTCCAAAAGTAACCCTGCTTGCCAAATACCTATCCAGTCTGCAAAAATACTTCACACGCTCCGTCGAGTAGTCTCCCAACTAAGTCTACTCTGATAAATGGGGAGAGAGAGGGGTGAGTATAAGGGTATACTCAGTGAGTGGAGTGCAATGGTATGATTGTGTTCATAAATAAGGTGTGAATGTGGGGCAGTCAAATCATATCTCATAAATCATTTCATGTACATAAAATCATTTCAATAAATCACATGTCACAAATATGCATCCAAATCAATCATCTTTTCAAAAAAATCCTGGGATCCCATCGAAATACGCTTCCGTCTTAGGGCGGCTAAACCCAGACGAAAGCCCGCCAAGGGTTTTTCTATCCAATGTCTCAAAACAAACCCCCTTCCTTGGCGTTGGCTCGTACATCACCGGGGTGCACCAGATCTAATACGACATCGGTAGAGGGAGGGACGTCTAACTCCCCCGCACATCCAAACCCCAACCCACGTCACCCCGTCGGGTCGCTCCGTGGGGGGTATGACTATAGTCATCTACGGCACCCTCCATTTCTCATTCAATCCATTTCTCAACAATGTGCCATAATTTTCAACATATAATCCATAATCTCATGCCAAAGCAGTTCATAGAGTAATATCAAATATCAAATGGCACAAAAACATTCATAAACACAGTGGATGCATTCGTATTTCACAATCCAGTTCAGACAACCCACAATCACAAAACAATTTATATAAAACATGTAAAAATCTTTCAAAATCATTTTCAAAGCAATTTTAAAATAGATTTCTCATTTACGAACACAATGAACCGTCCACTCACCTCTAGAGAGGGTATTCACTCTCTATTTCCGAAATCAACTCAAAACGACTCTTCTCGAGTCTCCAAATGTCAACCTAGACCAATCAAGACGAATAAATATCAATTAAAGCTCTGTTAAAGGGTTTTCAAATTTTCCTTTTATTTACAATAGTCTTAACTACACAATTATATTCCTAAACTTTCGTTTCATCAATTTAGAATCATTTCAAATCACTAACGACTTTAATTTTTCAATATTCCTCAATTTACCGATTTTCTCCCGAATTACATAATTTTAATTTATTTCACACCAATTTCAATTCAAATCCCAAGGAAAACTGTGCAATTCAATCAAACAAAACTCTATTATTATCTAAGACATTGTATCACAACCCAATTTATATCGAATTCTAGATTTAACCTAAATAATCACATGTAAAATCTCAGAAAACACATTCTATTCAAATTTAGCATACTTTCAACACATATACAGGTCTTCTCACCCTAAATTAACCTTAAATTTATTCACTTGTCAAGGGTTTGGAAATTCTCTCACCTAGGGTTTTCACAGTTCACAACCCTAACTTCAGTGTATGTTCTGCTCAGTCCAAGACCTGTTCCAAATTCGAAGTACTGTTCAGTAAATTAGTTCAATTACTATGAACAATCGAAACCCTAGAATTACAATTAGGGTTCAGCCTTTACCTAAGAGAGGAAGAAATCGTAGTCTAACTAGGGTTCTCGAATGTCTATTTACTGCTGGTCTAGGGCGGGTTGCCGAAGAGGGATGCTCGCACAGAGCATCACACGAGCGAGGGGGAGAACGCGAGGTCTCTGTCGCGCGAGGGTGAGAGTGAGAGACACTGAAGACTGAGGGACTACGAGGGAGAGAGAGATAGAGAGTGATGGTGCAGGACGAAGAGGTGGCATTCGCGGTGGTTCGCGGTGGCCGCGGTGGTGGCGATCGATGGAGGGTGAGGTCGAGTTGGCGAACGGGGAATCGCGAAGGGAGAGAGAGTGCAGAGGCTGGAAACAGAGAGAGAAATATAGAGTGAGTAGAGGGAGAGAGACGACGGTAGTGGTGGCTAGCGGTGGTTTGCGGTGAGGGAGAGAGGCGGAGGAGTGCGGCGACTACGCGAGAGGGAGAGGGAGAGGGAGCAGGGGGTGAGGGAGTGAGATCGATTAGGGCTTTCAGCCCTAATCGATTTGGGAAAAAGGGGTACGTAGCGTTTCGGGCTGAAACGCTGCGTCTCCCCACTCTCTCTCTCTCTTTTTTTTTTAATATATATATTTATTTTTTTATATTCTTATTATGATGAAATTTTAAATTTACCTAAAATAGAATCCACTATGAATTTACGACTCGACATTTTAAATATACCAAAAATTTAAATTTAAGACTCAAAATCGAAAATCAAAACTTTTAAGATTTTCTTTTATAATTACTCAGATATTTTACAGAACATTTCAAATACCGAATTTTCGGTATTACAATCTTCGTGCTCTATATATTGCCCTACTTGCTTTCTATAATATTGTCCTCATTCCTACTAAAAAAGCTGCAGCATATAGGGGGAATTATCGTGCAATATCTGTAAAGATGATTTCTCTCTCATTTTATTGTCGGGATTGCGTGATACTTTTTTATTTTGGTATGATAACAGTTCAGCAAAACATTCAACGGTTTTTAGTTTAAAAAGGATTTAAAGGCTTATTAAAGTAGGGTGTATGGAAGAAGAGATGACAAAATCTAAGATGGATATATATTGAACTTCTAAGAAACCAACAGCAGGACAACTGTTCTTCTTTTCCTTAAATGGTAACAAATGTTAACATGTGCTTATAAATGTTTCCAACCTGTAAAAGAGGCAGTCTTTATATTATAGATGTGACCATCTGATGAACATAAATAACAAGTGCCCCTCAAGCATCTGATGAGTATTCACAAAGTCGGGTGTCTAGCAGATGTTAGAAAACTTATAAGGTGAGTGTTGTGTCTGATGAGTTATTGGATAATATCTTGCTGCCATCTTGAAGTGCCTGTATTTGTATACCTTTTTTTTTTTTTTTTTTTTTGCTTCAGATGAACTGGGGTATATTCTTCAATATTTGAAGTGTTTAAATTATTGATTTTATATATATATATATTTATCTTTTTAAATGGTGTTATAAGTTGTCATATCATTTATAAACACTTCAAAAAAATTTTGAAACCAATTGGCCTATGGTGCTTGACAGATGACCTAGACCAATTTTTACCGAAGCCATTGCTTTCAGAAAACGGTGTTAGGCAATACTCTCTGTGGAACACATCAAGATCGTTCGGCCGGTGAATAGGAGACAACTAGCCGATGATGTTGCGGATCACCCTCCGAGTGAGTCGAATGAGCAAACTGGAGCTGACACCAACAATGGAATGGGTACGAGGAATAGGAAGTCAAGGTGGGCGGACCACTATTAGAAAAACGGGTATCAGTTACAGAAATATCCGTCGCTGATAGTCAAATTTCCGTCACTAAAATAAATTAGCGACGAAAATTCCGTCGCTAAAAATCATCTCGCTAAATTTAGCGATAGAAATATTTCCATCGGAAAATTTAGCGACAGATTAGCAGCAGAAATATATAAATTGTTAAGAAAATCCGTCGCTAATTTGAAATAATAAAAAAAATATGAAATAATTTTAGTGACGAAAATTTTCCGTCGCTAATAATCTGTCGCTAATCCGTCGATAAATTAATTTTACATTTTCAAATTATTCCAAATTACTAACGGATTTAAACGATGAAAAATTTTCGTCACTAATCCATCCGTGAAAGTCGTGCACCCAATGTGTATGGGACTGCACGCCCCTGCCCACGCCCGCCCGAGTGCTCTCTCTCGCCCGTCTACTCGAGCTCGCTCGCTTGCCCGTCCACGCCCCATTTTTTGTTAAAAAAATATTTTCACCTAATTTCGAATCCGACTTCTAGAGCATATTTTGAGTTATCTCAATCACTATATCACAATGACTTAGATGTTATTTTTTTTTCTTGTTTCATTACTTTCTATCTTACTCTCACAATTTAAAACAAAATACAAAATTATATTTAATAAAAATATAAAATTATATTTAATAAAAATATCAAATTATATTTAATAAAACAATACTCCAATTTAATAAAAATAAAAAATAAAAAATTATATTTAATAAAAAACAATACCTTAATTTAATAAAAATACAAAATATAAAATTATATTTAATAAAAACACAAAATTATATTTAATAAAAATGGAAAATTATATTTAATAAAAATAAAAAACTTATATTTAATAAAAATACAAAATTCTATTTAATAAAAATATAAAATTATATTTAATTAAAAAACAATACCGTAATTTAATAAAAATACAAAATCATATTTAATGAAAATATAAAATTATATTTAATAAAAATACAAAATTATATTTAATAAAATTTCAATAACCTAATTAAATAAAAATACAAAATCTTATTAAATAAAAATACAAAATTATATTTAATAAAAACACAAAATTATATTTAATAAAAATACAAAATTATATTTAATAAAAAATACCCTTATTTAATAAAAAACAAAAAAGAAAATTATATTTAATAAAAACTCAAAATTATATTTAATAAAAATATAAAATATAAAATTATATTTAATAAAAACTCAAAATTATATTTAATAAAAATATCAAATTATATTTAATAAAAAAATACCCCAATTTAATAAATATACAAAATAAAAAATTATATTTAATAAAAAACAATACCCTAATTTAATAACAATATAAAATATAAAATTATATTTAATAAAAACTCAGAATTATATTTAATAAAAATATCAAATTATAATTAATAAAAAAATACCCCAATTTAATAAAAATACAAAATACAAAATTATATTTAATAAAAAACGTTACCCTAATTTAATAAAAATATAAAATATAAAATTATATTAAAAAACACAAAATTATATTTAATGAAAATAAAAAATTATATTTAAAAAAATACCCTAATTGAATAAAAAAATATTTAATAAAAATAAAAAATAATATTTAATAAAAATAAAAAATTATATTTAATAAAATTGCAATACCTATTTTAATAAAAATACGAAATCATATTAAATAAAAAAAATTATATTTAATAAAAACACAAAATTATATTTAATAAAAAAATAAAATTATATTTAATAAAAATAAAATATTATATTTAATAAAAAATACCCTTATGTAATGAAAAAAATACAAAATTATATTTAATAAAAACACAAAATTATATTTAATAAAAATATAAAATTATATTTAATAAAAAATACCCTAATTTAATAAAAGTACAAAATCATATTTAATAAAAATATAAAATTATATTTAATAAAAATACAAAATTATGTTTAATAAAATTGCAATAACCTAATTAAATAAATATAAAAAATCATATTAAATAAAAATACAAAATTATATTTAATAAAAACACAAAATTATATTTAATAAAAATAAAAATTATATTTAATAAAACAATACCCCAATTTAATAAATATAACATATGCAAAATTAATATTTAATAAAAAACAATACCCTAATTTAATAAAAATACAAAATACAAAATTATATTTAATAAAAGTACAAAATTATATTTAATAAAAATAGAAAATTATGTTTAATAAAAATATAAAATTATATTTTAAAAAACACAAAATTATATTTAATAAAAAATCAATACCCTAATTGAATAAAAATAAAAAAACATATTTAATAAAAATAAAAAATTATATTTAATGACATTGCAATACCTAATTTAATAAAAATACAAAATTATATTAAATAAAAATAAAAAATTATATTTAATAAAAATACAATATTATATTTAATAAAAAATACCCCTATTTAATGAAAATACAAAATTCAAAATTATATTTAATAAAAAAACAAAATTATATTTAATAAAAACACAAAATTATATTTAATAAAAATATAAAATTATATTTAAGAAAAATATAAAATTATATTTAATAAAACAATACCCTAATTTAATAAAAGTACAAAACACAAAATTATATTTAATAAGAGTACAAAATTATATTTAATAAAAAAACAATACCCTAATTTATTAAAAGTAGAAAATACAAAAGTATATTTAATAAAATACAAAATTTTATTTAATAAAAATATAATAACCTAATTAATTTTTTTTTTACGAGTTTTAACGACAGATTACCGACAGAACATTTAGTGATGGATAGCGACGGAATTATTTCATACAGATTTTCCGTCATTAATTTTCACGGAAAATTTTACGGTAGTTTCGCGCCATTTTTACGAACGGATTAGTGATGAAATTTTTTTCGACAGATTTTTCCGTCGCTAAATGGTTCATCACTAATCCGTCGCAATTTTGTCACTAATTAGCGGCAGATAATGTCACGCCCCGATCCTCGGATCGACCACGCGACAGCCGCTGCGAAATCTCGATATACGGGCAGAACCTCCCCATATACCGGGACTCCGCAAGGCTACAAAGACAGCACCACAGTTCTTTCCATACATCAATCATCAAAAATAGAAAACATCACAAAACAAAACACATGCAAGGACACATCCGGTCCATCCCTGTACACACGAGCACACATCGGGGAGAGGGAACCTGTACATGCGCATTTACACATCAACACACAATCGGGGAGAGGGAACCTGTGCATGCACGACACACAATATGGCCATCCAAGCCATTTCAAAGTTCACAGTATAAGGAAAGCACTTAACAAACAGGAAGTCCCAAAACATAGCCGTAAGATCTTACTAACACTCGCCTGAAGAATCAAGCAAACGTCCGTAAGATCCAAACGATATGAGTTGTCCAAGACTTCGTGAAATCGAAAGAAAAAAATCATTCTCAATATTACAAACCAAATGTCCCACTCAAACATTGAGTTTTTACCAAAAACTAGGAGAGAAAGAAAGTAAACAACAACCACGTAAGGATTCTATCAATACTTGTTCCTATACAGGAAACAAGTATCGATTAAATCCGTACCAAAAAGAATTGTACAAGTCTTCCCTTCTTCGGATTTCACTTCAAACCAAAAATGACTATACATCTCGATGTATATCTACAAAAGTCAGCTGGTAGGCCCTCCCCAAGCTCCAATCTCTATCACAAATCTAATCTTCCTCTGAAAAATGTTAAAGAGTGGGGCGAGTATTATAAATACCCAGTGAGTGGAGTGCAATGGCATGATTGTGTAATAAATAAGGGGTGAAAGTGGGGAATGTCAAAGCATACTTCAAACATCATTTTCATATCCAAACATTTCAGTAATTCAACATCATTTATAAAATATGCATCCATATCAAACATTTTCTCAGAAAATCACAAGGGTCCCATCGAAAACACTTCCGTCTCAGGGCGGCCAAACCCAGACGAAAGCCCGCCAAGGGTTTTTCTATCCAATGTCTCAAAACAAACCCCCTTCCTTGGCGTTGGCTCGAACCTCACTGGGGTGCAATCCGGATAGTCCGACGTGGCAGAGCAGAGGCCGCATACCTCTCTCGCATATAAAACCCCAATCCACGTCACCCCGTCGGGTCGCTCCGTGGGGGGAATGACTATAGCCATTTCTCTCGTGCACCATCATTTCACAATCATTCCATTTCAAACAATGTGCCATATTTTATCAATTCAATCCGAAAATCATGCTACGAGCATTTACCAATCAAGTAATCAAGTCACATGGCACAAATTCATGTAAAATCACATAGGATGCATTCATAATTCAAATTCTCATTTCAGACATCCCACAATCACAAATAATTGCATATAAATCATGTGAAAATCATTTCAAATCATTTATCAAAGAATTTAAAAACATTTTGCTTATTTACTACACAACGATCCGTCCACTCACCTCTAGAGAGGGTGCTCACTCTCTATTTCCAAAATCAACACAAAACGACTCTTCTCGAGTCTCCAAAGGTCAACCTAGACCAATCAAGACGAATAAATATCAATTCAAGCTCTATTAAAGGGTGTTCAAATTCCCCTTTTATTTACAATAGCCTTTACTTGCATAATTACGTTCCAAAATTGCCGTTTCCTCAAACTAGTATCATTTCAAATCACCAACGACTTTACATTTCCAATATTCCTCAATTTTATCAATTTCTCCCGAATTTACATAATCCTAATTTAATTCACGCCAATTTCAATTCAATTCCCAAATAAAACTACGCAAATCAATCAACTAAAATTCCAATACTATCAACGACATTTTAACATGCTTCGCAGTCCAATTTACATCAAATTCTAGACCTAACTTCCATCATTTCATACAAACTTTCAAGAATAACACATTTCCTACGAATCTAGCATATTTTTAGAATATATCCACACTTATTCTCAACCTAAATTAGACAATTAATCTGAGTATTGAAGGGATTGAAAATCCCTCACCTAGGGTTTCTCAGTTTGCAAACCTAGCTTCCAGTCGCCGGTGAATTCAAGCCTGTAACAATTTCAATTTACAACAATCGTTAGAATTAAACCTAACGACTAAGAATATTCAACCCTAGAATTAAAATTGAAAAACCTAGGCTTACCTCTGCAGGGCTGTAACCTAGGGTTTTTGCTGTCCTGCGGCCTAGGGTTTTGAAAGGATGCAATGGCCGCTGGTTTGGGTTGTCGACAGTGGGAAGTGCTCCCAGTGAGCACTGCGAGCAAGCAAAAGAGGAAGGCAGTGGAAGTTCTGCCATCGCGCGCACGGGAGAGAGAGGGAGAACTTTGTTCGCGCGGGAAGAGAGGGAAGAGGGAGAATCGCCCGCTCGTGCGTGGAAGAGAGCGACTGAGAGCGATAATGGTGGTGGTGGAAGGCGAAACAGAGGCGACAGGCGAGAGTCCGTGAGCGAGAGGGAGAGAGTTCGTGAGAAAGAGGGAGAGAGCGAACAGAGAGAGAAAGACGAAGAAAGCAGAGGGAAAAAGAGAGAGAGACGAACACCGCGATGGCGGTGATGGTGTGGTGGTGATGGCGGAGATGAATCGCGAGGGAGAGGGAGAGCTTCGGTGTTCAGTCGAAGGAGAGGAAGAGAGCGCAGAGAGGAAATGCGATTAGGGCTATTAGCCCTAATCGATTTGGGGGAAAACGGGGGTGCTGCGTTTCACCCCGAAACGCAGCATCTTTTTTTTTTTTTTTACTAACTATATAATATATATATATATATATATATATATGTATTTTTCTCATCACATTGGATGTTCCCCAATATACCAAAAATAAAATATACTACGAATTTGTAATACGGCATTTCAATTATATCAAAAATTTAAAATTTATACCCCAAAATCAAAAATCAATAAAATTAAAATTTCTCTTTATATTATAAAACAAATTTCCAAAAACTCGGTGTTACAGATAATAATCCATCGCTAATTTCTATCACTGAAAGTAAGTTTTCTAGTAGTGGACGATGAGCCAAAATTTGTAATTCTGGTACTTGATTTCATGGGAGGTATTGAATTCGATCCTAAGATTCAAGCTCTTAATAGTAGGTTACTTGAAATAAGTGAAATGTTGCAATCTGGTTTGCCTTTTTGGTGATAGGCCTAGGGGTGTAAGGTCGCCTTCACCAGGACCAATATATGATAACATGGGAATTAGGATAAATACCAGAGTATCGTGCCCGGGAGAGGCTTAATCAGGAGGAATTCGGCATTTAAGCCTCCTGCAGATTATAGACCACCCAAGCTACGGAAGAAGCTTTATATACTGATGAAAGAGCACCCGGGTAACAATTTTATTGGACTTATTATTGGGCCAAGGGGTAATACTCAGAAGAGGATGGAAAAACGGGTGGGAAAATTGTAATTCGGGGTAAAGGGTCTGTGAAGGAGTGTAGGTTGCAACAAAAGAGGGATCTTAAGCCTGATTCTTCTGAAAATGAGGATTTACATGTTTTGGTGGAAGCTGAGACGCAGGAAGCCTGATCTTTGCTTGTGGTTCATGGTTTCCCCTTGCTTCCTGTTTTTCCCTCGTTTGCATGTCTATTCTTGAAATATATATATATATATATATATATTCTTTGTCCTATTCTTCCTCTTCTTTGGTCTGGTGATTCGAAAAGGGCATTTTCTTTGCTCATTATGTGATACAGGATAGATGCTAATCTTTCTGAAGTTATTAAAATCGAGGAGGAACATATCATTTTTGACTTGGATGATTTTTAAATGGAGTCTATGATAATTTCTCTCCTTTCTGGGGTGCATCTGTTGTTGGATGTTTTTCCATTAACTTTGTCTAACTCTTATTAATCAGGACTTCTAGATCTTCCCACTTATCTGATCGTTTGCATTCACCTCATCAGTACTTACTCCTAACCATTTTTTCATTACCTTGTGTATTTTGCATTACTTGTAGATGCTAATCTGCAGTGTATTTTGCTTCTTGTGCAGGATTAGACCTTCCAGGTCAAACAGCAAGTCAGTCTCCCATTCACATTTGAGGTGATCTTGCAACTGCCCACCATTTCCCATTCAAGTTATCCTAGATTTCTCATATGGCCTTAATGCTCCATTTCCTCTATTGAACTATACATTTACAATACTAAAACTTTTCAATGTTTTCTTATGATGATAAATTTCTGAATAAAATCAATTGATTACATTGGTTGCTTGCAGGGAAAAGGGAAAGTGAGGGAGTATTTCAAGATCGATTTCACCAAAAAGGCATTCCGTTTCACCTGAGAGAGTGTACAACTCTCCAGGTAGATGATCTCTGAGTTCCCATAGAAGACATTCAGGTTGAGTATCTGTGTCTCCCTTGTTGGCTATGAGCTGGAACCAAACAGTTGCCACCCATTCTTGTTGTCAATCCTCAGGTATTTAATTGCCATTCGAAATTCCCTTGGTCATCGTAGATACTTGGCTAACTCTTGACACCTGAATGTGGCTGAACTAAAATAAATTTTTTCTCCTGCTTGAGGCTCCCTTTTCTGCCACAAAGTTTTCCATCTATATGCTATATGTCAATGAATTAAAGGAACAAGTTTCTGACATCTCTTATTTAGTTCTTTGAAGATAATTTTAGATTTTGTTATGATCAATGGGTCAACAACCTAATTACATTTTTCCGTGTTTTGAAATCTTAGCTCTTTTTTTAGGTTTTGGGGTCCATTATGATAATCTTTCCTTTTGATTGACTAGTCGGTTTCTTCCTCCCTATAATTACGTATCATGGAGCATTTAGTGTACATGTCCTGAGGATAGTCATTGTAGTTCTGTTCTGTACAAAATCAGAAGGCCAAATCATTTTTGAACCAGACAAATTTTACCGCATGGAAGGGCATTCTATCATGACCATAAGCATATCTCTGTTTCAGAATTCTGAAGTTATTTCTTCACATTTTTATTAGAATCTATTTTTATTTTATTCTTCTTCATCCTCGATTTGTGGCATTTTTCATTCTTTGCTTAATCATATTATTTTTCTTGTGTAGATCCCGTTATACCCAGCCACAATTTTTGAAAACGAAACTGATGGGAAAGGAATAAGTATCATATTGTACTTCAAACTGTCTGAAAGTTACTCCAAGGAACTTCCACTGCATTTCCTGGAAATTATAATAGTAAGATGGATTTAAATAAATTTTCTTTTGACTATTTAAATTTATTCCTACACAATTTGTTTAACAACTTCCAAGTTCTATTGCTTAAGTGTTTTTTGGTGAGAGGGGTAAAAGTCTAATGGGGTAAACGTTACCAAAGCTATACTATGGATTAATGGTTTACCCTAAAAAGATGCAATGCATTTCTCTATCTGTGTAAACATGATCTGTTTTGAGGTCATAGTTGGTTCATACATGTAAGAAAACATAGATGCATGCTGACATGGAAGTCTATGTGTTTTAACATTGCTAAAACATTTAATCTTTTTACTTATGTAGTTAAGTACTTAACATTTGCGTTAATCTTCATTTTAAAAGTCATGTGTTAGTACCCGCTTCGTACTCATTTTGGCAACTTTATGAATTGTTTTAAATATTATATTATCTTGCCAGTGTTGTATATAGCATTTATAATGAATTTGTTACATATTGCTAGCCAAGCTGCTTATATTCCATGTTTATGTTTAACGATGGAACAGAGATTAATCGAAAAGGAAATAGAAAAAGTGAAAGGGTTTCCTTTTGATACAGTGGCAACCTTTAGGGAAAGATTGAAGGTATTGGGCCGTGTCGTAAACATAGATGATCTGCATCTAAGTGTAGCGCAAAGAAAGCTCATGCATGCTTACAACGAAAAACTTGTTCTTTCACATCCTCAACATGAATTTTACTAAGTTTGTGCTCCCAATTACTAATGCATTCTTGTGATCTTCTTGTATGTTGTCTTTAATTTTTATCTAAGTAGCAAGTTTATGTACCCCTTTGTAATACCGAAAATTCGGTATTTGAAATTTTCTGTAAAATATCTCAGTAATTATAAAAGAAAATCCTAAAAGTTTTGATTTTTGATTTTGGGTCTTAATTTTAAATTTTTGGTATAATTAAAATGCCGAGTCACAAATTCGTAGTGTATTCTATTCTTGATAAATTTAGAACTTCATTGTAGTGAGAGTATAAAATATATATATATATATATATATTGGTATTTATAATTAAAAAAAAGGGGGGGGGACAAAACGCAGCAAAACGCTACGTTTTGCCCAAAATGAGGATTAGGGCTAAAAGCCCTAATCCCTCTTTCTTCCTCCCCTCTTTCGTCTCTCTCGCTCTCTGCACTCTCTCTCCCTCACGCAATCTCTCCCGCGACTCCCTTTCCATAATCGATCGCTCCTCCACCGCACACAACGCAACTTCGACCACCGCAAGCCCTTGTTTCACCCTACCTCAGTCTCTCTTCCAGTCTCTCTCTCTCTCTCTTCGAACGTATCTCTCTTTCTCAGTTTCACACCATCTCTCTCTACCACGTCCTCTCTCTCGGTCTCTCTATCACAGTCGCTCTCGGTCTCTCTCTCTATCACGATCATCATCTCTCGCTCTCTCACACCATCTCTCAGTCGCTCTCTTCCACGCACGAGCGGGTGATTCTTCCTCTCTCTTTCCCGCGCGCGTGACTGCAGCCCTCTCCTTGCTCGCACGCTTGCACGGCCCCCTGTCCTCTGTCAAGAGACATCACTGCAACCCACTTTCACTGCAAAGGTAGGATCGGTCCTAACCCTAGCTTTAGGGTTTCGAAATTCTGTAGTAATAAGTTTAGATTTACTGAACTTAACTTCGATTTGGGAGCTTTGCAGGTCTGAGAACGGACTGAGAAGACATTGGAGCGAGGATTTCGAACTGCAAGAAAACCCTAGGTGAGGGATTTTCAATCCCTTCAATACTCAGATTATTTGTCTAATTTAGGTTGAGAATAAGTGTGGATATATTCTAAAAATATGCTAGATCCGTAGGAAATGCGTTATTCTTGAAAGTTTGTATGAAATGATGGAAGTTAGGTCTAGAATTTGATGTAAATTGGACTGCGAAGCATGTTAAAATGTCGTTGATAGTATTAGAGTTTTATTTGATTGATTTGCGTAGTTTTATTTGGGAATTGAATGAAATTGGCGTGAATTAAATTAAGATTATGTAATTCGGGAGAAAATTGATAAAATTGAGGAATATTATAAGTTTAAAGTCGTTGGTGATTTGAAATGATCCTAGATTGATGAAACGAAAGTTTAGGAATATAATTGTGTAGTTAAGGCTATTTTAAATAAAAGGGAAATTTGAAAACCTTTTTATAGAGTCTTAATTGATGATTATTCGTGTTGATTGGTCTAGGTTGACCTTTGGAGACTCGAGGGGAGTCTTTTTGAGTTGATTTCGAAAATAGGGAGTGGATACCCTCCCTAGAGGTGAGTGGACGGATCGTTGCGTAGTAAATAAGAAAAATATCTTTAAATTCTTTGATAAATGATTTGAAATGATTTTCATATGATTTTATACAATTATTTGTGATTGTGGGATGTCTAAAATGAGAATTTGAAGTATGAATGCATCCTATGTGATTTTACATGAACTTGTGCCGTCTGTTTTGACTTCTTGAATGGTAAATGCTTGTAGCATGAATTTCAGATTGAATTGATAAAATGTGGCACATGGATTGAAATTTGAATGATAGCGAAATTATGGTATTGTGAATTGATGATTGTGAAATGAAAGGTGCCGTAGATGACTATAGTCATACCCCCCACGGAGCGACCCGACGGGGTGACGTAGGTTGGGGTTATATGCGAGAGAGGTATGCGGCCTCTACTCTGCCATGTCGGACTATCCGGTTGCACCCCGGGGAGGTCCGAGCCAACGTCAAGGAATGGGGTAGCTTTGAAAACTAAAATAGAAAACCCTTTGGCGGGCTTCCGTCTTGGTTCGGCCAAACGCAAGAAGGAAGTGTTTTCGATGGGACCCTTGTGATTTTCTGAGAAAATGTTTGATATGGATGCATATTTTGTAAATGATGTTGAATTATTGAAAATGTTTGGATATGAAAAATGATATTTGAAGTATGCTTTGACATTCCCCACTTTCACCCCTTATTTATTACACAATCATGCCATTGCACTCCACTCACTGAGTATTTATAATACTCACCCCCTCTTTAACATTTTTCAGAGGAAGATTAGATTTGTGACAGAGATTGGAGCTTGGGGAGGGCCTACCAGCTGGCTTTTGTAGGTATACATTGTGATGTATAGTCATTTTGGTTTGAATTGAAATCTGAAGAAAGGAAGACTTGTACAATTCTTTTTGGTACGGATTTAATCGATACTTGTTTCCTGTATAGGAACAAGTATTGATGGAATCCCTACGTGGTTGTTGTTTACTCTCTTTCTCTCCTAGTTTTGGTAAAAACTCATTTTTGAGTGGGACATTTGGTTTGTAATATTGAGAATGGTTATTTTCTTTCGATTTCACGAAGTCTTGGACAACTCATATCATTTGGATCTTACTGACATTAGCTTGATTGCTTCAGGCAAGTGTTAGAAAAATCCTACGATTATGTTTTGGGACTTTTTGTTTGTTAAGTGCTTTCCTTATACTGTAAACTTTGAAATGGCTTGGATGGCCATATTGTGTGTCGTGCATGCACAGGTTCCCTCTCCCCGATTGTGTGTTGATGTGTAAATGCGTATGTACAGGTTCCCTCTCCCCGATGTGTGCTCGTGTGTACAGGGATGGATCAGATGTGTCCTTGCATGTGTTTTGTTATGTGATGTTTTCTATTTTTGATGATAGATGTATGGAAAGAACTGTGGTGCTGTCTTTGTAGCCTTACGGAGTTTCGGTATATGGGGAGGTTCTGCCCGTATACCGAGATTTCACGGCGGCTGTCGGGGTCGATCCGAGAATCGGGGCGTGACACCCTTCATATTGTACTATTTACGCACATTAGTTTTTTATGCGATTGCATGTGCAAAAGACAAACTCTCACTCTCTATGATGCTTTAATTGTTTCAAATAGTACTTCCTAAGAAAATCCAAACCTCTAGGACTAGACAACCATCCCTAAGAAAGTTCTGTTAGGGAAATTGTTGTTTCCTTAGAATTTTGATGATAACAAAACCTTTTATAGTGTTTTAATATTTTTATTAAGTGTACAAATTAAATCTTATTTGAAAATTTCAATAAAAATGGGTCATAGAAGTTGTCATAAAAGATGCCATAGAAGTAAGGTTTATTTGGACAATAGAGGCCCTGACAAAAACAAAATGTATTTTTCCTTATTTATTGAAAACCTAGTTAGTAATATGAGTATAGATTGGGTACTATGCTTACTCTGAAAATATGTTTAGATGTTTTGACCAAACCATAATTAAGGAGACACCTTATGGGAAAGGAAAGACTAAAAGAACCAAAAGAAGAAGTCTCCAAGTCTAAATTATAATCTGGGAAAGTATTTAAATTCAAATGAATTTAAATTCAAACATGAAAATTGTAGTTATTGACTTCATTCAACAAGGAGAGAAGGATCAGGAAGTATTTAAATTTAAATAAACTTGAATTTAAATATGAAAGTTGCGGCTATTGACTTCATTCAACAGAGAAAGAAGAATTTTTCCTAGAGAAGGAAAGTCCAAAGATAAATGCATTCATTCGGAAAATTAAGAAATTTTCTGAGGAAGGTGACATTATTATTTGCACAAATTTAGTTATCTATATCTTTGCATATGGTTAAATTTGTTCACATTCGGGAATTGCATTTCAAAGAAGGAAAGTTGCTGCTCTTTGATGGTGATTTTATGCTATTGCTAGAAGTTTTGAAGGTTAAAAATTTGAGTTAAATAAGGAGGGACAAAGAAGAAAAAGGATGACATATATAAGAGCATTTTTTCATATATTGAATTGAAGAAAATTTAGCACATCAAGAGGGTCACTTTGAAAAAATTCTTGCTGCCAATTTTTTAATTATTTGTGCTTAGTTATTGTGAGTTGAGTTTTGAATTGAGTTTTATGAGGTAGATGTTGTGAGATTTGTTTGATCACCATTGTTGGATAAAGGTATTTTCGAGCAAGGAAGATCAGAAGTCAACAGTATTTGGATTGTACTTTGTAATTTCATATGATAGTGAAAAACTAACAAATTGTTAGATTCCGGCTTGCTGGCTGGAAGAGTAGACATAGGTATAAGGCCGAACTACTATAAAATTGATTTTGTCTCTATATCCCTTCATTTTTATTTTACTTTTATTTTTCGCTCATATATCTAGATTGACCATAGGATTATTTTATATTTAAGTAGAGTTAGATTAAATTTTTAAAAACCAATCAAGACAACCAATTCAATCCTCCTTCTTGGTTGTCACAGGAACCAACAAGTGGTATCAGAGCATAGTGCTCTACTCCACTAAAGAGACCTCTTTAGAGTAAAGGATCCATGACTTTTCTTTATGCATATGGCCAATCTATCAACAGGACTCCACATTTTGATAAAGTAAATTTTTTCCATTGGAAATGTAGGATAGAGACGTTTATAAAAGTTACAAACTATGAGACTTTGGGAGGTTGTTACATCTGAAGATCTAGTTGTGATTTCTATAAATGTAGGATAAGAGAATGATTTCTATAAATTCTAGGGCTAAATATTTACTACTTTGTGCTATTTTTCTGATTGAATTTAATTTTGTTTCTTCATGTGTTACAGTTAAAGAAATTTAGAATAGACTTTACATCACTCATGAAGGAACCAGCACGGTGAAAGAAACAAGAATAAATTTTTTGATATAAGAATATGAGATTTTTCAGTTTCAATCAGGAGAAAATATTAAAGACATGTTTAATCATTTTTCTATTATTACTAATGAATTAGACTCACTTGGCAAAAAGATTTCAGATACTAATTAGGTTAGGAAGATTCTAAGTATACTCCCTAGAACATGGGATGCTAAGAAAATAGCTATTGAAGAAGTACAAGATCTAAACAAGCTATCCCTAAATGAGTTGAGAGGTAAATTGATGTCATATGAAGCAGGAATCTTCTTTACTACTGAAACAGAAATCAAGAGAAAAATCATAGCCTTTACAGCAAAAGACGATAAAGGTTCAGAAGATGAGGAGGATTGTGATGAAGAGCTAAACATGCTAAAAAAAGACTTAGCCATATTTTTAAAAAGAAAGGTAAAATTTTTTTGAAATCTAATAAGACTAATGACTCATGAAAGTTTAAGTTAAGTGTAAGAAAAAATAGCAATGAAAAGATGCAGAAGAAAAATATTATTTGCTATAAATGTAAAAAGCCGGGTCATGTGAAATATGAGTCTCCTGTCTTACTGCGAAGAATTGAAACTTCAAAAAAGAAAAGGAAGACAATGGTAGTTACTTGGAGTGATTCAGAAGAAAAACTTTTATACTTTGAAAATTCTGAAATTTCTGATGAAGTCAATATTTGTTTAATTGTAACACTGGATAAATCCAGATTTTTGATGTGTACTCTAAGTGATTTATTTAAAATTTTTATATTTTGTAAATGGTGGAAGAATAGCTAAAGTTAAATCTAAGTTTAAATTTTTGCTCTTTGAGTTGTCCAGGAAACCCTTGTAGATACTTGACTGATAGTTTCTAAATTTTAAAACTTCTGATCAGTAAAGCCATCGATTAATTGAGTATTCGGTGATCAACATTTGGTGAGATTTAACTCGTGTAAGAGAATTTTGCTGTTTGGTGAGGTTCTAGTGTGTAGTAAACAAATTCTTCAAATTTTGATTTTTCTGATTGGTAGCCGATAGTGACCGTTTCTTAGTGGTTTATTATTTTCTCAGTATAAAGTGAAGTTACAAATTTGTTGCATGTTGTAGAGTTGAGTTGACAGATCATTTTTTATAATTTTTATAATTTTTACAATTTTATATATATCCATCAGTATATTCAATTTTCATATGCGATTCGGTATATTATTTTTCACTTACATTTTTTATAGTAAATATTTACACCAATAGGTATTTTGAAAATCCCATCGGTAGTCATTTTAAAATAGTTGTTCGGTACTATGTTAAACTACCGATGAACATTTTACTTTATCTCTCGATATGTTACCATTCACTTGTCTTAGACTATCGGTAAATATTTTACTAAAATTACCATATGTTCTATTGGTACCGAATGATAGTTCCATTTCCTCCCTTTTTTTTAATCCTGATCAGTTACCTTAGAAAATGTTTGTAATTTTTTTGTTAGTGCAATTTGTTCTACTCCTGTTTGGTCACCTTAAGTTTAATAAATTTATTTACTTTTACTTTTACTTTTATTTTTATTTTTCATTATTGGTCTCGTCTTAGCAATGTCTTTCAGTATTGATTTTGAAATAACCGATCGGTAATAACACTGTGAAACTCCTCTGCTTGGATATTTGAACTTTCCTATCGGTAGATAATTAAACCTAGCTGTCGGTAGATACCTCATCGATAAGTTCCCTGATCAGTTAACCTTTCAAATTTCTATTTGGTCATGCTGAATAAATTTGTTACCTTCGGTCAATTCAACCATCGGTCATGTTTCAATTTGTTTCCATCGGTGACCTCTCTATATTTATACTTTAAATTGCCACTTTCGGTTGTCTGTGGCCATCGGTTCTCTCCCAATGACGAACCCCTTTGGTCATTCTTCAACAGATGGGTTTTGCTGCCTTCGGTCATGGTCATCAATTGTGTTCGGTCATGCTCTCCAACAAATGCATGTTGGATTTCAAATTCAATTTAATTTGGCCGTAAGATGACTTCATAAAGATTTGAACTCATGACTAACACTTCATCCAAAAAGAAACTTACCCCCAAACCATCTAAATCTCTTAATCATATTATGTCTAATTTATATTATATCCCAAAAATTAATATATTCATATTTCTAAATTAATTGTATTTTCATTCTCAATTTTCTTTACCCATCGGTAAGCACATTGTCTCTAGCTAGACCTAACTCCCAATACTTAACTCATAGTGTTAACTTTTCTAAGACCCAAGAGGACACGATGGGACAATTGTGTAATTGAGGAATGAGTAAAGACTAAAAAGCAAATATCAAAATTGGCTAGACTCTTGAAGATTCAGGTAACCCAACATCATTTTTCTCTCTAAACCAATTTCTCCTCCCTCCCCAAACTCAATCGATCCACTAGCAAACCCAAGATTCGAGGTTCCAAAATTTTCATCTAACACTTCAAAATCAGATTCTAGTCTTGATATTGGAAAACTTTAAGAATCTAGATGTTGTTATAAGGAAGAGTAAAACTCTAGGGTTTGGTGAAATCTGAATGGAGAAGGTTTCTCGGAGACAAGAAATAAGGTATTATCATTTTCCTATTCCATTCTTTGGTTTACTTAACTAGTTGTTCACTGGGCTTTGGAAAATATTTAATTACCGGAAGTGAGAGAAAATGAGGGTCTGAATGTTAGGGTCTCTGGGTTTAACTTGTAAATAAATATTGATAATTTTATTTCATGATAATGTCCTTTAGCAGTCGAACGGACTGATCATGGCAAGACTATTGCTGTTGAGGAATTTTGGAGTGACTACCCTCCCAAACACAGTGAGTGGACGGACTGTTATACTTTGAATGAGAAAATGATTTTTTATAAGTGATTTGTAAATGATTTTCTGCAATTATTTGTATTTGTGAGATGTCCCAAAATGTGAGTTTGAATACACTTGCATCTACTGCATTTGTGAATAAATATATACCATTGTTGTTGTGAATTATATTTATAGATATTGTAATATGGTTTGGTAACCATTTGCTGAATTTATGGTACATTGGAAAATGTTTGGATATGGTGAAATGAAGTTGCTGGTGATAGTAAATGGTTATAGTCATTCCTCCCATGGAGTAACTCGACGGGGTGACATAGTTGAGAGTTTGTTTGGCAAGGGGGGTAGACGTAGCCTCCTGCATCCCTGTTGTACTATTTGGATAGTACCCCGGTGAGGTACGAGTCAACGCCAAGAAAGGGGGAATTAGAGTTTTGAAAAGAAATGATTGAAAACCCCTTGGCCGGCTTTCATTTGGGTTCGCTCAAACTTTGGGAGGGAGTGTTTTCTTTAGGGAGACCCCATGATTTTTGGAAAATATAAAATTGGTGGATGTATTTATTTTATAATGATCTGAATTGTTTGATGCTAACTATGAATTGATTTATTAAAAATTATGACTTTGACAATCCCACACTCACCACTTATTTATTGTCACAATATACCATTGTATTCCACTCACTAAATATTTTATACTCACTCCTCTTTTCTTATCTTTTTTCAGAGGAATTGTAGATTTAACAGTAGTCCCTTTCTGTTAGATAGATCCAGCCGAGGAAAAGCTATTGGGATTTTTGTTGGTATTGGGCTCTTCCTAGATGTAATTTTTGAGGCTATAGATGGACCTATCGGAGGTCATATTTTGAAGTGAAACTCTGATCTTGGCAACTATATTTTGCAAAATTCGTCGGTTGTATATTTTACATACACATATTTCCTTAAGTTAAACTTTTGTTAAAAATGTTGAAAGTTTTTTGTGTTGGTTTCATTGAATTGAATGAGGATATTTTTGTAGCCTTGCGGGGTCTTGGGATACGTGTTGGAGGCTGCACGTATTCCTAGATCACGCGGCGGTTGTTACGTACTTGGACTTGCGGGTCGGATAGTGATAATTTTATTAGTATTAGAGCAAAGGTTTTGAAATTATATAAAGTTTCACAATATTTTTGAACAATTTTTTAAGGCTTTCGTATTTCCAAATATTTTTGGGAAAACTTGAAAGCCTCCAATGGGTCCTAGGAAATTAACATACCTATAGCCATAGGCATCTAGAGTTATCTTAGTACCATGAGTTAAAGTAGTTTTTCTTTTGTAAACTATCATACCTCCTCATAGGAGAATGAAAAATGTAAATGAGATTTCTCCATAAGAGCATGAGGATGAGTCGTCCTCGCATGCTTCGCCTCCTCTAGCTTCTACTCACCCGACTCCTCCAACCGGATTCCTCCACCACCACTTGATGCTCTTCGATAATGGATTGAGTGGTGGAATGCATACGGTGTACATCTTCAAGCACAACCTAAAGTCCAAGTTCCTTCACCTCCCAATCCAACGGTTCCACCGATCCCTTCTATGGCGCCGATAGATCCACTTACTTCAGTAGCTACATTGTCCACCTGACCGCCCATTGAATTGTCTAAATTGTTGAAAGAGGTTAGACAATTAGGGTGTATGACCTTTTCGGGTTTTAACGACCCTACGGTAGCCAAGAAATGGATCAAGAGGGTCCGAGAAGCAGTAACGGACATAAAAATTGATGATGAACTGAAGCTCATGGTAGCTGTGAGATTGTTAGGTGAGGATGCTAGCATTTAGTAAGATGGTGTAAAGGAGAGATCAACGGTACCCCTTACTTGGAGTGATTTCCTTAGGGAGTTTGATGAGAAATTTTACACACGATTTGATCAAGACTTGAAAAGGAGAGAATTCCTCCATCTTTATCAAGGAAATATGTCAGTGGCAGAATATGAAGCAGAGTTTAGGAGTTTGTCTGCATTTGTTCCAGAGATGGTAACCTCTAAGGAGTATAGGCGTTTCAAATTTGAGGATGATTTGAACTTAAACATTTGAGAGAGGATGTCAGTGACAGAGGATCATACTTATCAAAATATTTTGCTGTTGGCCTTGAGAGCCGAACAGATGGTGCTACAGAGAGGCAAGATTAAGAAGCATCGTGGAAGAAAGAAGAGGTTTGGTGGGTTTACTCTAGACTAAGGCTCCAAGAAAAGCAAGAGCGTAGGTTCCTATAGTAGTGGGTCAGTTACATGGTTAGTTGGTACTCCCCAAGGCAAACCGTCCTTCAAGTCGAATGCTTCAGGTGGTAGTATTGGATCAGGAGTGAGACTAGGGGGAAGTAAAGGAGATCCTTGCACAAATTGTAGGGGATACCATTTGGGTCCATATAGGGGGCCTAGAAGGTGCTATCATTGCGGGAAGGCCACTTTCGGTATTCTTGTCCTGAGTTGAATATGAAAGGGCAAGGGAACCAACCAGTTCGAGGTCCTTCCAGTGGTTCTAAAGGTGGCATGACCACTACTTCAACACCCCCAATCGGTGTAACTTTAAGAACTGGGACGGGAAGCAACACTGTGGCTGCCAATCCCTAACGTCCTCCACCATGAACTCAAACTAGGATATATGCCATGAACAATGAAGAAGCACAGAATAATCCTGATGTTGTTATAGATAATTTATTTAAGCACAAAATTATAGATTTGAAAGGCATGTTGTTGATGATTTCATGATTCGAGATGTTAATAATTATTCTAGTGGAGTATTTAGGATAACTGATATTTGTATAAATGATCTAATGGGATGCTATATGAATTATAATAAGATTTGGCTAACGTTCACTTGATGGTTATATTAATAGGTATGATGAAAATTTTTGGAGTCGATACTCACATATTCATTGACACGGTGTCAAACAATTCTTTCATTAGTATGAGTTTTGCTAGGCATGCCGATAGGTCTATGATGCCACATGAGGAAAAGCAGTTAGTGGTTACTCATTTGGGTGAGTAAATGGTTAGAAATATAGTTTACAATGGCTTTAGTGTTTTGGTAGGTGAAATGATTCTTGATGCTGATTTAATTCCCTTAGAGATGAAGGATTTTGATGCTATTATGGGGATGGATTGGTTACACCTTCATCAGGTGTTTATGAATTGTTTTACTAATGAAGCGGAGTTCTGAAAGCCTAGATGTCCAGCCCTTGTCTTTATCGGTGAACGTCGAGTAGTGCCGACATGTGTAATATCTCATTAGAAGCAAGTGGTTGATATACAAGGGATGGAAAGCATACTTAGCTCATATCATCAATACCATTGTAGAGAGTTCTACTCTAGATGATGTCCCAGTAGTAAATGAGATTTCAGATGTGGTTCCCGAAGATTTACCTGGTTTACCCCCGAATCGGGAGTTTTACTTCATTATTGATCTACTTCTCCGCACCACTTTTATACCACCTTATAGGATGACACCCGTAGAGTTGAAGGTGCAACTCCAAGAGTTGTTAGATAAAGGATTTATTCGATCAAGTTCTTCTCCTTGAGGTGCACCGGTCTTGTTTGTAAAGAAGAAAGATGACACTTTAAGACTATGTATTGATTATCGGCAGTTAAATAGAGTCACTATTAAGAACAAGTATCCACTCCCTAGAATTGATGATCCTTTTGACCAACTTCAAGGTGCATGTGTATTTTCAAAGATTGATTTGAAATTGGGTTATTATCAATTAAAGATTAAGGAGAGTGATGTGCATAAGACAACATTTAGGACTTGGTATGGATATTATGAGTTTTTGGTGATGCCGTTTGGATTAACCAGTGCTCCTGCTGCTTTCATGGATTTGATGAATAGGGTGATTTACTCATATATTGATAAGTTTATGATTGTGTTCATTGATAATATATTGGTGTATTCAAAGAGTGATGAAGAACATGCAGAACATCTCAGGATTGTTTTACAGACTCTTCGGGAGAAGCAATTGTATGCTAAATTTTCAAAATATGAGTTTTGGTTGAGAGAAATTGGGTTCTTGGGGCATATAATGTTTCATGAAGGGGCATTTGTGGATCTAAGAAAGGTTGAGGCTATCGTGAAGTGGGAACAACCAAAAAATATAACTGAGGTTAGAAGTTTCCTTGGGTTAGCAGGATATTATAGATGATTTATTGAGGAATTTTCTAAAATTGCTACCCTTTTTCCAGATTGATGAGAAAAGAGACTAAATTTCAATGGGATGATAAGTGTGAGGCTAGTTTTTAAGAGTTCAAAAAGAGGTTGACATCTGCTCCAGTCCTTGCTCTTCTATCTAGTGGTGGTGGATATGTTGTCTATAGTGATGCAAGTAAACAAGGATTGAGATGTATATTGATGCAAAATGATAAAGTTATAGCTTATGCCTCCCGTCAATTAAAGAAACATGAAGAGAATTACCCTACTCATGATCTAGAGCTAGCAGCAATTGTGTTTGCTTTGAAGATTTGGAGACATTATCTATATGGGGAGACCTATAAGATTTTCACTGATCACAAAAGTTTGAAGTATTTTTTCACACAAAAGGAGCTGAATTTGAGGTGAAGAAGATGGCTTGAGTTGATTAAAAATTATGATTTGGTGATAGATTAGCATCCCGATAAAGCCAATGTGGTTGCCGATGCATTGAGTTGGAAGTCTTCATCTAATATGGAGTCACCGAGGAAGACATATCTTTCTTGTTTGATTGAGATCTGAACCCTTGGGGTGAGGTTAGCAAGTGACGAGCAAGGTACATTGTTGGCTAGATTTGAGGTAAGACCTAGCTTAATTGATCATATTCAAGAGCTTCAAGTTGCCGATGATGAATTGAAAATAGTAATTGAGAAAGTTCTCAAAGGAGAAGGGAATGAGTTTAGAATCCATGATGATGGGATGCTTGTGTTTAAGAATAGGATTTGTGTTCCTAAGGATATTGAACTCTATAGGGTTATTCTTGAGGAAGTGCACTCATCAGCCTATGCTATGCATTCGGGAAGTACTAAGATGTACTGAACGATCAAGGAAAATTATTGGTGGTCCAGATTGAAAAGAGAGATTGTTGAGTTTGTGTCTAAATATTCGATCTGTTAGCAGGTAAAAGTAGAACATCAAAGGCCAACTGGTAATCTCCAACCTTTACCAATTCTCGAATGGAAATGGGAACATATAAGTATCGATTTTGTTGTCGGTTTATCTCGAACACCAAATAGATATGATGCTATTTGGGTGATTGTCGATCGACTCACCAAATCAGCCCACTTCTTGCCGATCCAAAATACATATTCTTTGGAGAAGCTAGCCAAGTTGTATATTGATTAAATTGTGAGACTTCATGGGGTTTCGGTATCGATTGTGTCTGATCTTGACCCCCATTTTACCTCTCAGTTTTAGCCGAAACTATAAGAATCCTTAGGTACTCAGCTAAAATTTAGCACTGCCTTTTACCTTCAAATTGATAGGCAATTTGAATGCACAATCCAAACATTAGAAGACATGCTTAGAGCTTGTGTATTAGATTTCCCAGGTAGTTGGGAGAAACACCTTCATTTGATAGAGTTTACCCACAACAATAGTTACCAAACTAGCATTGGAATACCCCCATATCAAGTCTTATATGGACAGAAGTGTAGAACTCCATTGTGCCGGAATAAAGTTGGAGAAAGAAAGATTGAGAGTGTAGAGTTGACCGAAACCACAATAGAGAAGGTGAAGTTAATTTGGCGAAGAATAAAGGAAGGCTAAGACTGACAGAAAAGTTATGCTGATAAGAGAAGAAGGCCACTAGAATTTGAAATTGGTGATATGGTATTTTTGAAAATATCTCCTTGGAAAGGTGTAATTCGATTCTGAAAGTGGAGAAAGTTAAATTCTCATTACATTGATCCTTATAAGATCATAGAAAGAGTTGGACAAGTAGCTTATCAATTAGAATTGCCTCTAGAGTTGAAGAAAATTTATGATGTTTTTCATGTCTCTATGTTGAAGAAGTATTTAGCAGACCCTTCTCATGTCCTTGAAGCACCTCCAATTGAGTTAAAAGAAGATTAGAATTTTGAAATCTAGCCAGTAGCTATCTTGGAGAAACAAATTAAAGGTCTAAGAAATAAGCAGATACCAATAGTAAAAGTCCTATGGAAGAACAACCAGGTAGAAGAAATGACTTGGGAACCTCAGGAGACAATAATAAAACAACATCCTTAATTATTTGAAGCATAAATGTGTTTTGAAATTTTGAGGAAAAAATTTCTTTTAGGGGGTAGAAATTGTAACACCAGACAAGTCTAGATTTTTTATGTGTACTCTAAGTGGCTTATTTAGAATTTTTATATTTTGTAAATTGGTGAAATAATAGCTAAAGTTAAATATAAGTGTAAATTTCTACTCTTTGAGTTGTCCGGGAAACCCTCGTAGATACTTGATCGATAGCTTCTAAATTTTAAAATTTCTTATTAGTAAAGCCATCAGTTAATTGAGTATTTTGTGATCAGTATTGGATGGAATTTGACTATTGTAAGAGAATTTACCCATTCGGTGAGGTTCTAGTGTGTAGCAAACAAATTCTTCAAATTTTGATTTTTCTAATCGGTAGCCGATAGTGACCGTTTCTTAGTGGTTTACTATCTCCTCGGTGTAAAGTAAAGTTACAAATTTGTTACATATTATAAAGTTGAGTTGACAAATCATTTTTCATAATTTTTATAATTTTATATATATCCATCAGTACACTCAATTTTTCTATGCCATTCGGTATATTATTTTTCACTTACATTTTTGATAGTAAATATTTACATCAATAGGTATTTTGGAAATTCTATCGGCAGTCATTTTAAAATAGTTGTTCGGTATTGTGTTAATCTACCGATGAACATTTTACTTTACCTCTCGGTATGTTACCATTCACTTGTCTTAGACTATCGGTAAACATATTACTAAAATTATCGCATGTTCCATCAGTACCAAATGATAGTTTCATTTCCTCCCTTTCTTCCAATCCCGGTCGGTTACCTTAGATAACATTTGTAATTTTTTTGTCAGTGCAATTTGTTCTACTTTTGTTCGGTCACCCTTGAATTCAATAAATTTATTTACTTTTATATTTATATTTATATTTATATTTATATTTATTTTTCGTTATTGGTCTTGTCTTATTAATATTTTTCGGTATTGATTTTGAAATAATCGATCGGTAATAATACTATGAAACTCCTCTGCTTGGATATTTGAACTTTCCCATTAGTAGACAATTAAACCTTGTTGTCGGTAGATGCCTCATTGGTAAGTTCCCTAATCGGTTAACCTTTCAATTTTTTTTTTCGGTTATGCTGAATAAATTTGTTACCTTTGATCAATTCAACCATCTGTTATGTTTCAATTTGTTGCCATCAATGACCTCTCTATATTTATACTTCAAATTGCCACTTTCGGTTGCCTGTGGCTGTTGGTTCTATGACAAACCCTTTCGGTCATTCTTCAACAGATGGGTTTTGCTGCCTTCGGTCATGGTCATCAATTGTCTTTGGTCATGCTCTCCAGCATATGCATGTTGGATTTCAAATTCAATTTAATTTGGACATAAGATGTCTTCATAGAGCTTTGAACTCATGACTAACATTTCATCCAAAAAGGAACATACCACCAAGCCATCTAAATCTCTTAATTATATTATGTCTCATTTATATTATATCCCAAAAATTAATATATTCATATTTCTAAATAAATTATATTTTCATTCTCAATTTTCTCTACCCTTCAGTAAGCACATTGTCTCTAACTAGACCTAACTCCCAATACGTAACTCATAGTGTTAACGTTTCCAAGACCTAAGAGGACATGATAGGACAATTGTGTAATTGAGGAATGAATAAGGACCAATAAGTAAATATGAAAATGGGTTGGAAATAAAAAGAGAAGTATAGATTGAGACTCCCGAAGATTCACATAACCCAACATCCATTTTCTCTCTAAACCAATTTCTCCTCCCTCCCCAAACTTAATCGATCCACTAGCAAACCCAAGATTCAAGACTCCAAATTTTTCATCTAACACTTCAAAATCAGATTCTAGTTTTGATATTGAAAAACCTTAAGAATCTAGATGTTGTCATATGGAAGAGTAAAACTCTAGGGTTTGGTGAAATCCGAATGGAAATGGTTTCTTGGAGACAAGAAATAAGGTATTATCATTTTCCTATTCCATTCTTTGGTTTACTTAACTAGTTGTTCACTAGGCTTTAGAGAATATTTAGTCACCGGAAGTGAGAGAAAATGAGGGTCTCAATGTTAGGGTCTCTGGGTTTAACTTGAAAATAAATATTGATCATTTTATTTCTTGATAATGTCCTTTAGGAGTCGAACGGACTAATCGTGGCAAGACCATTGTTGTTGAGGAATCTGGAAGTGACTATCCTCCCAAACTCTGTGAGTGGACGGACTGTTGTGTTTTGAATGAGAAAATGATTTTTTATAAATTCTTTTATCAGTCATTTTTAAATGATTTTCTGCAATTATTTGTGTTTGTGAGATGTCCCAAAATATGAGTTTGAATACACTTGCATCCATTGCATTTGTGAATAAATATGTGTAATTGTTGTTGTGAATTGTATTTATGAATATTGTGATATGGTTTGGTAACCATTTGTTGAATTTATAGCACATTGGAAAATGTTTGGATATTGTGAAATGAAGGTGCTGGTGATAGTAAATGGCTATAGTCATTCCTCCCATGGAGCGACCCGACGGGGTGATGTGGTTGAGGGTTTGTTTGGCAAGGGAGGTAGATGCGGCCTCTTGCGTTTTGAAAAGAAATGATTAAAAATCCCTTGGCGGGTTTTCGCTCGGGTTCGGCTAAACTTTGGGCAGAAGTGTTTTCTTTAGGGAGATTCTATGATTTTTGGAAAATATGAAATTTGTGGTGTATTTATTTTATAATGATCTGAATTGTTTGATGTTACTTATGAATTGATTTGTTAGAAATTGTAACTTTGACAATCCCACACTCACCACTCATTTATTGTCACAACATGTCATTGCACTCTATTCACTGAGTATTTTCTACTCACTCCTCTTTTCTTATCTTTTTTCAGAGGAAGTATAGGTTTAACAGCAGCCCCTTTCTGTTACATAGATCCAGCCGAGGAAAAGCTATCGGGACTTTTGTTGGTATTGACTCATCCTAGATGTAATTATTGAGGCTGTAGATGGACCCATCGGAGGGCATATTTTGAAGTGAAACTCTAATTTTGGCAACTGTATTTTGTAAAACTCATCGGTTGTATATTTTATATACACGTATTTCCTTAAGTTAAATTTTTGTTAAAAATGTTGAAAGTTTGTTGTGTTAGTTTCATTGGATTGAATGAGGATATTTTTATAGCCTTGTAGGGCTTTGGGGTACGTGCTGGAGACTGATGTATTTTTAGATCACACGATGGTTGTCACGTACTCGAACTTGCGGGTCGGGACATGACATTAATGACCAATACTCAGGTGAACTCTGAAACTCACTCAAATTATTCTTTTGAAGATATTTCTGAAAATGACAAGCTATTGAGAATTATCTCAGATCTCAAGAATAAGAATATGCTCTTAGAAAATGAAAATACAGGTATAAAGAACGAAATTAAAGTTCTTAAAAATAGAGTAGAAAATTTGTCAAAATCCATAAAAACCATATTTCAAAAATTTTATGAAAATGATGAAAAATTGTCAAAACTACTTTCGATCTTAAGAAGAGATTTTTCCAAAATCGGTTTGGGGAACAAAAATGATTCAAAAATTGATTCAAGTTCTAAAAAATTTTTTTTTGTTAAGGTTATAGAAGAAGGACAAATTAAATATCCTTAGATTGCTGAAAAATGACATAGAAATATCCATAAAGACACCCATAAAAGTACCCATAGAGGTTGCTGTGAAAATATGAATTTTCAGAAAAAATATAATAATGGTTTTAAATATAAACTTACATTTGTTCAGAATAATTTTAGGAATAAAAATTATAGATATGATTTTTTAAAGAATAAAAATATTTTTTCTTGTTATATATGTTATAAATTTGATCATCTTGCTAGGAGTTGTTATATGAACAAACTTAGTATAAATCGAGAAAAATTTATTACTCATACAAACTTGTTTTCTAAAGGACCCAATCTAGTTTGAGTTCTTAAGAACAAATAATCTTTTGCTTAGATTGTGCAGGAGCAGAAGGCTAGATTCGAAGGAAAGTGATACTTGAATAATGGATGTTCGAGATATATGACGCAAATGCCTCATTGTCCACAAAGCTAGATAAAAAGGATCATAGATTGGTGATTTTTTTTAGATGATCAAGGAAAAATTATTGGCAAAGGCAATATAGGTAACAATTCTTCTAATATTAAAAATGTTTTACTCGTGAATGGTTTAATACATAATCTTTTAGATGTAAGTCAGTTATATAATGAAGAGTATAGTTTAAAGCATTGATTTTGATAAACTATTACAAGATAAAATTTTTGAAGGAATTAGATTTGAAAATATTTATATGGTTCAATTGACAATTTTAGAAAAAACTGTTTGTTATTCATAAATAATGATACTCCTACACGGTATTAAAAAAAAAAAAAATTAGAATGCGTAAATTTTAAGCAATTAAAAATGTTGTTCTAAAAAAAAAAATTTGCATTAGTATTTAGCATAAAGCTAGAAAATATAAAGTTAGAATACGTCTCAATAGGAAATTGTTATTATCAAATCTTATTGTTAAAATATCAACAAAAAAAAAAAATTGAGTTAGATTATAAGCAAATGTGACAATACAAGTATTATTTGCCTAAGCAAAAATCTCATAGTTGAATCAAAGTCCAAACATATAGAGGCTAGAGATTATATCACAAATGGAGATATAAATTGAAATAAGTTGAAAGTAAAAATTAATTTGCAGATATTTTTACAAAATCTTTAGATAAAGAGAGATTTGAAAATATTAGAAATGATATTAGAATATGTTTTCCATGTTTAAAAGAAATGATGAGACTTGCATAAATGAATGAAATTGTTAAAATATTTCCTTTATTATTCTATGTTCTTTATGTGATATTTACTCCAATATTTACTTTATTTTCTTTTTGATAAAACAAAAGGGGGAGAACAAAAATAAAAAGATATCATATACAGATTAAGGGGGATAAAATTTAATAAATTCATAAATTGAGGTGGGAGTTTGAAAATAAGCATTTACTTGGAAATATGCATTCTTGATATTTTTGAATATTTATTTTTTATGATTTTATTATCATAAAAAAGGTGGAGATTGTTAAGAAAATTGTTGTCCTTTTAGAATTTTGATGATAACAAAATATTTTATAATATTTTAATATTTTTACTAAATATATAAATTAAATTTTATTTGGATATTCCAATAAAAGCGGGTCATAGAAGTTATCATAGAAGATGCTATAAAAGCAAGATTTATTTGGACTATTGAGGCTGAGATAGAAACAAAATATATCTTTCCTTATTTATTGAAGATGTAATACCGAAAATCCGGTGTTAGAAATTTTGTAAATATCGTTATAATATAAAGAAAAATTATAAATTTTATTGATTTTCAATTTTGAGGTATTAAATTGAAATTTTTAGTATATTTAAAATATCCATGTTTCCGATTCGAGGTGCATTCTATTTTGATGATAAATTTAGAGTTTTAATAAAATGTGGGTATAAATATATATGAATATTTAGAGTTTTACTGATACTGACTTGTTTTCTTCAAGCAAGTGTTAGTAAAATCCTACGACTATGATTTAGGAATTCTTTTATTTTGAATGATTTATTTATACTGCGAACTCTAGAATGGCTAGGATGGCCATATTACATGCTTGCATGTATAGGAATCCCCTCCCCAATTGTGTGCTGATGTGTGCTTGTGTGTACAGGGATGGATCGGATGGGTCCTTTGCATGTATATTGTTACATGATTTTTCCTATTTTTGATGGATTTGTGTATTGGAAGAATTATTGTGCTGATTTATAACCTTGTGGAGTCCCGGTATATGGGGAGGTTCTACCCATGTACTGAGATAATGCGACGGTTGTTGCGTGATTGATCCGAGAATCGGGGCGTGATAGCTTCATTGGTATCAGAGCTTAGGTTCATGATTTTAAAAGTTTGATGGTTTTGAACTGTTTTTAAATGTCTCAAAATGTCCTTGAAAGTTTTTCAAAGATTTTGAAAGGTTTGCTGTTTTGAAAATTGGGATTTTTAAAGGTTTATCTGTTAAGGGATGTACAAGAACTTTCCATGGATTTTTAGGGACTATGATCGATTTTTATTTTTAGGGGGTTAAGCACTTGGGTTAGTACCTATTTTAAATTGTTAAGTTTAAACCCTCCCTATTGAGCTTTGCTCCCCATACAAAGAATAAGAAATCCGAATAGGATATTTTTTACTCCACCTCCACAACCCGAGTGATGCATCACTTTATAAATTGTTTCTCAATTATGATTAAAGATCTACTTTGGCTTGTTTGGCTGAATGGTGAGTACCCTCGTAGTAATTCCTTTGAATTAATTTCTTGACGCTAGAAGTTTGATATTTGTTTAATAGGCATGACAATATGGAATTACTTATGATTAAGATATAGGGTAAAATACTTTTGAGAGATTGTATTTAAGCGTAGATGTTGGGGCTTGATAAATGCTTTCATGGTTTATTTTATTAGGTATGATGAGTATTTTGTTTGGATTAATGCACGGGTATTGATTTTTATGGGGTCCAAGAACTCACTTTTGAAGAACTGTGCATGTTATATGGTATAGTGGATATTGAGTGTCTATGTCGTCATGATACATCTGATAAGGAGGATTGACCATTGACTGGCTTTACTTCCATGAGATTGTGGTGAGATGTCCTCAGGTATTGTCTTAGTGATTCCTTTTCTAGGTTGTTGCAAGCAAATTTATTTACACAAGACCTAACATGTTTATAAAAATTCCATAGTTTTCTAATGGTGTTGACCTAGAGATTTTAAGGAGAGGGAACCAACTTATTTTGATGTATATGTGAATGAGACTTTAAATGGTAGAAAGGTTCTTTTCTTGAGGCCGAATGGGTTTTATTAGATATTCGGTTTAGACGATTGAGATGAATACTTATGATCTCTTCTTCTTGAAAACCCAAAGTTAGTCATATTAAGACAAGTGCTAGGAAAAAAAAAATTATATAGAGTACTTGCTGTATACTTTGGCCTCCATTCTTGGTAATCTGGTTTTAGAAACTTATCTCATATTTCTCTTTATTGGCAGGTGAGGGAGCACTTTTGCACAATCTCTTAAGTGTCAGATTGGACATTCTATAAAATATTCTTGATACCAAATAAGATATAGTGACATATATATAATTGTCCTATTATACTTCATCGATAGAAAATATATTATTTTATTGAGTTGAGGCACCTTGAATTGAACTTTTCTTGCTTTGGAACTTTGGAAAGAGAAACTTAAGAATAACTATATAGAATGAAATGTACATATTGAATGATCATCAACTTGATATTGTGTTAGGAAGTCCAACTATGAGAGCTTTTTTTCTCTACCCTTTATTTTATTAGAAGTTTTGTGTTAGTCACCCTTATCACTGTGAAACCCCAGCCTTTTTTGCCTGTTACATTTCAAATTAAGCATAATGGTCTTATAAAGTGAAATCATGCCAGTTTTTTTTTTTCTGTTTTAATTTCTGATATGGAGTATATATTTTGCTGAATGATTTAATTCATAGTCCAGCCGAGATGCTAGTTAGAACTAATAAATAGTCTCAGTGAGAGGAATGGCTTCCTAATCCATTAGTCTACACAGGAGCTTGTGTTTATGAGGGGGAGAAGAATTTTGGAGAGTTAATGAAGTAGTAGGATGGGAAGGTTTCAAGTTTTTGAGGAAATTGAAAATTTTAAAAATGGCTTCCAAAGTTTGGAATAAGAATCTTTTTGGAGATACTGGAGAGAAGGAAAGTGCTACTCTTCGAGATATTGATGAGATTGATTTGCTTGAGGTTGATACAAGGTTTGTCAGGGGATCTTTTCGCTTGGTAGAATCTTGGGAATTATCTTGAAGAGCTTCCTTTGAAGGAGGAAATGAGTTGATAGAAGAAGTGGATTGGAGATGAGGGTTTTGTATACTGATATTAATACAAACATTTTTGATGTTTTGAATTGACAAGTAGATAGAGAGTAAATGTAGAGAGAAGTGGAGGTGAGATAGGAATAAATATATTTAATCTATAGAGATATGTATTGAGAGGTTATGACCAAGTATTAGAGGTATATTATCCAGATTGTTTAGTAAACCAATGATTACGGGAGCACTCAACCTCCTTTTGCTGTGGCTGAGTTGGCATCTTGTAGAAACTAATGAGCTGTAGGTATATTTGTAATAATTAGCTTTGAGGTGAATGAGAATCAAAGTGCCTTATGGTTTCAGTTGAAATGTGTTGGAGATCTCGATTCAATCAACTGAGAAGTATTGATATAAATACCTTCTTGTCATTAATTTCCAATATGGAAAAAAAGGGGGCATTGATACCTGTACATTTATCGACGCAGAGTTTATGAGCTTGATAGGGAATTTGGACAAAAGATTACTTGTGTTCTATTATTTTTCTACCATTAAAAATGAAAAACCTAATATTTAGTTTATTGGTTCTTCTGCTTTGAGGTTGGTATTCCCATTATTCATTTATGTTCATTATTTTTGTGGATCATTGAATAAGATAATATAGCGAAGGTTTAAGTCTATGTCTTTTTGGCCCTAGAGTTAGAAATGATGTCCTTCGTGACAATAGAATTAGGAATAATGAAGTATGCATTTCTTATCTCCAAAACTTAGATAATTTTGGGGTAATAATGCAAATATTATGTGATATGTGGTTATATGTGCTTGATTTGATTTGGATAGAATATTAGTAATATTGCATGATACTAAAGTTGATTGAGAATGATCATGATAGAATTATCTTGATTAAAAGATTATCCAACTAAGGATTTGAGATTTAAAACTTGGAAGGGTTCTAATATTGTCAGTGGATTAAGTTTTCTTACTTAGTCTAAGCCATATTGAGGTTGATCTACACTTCATCATATACAAGTTTGATGATATATGAGTTTGTATACCTTTTATACTAAGTCTTAAGATTATGCCATATGCACCATCTTGAAAGTTTATTATCTCTAAGAATATATACATTTTGGTTGCACCTATAGTTCATATAATTAATCTTGGAAGTAGGGATAAATGTGATTATTGATATGGACATAGCATGGTAGTGGCCATTTCTTATTTAGGTCTCTTTTGAAAGATAATTTAAGGAATTTTCATAGTTTTGGAGTCTTGATAGCTTGGTTGTTGATTCTGAAGTTAAAGCATATTGGTCCTAACATATCATGAGAAGTATTTGTCGGATCCTTCTCATGTAATTGAAACTCCTCCGATGGAGTTGAACCCTAACCCAGATCTGAGTTTCAAAGTACAGCCTGTGCAAATACTAGATCGACAGCTCAAACAGTTGAGAAATAGACAGATTATTATGGTTAAAGTGTTGTGGAGAAATAATCAAGTGGAAGAGGAGACTTGGGAGACTGAAGATTCAATGCAGAGGCAATACCCTCAGCTCTTTGATGTATAATTGTATTTTGAAATTTTGAGGACGAAATTTGTTTTTAGGGGGTAAAGTGTTGTAATACCTAAAATTCGGTGTTAGAAATTTTGTAAATATTGTTATAATATAAAAGAAAATTTTAAATTTTATTGATTTTCGATTTTGAGGTATTAAATTGGAATTTTTGGTATATTTAAAATATCCATGTTTCCGATTTGAGGTGCATTCTATTTTGATGATAAATTTAGAGTTTTAATAAAATGTGGGTATAAATATATATGAATATTTATTTATTTATTTATTTATATATTTATTTATTTATGTAATTAAAAAAAGAAAAAGAAAAAGGGATAGTGGAGACGCAACGTTTTGCTTCAAAACGCCACGTCCCCAAGGAATTAGGGTTAGAAACCCAAATTCCCTTCTCTCTCCTATCTCTTCGTCTCTCTCTCTATCTCTCTCTCTCTTTCCCGAACTCTCTCTGTTGCTTGCTCGCCGCTCACAGTCTCTCTCCCTCTCTATCGTCTCCCTCACCAGTGATCACTGAGCTACGGTCTTCTCTCTCTATTTCTCTCTCTCTCTCGATTCTCCTTCTAGTCTCTCTCGATTCCTCTCCCTGTCTCTCTACTGTTCACTGCCTCTTTCCCTCTCGCTTGCTTGTGCACTGCTTTCCTTGTCGAGAGCTCCTCTACAGCCTCTGTTGTAGTGTCCATCTTAGGCCTTCAAAAAACCTTAGCCGAATCTGCGATTCTTCCACTACGCAGGTAAGGTGAATTTCTGATTAATAAATTCTAGGGTTTCGATTTCTTTAGGTGATTGAACCTAAATACTAAACGTTGCTTCGGTCTAGAAGTACTGTAGGTCCTGGGCTGAGTTGTAGGTGCACAGATGCTAGACCTGTGAAAACCCTAGGTCTTCATGAATCTGCACTTCTTTGCGCAGGTAATGGACTAATTTCTGACAATAGCTCTAGGGTTGTGGAATAAATTGCAATTTGGTATTTGAATTGGGAGATCTTATTGACTTCATCTTTATGAAATGTATGTGTAGATGTGATCTTACCTGAAATGGAAAATGAGGTGCAATTGGTAGAATTAGAATGTATATTCATGAATTGGAAAAATTAGAAGATTCTAAGGCTATGTTAATTTAAGGAAATCGGAGAAAATTGTTTGAAAATTAAGAAAGTTTGTAAACCCTTGAATTTGAAGGAGAAATGACTTGAGAATTGTTATTGTTGATTTAGGACAATCCATTGGAGATTGAAAGGTGATTTCTTGAGTATTGATAGGGTGTAGAGAGCGGATAGCCTCCCTATAGGTGAGTGGATAGTCCGTTGTGTTATAAATGAGCAAAATGGTTTTAAATTCTTTCATAAATGATTTTTAATGATTTTTACATGTTTTATATGAAATTATCTGTGATTGTGGGATGTTTGAAATGTAAATTTGAATTACAAATGCATCCTATATAATTATAAATGAATCTATGCCATTTGCATTGGATATTTGATTTGTAAATACTTGTAGCATGATTTTGAAATTTTTTTGATGAAACACGACATATTGATTGTAATTTGAATGATTATGAAATGATGGTGCACGAGTGTAATGACTATAATCATTCCCTCCATGGAGCGACCTGACGGGGTGACATGGGTGGGGTTTTATTGCAAGGGAGGTAGACGCGGTCTCTTCTCTGCCACGTTGGACCATTCAGATTGCACCCCGGTGAGGTACGAGCTAACGCCAAGGAAGGGGGTAGTGTTTTGAAATACTGAAATGGAAAACCCCTTAACGGGCTTCTGTCTGGGTTCGGCCAAACCCAGGACATAAGTGATTTCGATGGGACCCTTATAATTTTCTGAAAGGATGTTTGATGTGGATGTATATTTTGTGAATTCTCTTGATTTACTGAAAATACTTTTATATATATAAAGTGTTGTTTTGAGATATATTTTGACTCTCCCACATTCATCACTCATTTATCATACAATCATACCATTATACTCCACTCACTGAGTATTCCCAATACTCACCCCTCTCTTTTACATCTTTCAGAGGAAGTTTAGGCCTGAGACAAAAATTGGAGCTTGGGAAGGTTTATCCACTGACTTGTTTAGTTATTATAGTGATGTAAGGTTATTTTGGTTTGATCTGAAATCTATGGAAGGGAAGACTTATATAATTCTTTTGGTATAGTTTAAATCAATACTTGTTTCATATATAGGAGCAAGTATTGATGGAATCCTTACATAGTTTATGTTTGAGTTTGTTTCGAACTTGTTCATTTTCTTTTAAATTCTATTTTTGGTAAAACTTATTGTTTGAATGAGACATTTGGTTTGAAATGCTGAATTTCGATACTTCCTTTTGATTTTATGAAGTTCTGTACATCTCATGCCGTCTGGACTTTACTGATGCTGGCTTGTTTTGTTCAGGCAAGTGTTAGTAAAATCCTACGACTATGATTTGAGACTTCTTTTATTTTGAATGCTTTATTTTTTGCTAGGATGACCATATTGCATGCTTGCATGTACATGAACCCCCTCCCCAATTGTGCGCTGATGTGTGCTTGTGTGTACAGGGATGTGTATTGTTATATGATTTTTCCTATTTCTGATGGATTAGTGTATTGGAAGAATTGCTGTACTGATTTGTAGCCTTGCGGAGTCCCGGTATATGGGGAGGTTCTGCTCGTGTACCGAGATAACGCGACGGTTGTTGCGTGGTCGATCCGAGGATCGGGGCGTGACAGAAGACCCAGTCAGAAATGTGAGTATAGATTGGGTACTATACTTACTCTAAAAATATGTTTAGATGTTTTGATCAAGCCATGATTAAAGGGATACCTTATGGAAGGAAACTCTAAAAAAACCAAAAGAGGAAGGTCTCCAAGTCTAAACTATAATACGGGAAAATATTTTAATTCAAATATGGAAATTGTGACTGTTGACTTCATTCAACAAGGACAGAAGAATTAGAAAGTATTTAAATTCAAATGAACTTGAATTTAAACATAGAAGTTGCGGCTATTGAGTTCATTCAACAAGAAAAGAAGATTTTTTTTTGTAGAGAAGGAAAGTCCAAAGATAAATGCATTCATCCGGAAAGTTCAGAAATTTTCTGAGGAAGGTGACATTATTATTTGGACAAATTTAGCTATCTACATCTTTGCATATGATTAAATTTGTTCACATTCGAGAATTGCATTTCAAAGAAGGAAAGTTGTTGCTCTTTGATGGTGATTTTATGCTATCGCTAGAAGTTTTGAAGGTTGAAAAATTGAGTTAAATAAGGGCAGACATAGAAGAAAAAGAATGACATACATGAGAGCAATTTTTCATATATTGAAGTGAAAAAAATTCAGCACATCAAGAGGGACACTTAGAAAAAATTCTTGCTGCCAATTTTTTTAATTATTTATACTCTAATTATTGTGAGTTGGGTTTTGAGTTGAGTTTTGTGAGGTAGATATTGTGAGATTTATTTGATCACCAGTGTTGGACGAAGATATCTTCAAGCAAGTAAGATCAGAAGTCAACAGTGTTTGAATTGTATTTTATAATTTCATATGATAGTGAAAAACTAACAAATTGTTAGATCTCTACTTGCTGGCTAGAAGAGTGGATGTAGGCATAAGGTCGAACCAGTATAAAATTGGATTTATTTCTCTATCCTTTTATTTTTATTTTACTTTTATTTTCTACTGCATATATCTAGATTGACCATAAGATTATATTATATTTAAGTGGAGTTAGATTAAATTTTTAAAAATCAATCAAGACAACCAATTCAATCCCCTTCTTAGTTATCATTGGAACCAACAAGTTCAATATTAAAACTTTCATTTTCTTTCAAAACTTAGTTGCAGCTAAAATTAATGTATTGAAAATTTCAATCTTATGTGTAGCCCAAAGAGCTGCATTGTGATGTTTCAGTCTTCTTGCAAGTTGACTTATGCATGGCTTTGGCTTATATCACCATTTGAAGATTATCCTTTTTCTTTTCGGGCTCATCGTGCTCATTTGTTTTATTCTTATAGGGTGAAAATTACTTAGAAATCGATGTAGATATGCATATGTTTAGCGACATTTTTAGGAAAGGGTTTAAAGTATTCTTAGACAGACTAAAGATTTGTGTCCTGGATTTTGGCCTCACAATTTAGGCAAATTGGTGTAGTTCTATCCTAATATTTTCCTTTTGGCCATCAAGCTGCTATTTAGTAATCTTCTTTGAGTGCTCAAACACTGTAAGCTACCGGTTAATGTCTAATAAAAGGTTAATTTGTCATGCCAACTTCTGTATCCTGTTGTCTTTCTTTATTTTACTCTATCCATTGAGGTATTTGTGGCTTTTTGTCAGTGCCTACAAACTTTTTGTACTTTTGGAACTTTGCTTCATTGTCACACACATAGAACTTCCTTGGCAAAAGCATTTCCCTTTGTATTTTGGACACTATATGTTTTGCCTGGAAATCTGTTTTTTGGGGTAATAAATAGAAATGTTCCTTCTACTGGACTTCAATGATGAGGATATATCTGTTCCTTGTTGGATGTGGTAATACTGTTGGTATTATTCTTGTGTTTGGTGTTATTTCCTTCGCATTTGAACTTTAATTTTTGTTGTTGAATCACCAAGATTATGCTTGCAATGCAACAGATCCCAGAGACAGCTCATCAATTGGGAAGGTATTCGGTCTCAATAGCACCTGGTTTCTCTTATAGGGAAATTGCTCATCACTGTGAGTCCTCACTGATGGGAAAGCAACATATGTCAAACTTGATGAGTGTCCAACAGAAATCGAAAAGTTCAATTATGAATGCTCCACGTGGTCATGATGATGAGGCAAAAGTATCGGTTCATAGGGTAAGTCCTTGCTTTTGTTCTCCTCAACTTGCAAAGCATAACATGATTCCAAGAAAAAAAAGGTGAATTTAAGCATGAAATATGGAGTGAAAATTGGTTCCATTTCCTTATGATCTGCGCTATATTATTAATTATGAAAAGATATTGGGTACATAGTATTGTATAAGATACTCATATTTTTAAATGTCTTCTAAGAAAAGAAAGGGATCTATTAGGGATAGTGGGTGCACATATTTTCTCATGTCTGGTATGTTGGTTTGTTTAAGGTAATATGTGTAACTATACAAATTTGAGCATGTTTAGTGCTGATTTCACAATGTGATTTACTTTTCTTCTTTATACATGAAGAAAATATATTTTGCCTTTAGAATTATCTATAGATTCTTCAGAGTGCTTCTATTCCAAGCCCATATGGATTAATCAGGTGCCCATGTTTCCATATGTCTATAGGAGCTCGAAAAACAAATTGCCAGATCAATAGAAATAGATAAATCTTATGAAATACATCATGCCCACCTAAGAGATAAAGAACATGATCTAGGAATGGCAATTTGGAATAAAATTAAATATGGAAAGATCTACAGGACAGTTCATTTATTTTATTTTATGTTTATTTTTAAACTGAGACAATACTGTGGAAGGAACTTGACAGGACATGGCCCAATCAGAGGAGTCAAAGGTTGAAGAGCCCATTCAGAGCACCTACCAACCGATACACAGCGATCGCTACTGAAATTTACCGAAGGGTTTTAGCCGCCCGATCTCCAGAACGACAGGGTCTTAGTCGCCCTGCTAACCGAACGTAGTACACCTAGCAAGGGTGATTATCTCGATCGGGCAATCAAGCGTCAATTCTTCAACCGAACAAGACCTAAAGACTCCTCACCGGTCGAGTGACTGATCGATAGCCCACATCTCTAACGATTCTAAGGGAAGGCCAGAACATCCTAATAACCCTAGTTTTCTATTTCAGAATGGCATCTCTGGGATCTTTCAGCCAAGGAAAGTATCCCTCTCGAAGATGAAAATTTCCCAAAGGATGAGAATCACATCCAACACAGAATATTAAATTCTTGAGATTTTCGGATAAACCCGATAAGGAAGGTAGGGTGTGGCGCATGACTCTAAAGGTATAAGATCTCTCAAAACCCTCTAAACTAGATACGCTCTCGAATCCAAACACATTGGGCATACCAATCACAGGGAATCACTCCCTCAAAGTCTCAGTCTATTCTTTCATTCGAAAATTACTCTTTATTGACTTGAGCGTCGGAGTCTCCCCGCTGAAACACCCTTCGACGGTTTTTACAGGTGTTTTCCTCTCCACTGATGGAGACTGTTCGAGTCCACAAGGAGTCAGTATCTGTGGAGTTATAACCCACCTCCAACAGATTGGCGTCGTCCGTGAGAAATAGACTGATTCTCTGAAAACTCATGACGATGTCTACCATGACTGCCCCCGACACAGCACCTATCAAAAGGAGAAGGCCAATCATAGGTTTTAATGATGATGATTTGCCAGAGGTAGATTTCGCGATGACCCAATCGTCATAACCCTCAAAATAGAATCCTTCACCGTGAAAAGAGTTCTCGTCGATCAGGGGGCCGACTATGATCTTCTCACATGGGACGCCTTCTGCAGGATGGGCTTTAATCCGTCTCGACTTCTGCCACCCACCGGGTCTCTTAGGGGACTTTCAGACAAGCCCACTTATCCCGAAGGTATTATCTACCTTCCTGTGACTCTTAGAAAATCCCCTCATCATGCGACTGCCCTGGTCCTGTTCTATGTGGTGAAAATCTATTCTCCATACAACGACATTCTCAGTAGGCCCGGCTTGGACGACCTAGAGGCACTGCCGAGCACAAGACATATGAAGGTGAAGTTTAGAACACCATTAGGGGTCGCCATAGTATGTAGCGATCCTGATCCCTATATCCTATTCACGGCACAAGGTGCACAAAAAGTTTTCCCGGTTGATGCTTTAGAACCTAGAGAAGGCATTGAGTCAAAACCAAGCCTAATCCAGGCAAAGAAACAATTGAGGTCCCCTTAACAAGTGACCCTAGTCAAAACGTCTGGATAGGAGCCAACTTATTGCCTTCCTTATGAGAGGCCTTAGTCGCATGTCTGCAGCAATACTCAAAAGTCTTCGCTGGACTCTGGAAGACATGCCCTGTATAGATCTGTTGGTCATAACCCATAAGCTAACCGTCATTCCCGATTTCAAACCAGTTAGGCAGAAGAAGAGGGTGTTTACCCACAAACGCCAACGCGCCATCTAGGAAGAAGTTCAGAAGTTATTAACGGCTGGGTTCATACAGGAAGTCAAGTATCCTGAATGGTTGGCTAATATAGTCTTGGTGAAAAAGGCCAACGGCAAGTAGAGGACGTGTGTGGACTTCATCGATCTCAATAAAACATGTCCAAAGGGTAGTTATCCGCTCCCCAATATTGACAAGCTCATGGATAACTTCTCGAGACACCAGCTTTTGAGTCTTATGGATGTCTACTTCGGCTATAATCAGATTAGAATGGCACTTGAAGACGAAAAAAAGACCAGCTTTATCATAGAGTTTGACACATATTGTTACCGGATTATGCCTTTTGGCCTAAAGAATGCTGGAGCAACTTTCCAACAGCTGGTCAATACAGTCTTCAAAAACCAGTTAGGCAGGAATGTTGAAACTTATGTTGACAACATGCTCGTGAAAAGCGTTACAGCCGAAGCCCATGTTGCAGATCTTGAGGAGACCTTCTAGATACTAGAACGGTATAACATGCGTTTGAACTCGACGAAGTGTATATTTGGGATCGCCTCGGGAAAATTCTTAGGGTTCATGATCATCGACCGAGGGATAGAGGCCAACCTCGAAAAGATATAAGCAATATTAGACATGACACCTCTTCAGACACTCAAAGTGCACGTCGGCCGGTTGAATAACGTCCTAAGTCGATTCATGTCCAGAGTTGGCGAAAAGTATAAGCCCATATTTGACGCGTTGAAGAGATCCCGATGGTTTGAATGGACGCCCGAATGCCAAACAGCCTTTGAACGACTGAAAGAATATCTGATGCAACATCTGTTGCTTTCGCGACCTGTCCTCAAGGAGGAACTCTACCTGTATTTGGCCATCTCAGAGCGAGTGCTCTGCTCCGTGATGGTGAGACATGAATCCACTACTCAGAAGCCAGTCTATTACATCAGCAGTATATTGAAAATCAGAGAATAATTATCAGCCGATTGAGAAGATAGCCTACGCCTTGGTCGTTTCAGCGAGGCGCCTTCGACCGTATTTCTAAGCCCATACCATTGTGGTGCTCACTGACCAACCATTAAAACAAATCCTCCAAAAGAGGGATACGTTCGGGTAGCTTATCAAATGGAGTGTGGAACTGGGCGAGTTTGATATGCAGTATCAACCACGACTAGCAATAAAGGGCCAAGCACTGGCCGATTTCATCTTCGAATGCACTTTGCCCACGATGCTTGAAGAACAAACTCGTGACCATCAGGAAGAATGGTCGGCCCCAGAATGGACTATCCATGTGGATGGGTCATCAAATTCTTTAAGAAGCGGCACCGGACTCATACTAGTGGGACCGAATGATTTTAAGGCAGAATACGCCCTTCGCTTTGATTTCTAGGCCACCAACAACTAGGTTGAGTACGAGGCCTCACTAACGGGCCTTCGGATCCCATAAACATGGGAGCATGAAACGTCAGGGTGTTCACAGATAGCTAGTTGATTGTGAAGCAAATCGAAGGGGTTTATGAAACCAGAGACCCAGTTATGACTAAATATTTGAACAAGTTACACGAGACGATGGACCAGTTGGGCAAGGTTGACATCCAACAAATCCATGCACGAGCTGACACTCTATCAAAGTTGGCTAATTTCGATTTGGTTGTTTCTAGCCGAACGGTATACATCGAAAGTTTACCGTATCCCAGTATTGATGAGCCCAGGGAGGCTTTGCTTATTGATCAGTCAGCCAGTTGGAAAGACCCCATAGAAGAGTATCTGAGACACGACCGTCTACCAGAGTCCCCCGCAGAAGCGATGAAACTAAAATGAAAGGCAGCACATTATGCCATAATTGATGGGATCCTCTATCGCAAATCGTTCACCCATCCATACCTATGGTGCCTGACTCTCGAAGAGGGGAACTATGCCCTCTGAGAAATCCATGAAGGAATCGGTGGTAACCACTTAGCCACTTGGAATCTAGTCTATAAAGCCCTTCGTCAGGGGTACTACTGACCAACTATGAAGACCGATTCTGATAACTATGTCAAATGATGTGATAAATGTTAGCGCTTCTCCTTAGTGCTTCGGCTACCCTCTACTGAGCTTAACCCCATATCTAGCCCTTGGCCATTTGCTCAATGGGACATGGATATTCTCGGACCATTCCCCCCAGCCGCGGGACAACGAAAATTTTTGATAATAGTGATTGACAATTTTAGTAAGTGGGTGGAAGCAAAACCTCTAGCTCAGATCACGACAACCAAAATCCAGTCCTTCATATGGACTCATATCATCACTCGGTTTGGCATACCACACGTCCTCATCACGGACAATGGAAAGAAATTCGACAACCAGCGCTTTCGAGAATTCTGTGGAAAACTCAAGATTCAACATCAATTTTCATCAGTCGCTTACCCACAAACCAACGGGCTAGCTGAAATAACCAACCAAATGATCCTGCAAGGACTGAAAACGACACTGGATGACGCCAAGGGGCAGTGGGCCAAAGAGCTTTATGGAATTCTCTGGTTATATCGCACTACCCTCTGAAGAGCAACGGGAGAAAAACCGTTTAGTTTAATTTACGGAAATAAAGTAGTCATCCTCGTGGAGATAGGTATTTACTCCGGGTAGCTCAATACGAAACTGGGCAAAACGAGCGTATCCTACAAGAAAAACTGGACTTGCTTCCAGAACTACAAGAGTTTGCGTCGGCACGTATGGTAGCCTATCAACAGTAGATGACACGATATCACAACCGAAGGGTTCGGAATCGAGCATTCAGACCTGGCCAACTGGTACTAAGGAAGGTGGAGACTACCGGTCAGCTCAACCTTGGGGGTAAGCTCGCCCCTAATTAGGAAGGTCCATATCGAGTACGTTCCGTGATTCGACTGGGAACGTACCGACTCGACAATCTAGACGGATCGCAGTCCCTAGGACTTGAAACTTGGAGAACCTGCACATATACTATCAGTAAATTTCAGAGCTATCTCGCAACCAGAAGATTTCCTATTGCTCGTACGCGTCGTCAATAGGGGATATAACCCCCCAGACCGATGGACGCAGCTCACAATTTAAAAATTTCCTATCGATCGAAGGGTCTCAGTCGCCCAGTCTCTATCATTCGTACACATATTCAATAGGAGATGTAACTCTCCAGATGGGTGGACGCGACCCATAATTTAAAAAATTTTCTATCGATCGAAGGGTCTCAGTCGCCCGGTCTTTATCGTTCGTATATGTCATCAATAAGGGATGTAACTCCCCGAACGGGTGGATACAACCCACAACTTAAAAATTTCCTATCGATCGGAGGGCCTTAATCGGCCAGTCTCTATCGTTCATATGCGTTATCAGTAGGGGATGTAACTCCTTGGATGGGTGGACGCGGTCCATAACTTAAAAAAATTTCCTATCGATTAGAGGGCCTCAGTCGCCCAGTCTCTATCGTTCGTACACGTCGTCAATAGGGTATGTAATCCTCGGATGAGTGGATGCGGCTCACAACTTTAAAAATTTCCTATCGATCGGAGGGCCTCAATCGCTCAGTATTTATCGTTCGTACGCATCGTCAATAGGGGATGTAACTCCCCGGATGGGTGGATGCGGCTCACAACTTAAAAAATATCCTATCGATCGGAGGGTTTCAGTCGTCTAGTTTCTATCGTTCGTACGCATCGTCAATAGGGGATATAACTCTCCGGACGGGCGGATGCGACCTAACAACTTAAAAATTTTTTATCACTTGGAGGGCCTAAATCGGCCAGTTTCTATCGCTTGTGTAAGCCACATGGAGTCTCCTAAGCAAATGAGTTTGACCCCCTAAACCCACCGACTGTCAATTTAGTAGTCCGAGAGGTTGGTGTTGCTCAGCATTTCAGGGAGGAGCTTAAAAGATAGACCTACTTAGACGAAGGTTGAAGAAAGGCGTATAACCAGACAAGGAATAGGAAAAGAGAAGGGACAAAATTCAAGTAAGTAAAGTATAACCTTTCATTTACATCTACGCGAAATAGTACATTCGGTTACATAAAGTATACACATAAGCTGCTAAGTCAGGTTGATTACACCAAGAGAGATACACAATAGGGTCATTCTTGAAGAGGAAGAACATAATCCCTACATGGAGAGTACAAAAATGTAGTGCTAGGGATAAGAGAAGGTGAGCCCGAGTTTTGCCACCACCAATGCGACTTGGGCCAGACCTACTGTCACACCCCGAACCGGGATCGTGAACAGCCGCCCATTGTCCTGGATGCCGGCTGTATTTTTACAGAAAATCCGGTAGAACCTCTCCATAAATCGGAAGTCTCCCATGTACAAAAAAACCTGTTTAATTATGTAAAATTCAAAATCATCCTGTAATTAAAATAAAAGGGTTATCCCGACCTCACAATAACCCACCAACCATGGTAGACATCCAGAACAACGCCAGGCTAAGTAAATTACCAGCAATCCTAGCCACAGACCTCTACTGTCATGCCCAACTAGAGCATGAGCAGCCGCCACATTAAGCGGGCCTAAGTTTTATAAAATTTACAACAATTTTTTCCAAGTTAACGTTCAAACACTACAATTGCCTCAATGCAAATGAAAAATGAGAGTTTCACAGATAAGGTACATAATCATACAAATCATCTCAAATTAAGTACACGGTTAAATACAAATCTCAATATCTTGACCACGCATGGTCGAAAATAAATTACGGAATTCATCATTTAAATTAAACTTTGATCTCATCGTCGTGAATCACCCAAATCCACCAAAATCTCTAAAATTTGAAGCGTCGCTCTGGCACAACAATAATCCTGTCTGAGGAGGGAAAGAAGAGGGGTGAGTACTCAAGGAAGAATACTCAGTAAGTGAGTGGGTCAATGTAATCGTCTAATATAGAGTGTGAAACTGGAGTGTCAAAGCCTCAGTGATACAAATCATATTTACAATCATTATGCTTTTCATTTCAACATATATATCATTAGCACGCATTATCAAGTCAAATATGTATCCAACAGCAGCCATTAAAATCATAGAACCGGTATAAAGTGTCCTGGCAGAGGTCTACCTTAACCTATGACAGGCGCACCGTAGGTGTTATATTCAAATTTATTTAAAGTGCTCTCGACCCCGGCGTTGGCGACGGAACTCGTCCAGGTGGTTGACTTGGAGAGAGTATCCAAATCCTCCCCCTTTCGGGTTCAACTACCACAATCGGTGTCGTCAATATAATCAAGACAACTAGGTAGGATACCCCGTGGCTAGGTCATATCCCGATGCCACCCAAGTGCCTCTCACGGTTCCTTCTGGCCTCAGGAGCACGAATACCATACACCAAAGCTCTCAAGGCCAAAATCAATATCTTATCGAGAATGTACGGAGTGAATGGGTTCACAAACCAATTGGTAACATATAAGCGTAAAATAACATATTATACATTTCAACCCCACACATTGATACATAATTTCATAATTCAACCCAATTTTGGACACTCCATCGGTATCACAAAAAGTGGGTTCCAAAACCACAAAACATTTCAAGCTTCCCGTTACAAATCATGCTCATTTATCAAAATGTTGTAAGAAACGGGGTATTACATATTAAACAAAACATTGAAATAAATCTCACTCACTTAGATCTTGCGAGGGTCAATCACTTCTCCTATGCCGACACAAGTGGTCGGCCCATGCTCCCCTCGATCAGTCTCCAAGGTCGGTCACTACAATTGTAACACATCACATATGTCATGAATTGAAAAATTACTAAGTTAATTAGCATTTTAACTAACCCTATATCTAGACCAAAACTAAGGCATACTAAATACTCTCTCAACTACGCGCATTTCATCTTCTTCTTTCTCCATCACCAACAACAACTTCAATGTTCCATACATTCATTCTACATAGTATCATCAACAAGCATACATGCCTCCCATTCCACCATTTGCATACACAAAACAATCTACATACAAACATATTTATTCTTTATTAAATTTTCTCCTTCGACATACAAATATAATACACATACATTGGTCATACATACACATACATATATTCCTCACACCTCGACCTCAATTATATCCATGCACATTCACCATTGCACCACAAAAATTCTGCACACTTTCTACCATTCTCTTTGGCCTTTAAGGTGATTTTAGCACACAATAATATTCCATTATGCTCAACCAACAACACCACACTTTTCAGCCCATATACATTTGCATATACTCATAATTCAATTATATGAAATCTTACTCGTTCCTCAATTGATCTTTCCTAATACACAATCACAATTATGTCATCAATTTCCAATTAATTTTTGGGTTTATCCATTTTCCCTAATTTTGCACAAATCCAAATTCTTCGATTTATGAATAACCTCTAATGTCATCAATTACATTTCATTTATAAATAAATAATAAAATCAAAACCAAGTCTAATTCAATCCTAAAATCACTAAAAGTCAGAAATATGTCTAAAATAAATAAATTTTCTACATGATAGAAAATCTTTGAAAAATCATAATGAAGAAACTAAGTATGGAAGTCTATTTTCATAATAAGTAGATCATATTTATGATTGCCTTTATACGGAAACAACTTATAATGAAGAAAGCTATATTGATCCTTAAGTTCCAACTCCAAATTCTAATATTTTCATGCATATTTCAAATTAACTCTGAGGAAAACCATTCAAATCAACTCAACTCGATCCCATCATCCTTTAATAGGCTTCTTTCATATCAGACAACCTAATTCATGAATTATCCTATACTTAACCTCACAAATTACATATAAAATATCAGAAATGCATCCTAATCGAATCTAACATACATTCTAACATATGCGATACATTCCTACTCTAAATTTACCCTAAATTCAGTTAATTAATCGAAGGAACCAAGAATCCCTCACCTAGGGTTTTTAACATTTCACCACACCCATTCGAATGTCTCCTCAATCCACTCCATGATCCGCAGTGCTCCTAATCGAAGAAGACTTATCAATTAGGCCTAATAATCGTAAGCAAAATTGAAACCCCAGATTTAGAATTAGCAATGAGTCTTGCACCGAGCAGGAGGGAATGCGTCTCGGACTAGGTTCCTAATCGTTGCTCCTGTTTCATTGGGACCGCAAAGGTCGCGAGAGGGAGTAACAACGTAGAACCCTTCGGTAGTAGGGGGCTTCACCGGTGCGAAGTGAAGAGGGAGACAGGGGACTGTTATATGGAAGGAGAGAGAGACAGTAAAGATCGTGGCAAAAGAGATTGAGAGAGAACCGAGAGAGAGAAGCGATCGTAGTGAATAAAGAGAGAGACAGAGAGTCGATAGAGAGTGGGAAACAGAGAGTGAGGTAGAGAGAGAAAGGATGAGGGGGTCGGCTACGTGGTGGTGTACGGTGGCAACGGTAGAAGATGGTGGCGGTGTGTGGTTGATCGCGGTGGAGGACGGTGGCGGAGAGGGAGAATCGAATGGGAGGGAGAGATCGAGAGAAAGAGAGAGAGAGAACCGAGAGGAAGGTAGAAAGAGAGTGGCGGTGATGACGGTGGTTGGTGGCGTGCGGTGGCGAAGAGAGTGAGGGAGAGCGGAGGAGGGATTGGTGGAGACGAGCGGAGAGCGCGAGAGAAATCGCGAAAGGGATAGATTGAGAGAATGAGACAGATAGAGAAAGAGACGGAGAGGGAGGGAACCAGGGAGTGAGTAGGCGGGTGAGCGTTAGTGGAGTGATGGCGGCGATGGCCATTCGCGGCGAGAGAGGATGGCGGAGAATGCGTAAGAGATTCGCGAGGGTGAGAGAGACGAAGACAGAGAGAGCCATTGAGAGAGAAATTAAGGTAAAAACCTAATTTCAATTTGGGGAGCAACGCCGCGTTTTGCTCCTCCTTCTCTTTGTTTTTTTTTTTTTACAAATTTAAATAAATTAATAAATATCAATATATCTATTTTTATATCCACTTTTCTTTAGAATATAAATTTCGTAGAAATAGGATTTTTTTCTGTGAATTACGGGATAGGACTATTTTAAAACATACTAAAATTTCAAATTTAATACCCCAAAATCAAAAATCAATAAAACTAAAATTTTCTATATATATATATACGGTGATGAGGAATATTTATATATTTCATTGAATAGGAGTATAGTAGTATGAACACCGCATGTTGTCGGTGCTAGCATTTCTCTAACCTCTAAAATAAGTTTCGTCCTCGAAACTAGAAATAAAAACTATACAACAAACAAATGGTGGTATTGTCTCTTCATAAACTTTCTCGGGCTCCTGCGCTCTCCTTGACTCTGGTCACTGGACTTTAATCAACCTAATGGCACCATTCCGGTAAGGTAGGAAAACAAAAAGTCCAATTACTTGGATCTCTCCCATAACAACAGATGGCCTCGATTCCTTGGATTCATTTAATCTAACTGATTGAAGCTATCATTAAATTTAAGGGTTTATGCTTACTAAATAACAAAATCAAGGCTTTATTCTTCCATGTTCGAGTATTTTGAGAACAATTTACTAAAATAAAAAGTCACCAATAGTGGTAAATTCTGGATCCACCCCTTTCAATTTCTTTCTAAGAATCCATCGCTTATTATTATATGAAAGTGGGCTCCCAACATGAACAACAATAAGTCTTCCCTAGGGTTACAAGTAAACCTTTCATCGGGCAAAACTATATCATCAAAATAATTAAATAACAACAAAATCTCTCCTAGATAAATATAGATCTTCTCAAGGCATTATCGTGCTAAAATCTCCTCTACTATCAATCATTCTATCTAAAGTAACATTAACAATCAAACAAAATAAAAACCTACTAAAACGAATCATTTTCATCTACGGTATCTACCATTATAAGTCTCATTTATAATAATACTATATGTTCTACTTGCTTTATATATCTTACTTCTTATGCATAAATGTGCTTTTCAAAATTTGACTTTAGGTTGCTAAGTTAAATCAAAGTTCATATTTGAATCTAAGATTCTTCTAAAGAATATTAGGAAAGACTGGAGTGAGCATAGAAATTTCTGTAAGGAATATACGGGAATGGCATATTGAGCATGGCCAATGAGTTTGACAGGTAGTTATACTAAACACATATAGACATTCAACAAGTATAATGCCAAAAATATTTGTAAAACATAAATTCACATTAAATTTTCCATGACTCATATTTTCTAATTTGATCAGCTATACTTTATATTCTCTCTTCAATAATTTTGGGGTTTTGCAAAACCATCCTCCTACCCCATGATTGTCGAGGTAGGATCCGCAATGAAAATTTTTCACAATGTTTAATAAAATACCCCATTTCTGTGGCGTTGGGTTTGGAGTTCCATGGGGTGCCTCCAGTTATCACGGATCAGCGCCAGGAGGCTTCCCATCTCACCTACCACCAAGCAAAATTTCTCATCAGCTTTAGCCACGCTGCCTCCATGGTCTCAATCCGTGGCAAGGCTTAGTCTTTTTCCAGTGACCATGTTACCACAATCAATACCAAAATCAATTCATGCTCAATGTATAAAATAGAGCAATATTTCAGCAATTCATATGTGTATACAAACGTAACTTCGTGCAAACAAATCAATATTCAATTCACGAGTCATGGATTTATCACAAAATTCATTCGAGGCACATTATAATCATAAAATGATTTTAAATCTCTTTCAAAATTTATTTCACAAATCAATTTGAATTCATTGCCCATTCACATGCAACATAGCTGCTCATTCATATCTCCCTATAAGGGAGTTAACCAAATTATCAATGAGTTAACTTAAATATCTCTAAATTTGGAAACAACTCAACTCAATACCTCAATGAGTTGACCACCAATGAGTATCTCTATATGTCTAGGGAAAAAGAATCAAATGACAATTTCCACCAATTTCAATCAAGGTATACAATCATTAATAACACCATTAATATCTCAGAGACATCAAAATCATCTCTCCTTAAATTCCACATTATCATGCAATCACCATCGCTTAATATTTGAATTAAATTTTGAGAAAATACTAAATGATAACAATTTCCAATTTCTATTTTCTCCTATCCTTTTCCAATGTCGGATCGAGATCAACCTTCACCAATCATCTATGAAAACAATATACATAGAAACAATCAAAATCAATATAATCTTATGTCCAATCATCAAAATGTCTTACCTCTATAATAGGGTGTTAACAAAACTGGGAAGATTTTCTAATGGAGCTCTCAAGATCTCTCAAAATGAAGTTCCTAGGCAAACACTCCACCAAAACCAACCTACTTTACCATAGTTTAAAATTTATTTATCTATCTAAAAGTATCAATGGTCAGAACAAAGGAGGTAATAACAAGGGTGACATGGGAGGGAATTCTTTACTCAAAGGCAAAAGTACAATAAAAGACATTTGCTTTTCAATGTTAAAATAAAAGAACCATTTGAGTCAAAGGCTACCAATCATTAATTTCATTATATGGGCGACCTTCACGATTTTATCACATCAATGTTTGTGAAATTCAAACTAATAATTAATCACCTTCAATATTTCCAACCCGTTAAAGTATATTTACATTAATCATCTTAACTTGGGCCATATGCAACCACAACAAGATCCGCATAACTTTCCATCTATTTTTCAATCTATTATTCAATACCTCATTTTCATATTCCTATATGACTGCCAACAAGAACTAAATTTTAGATCTTTACATGCCACAATGGTTCTTTACCCTAATAGTTCCATAAGTTTCTTTATCCAACTTTTTAGAGGTCCTTTGAATTTATGATGCACTTGTTTTCCTTTGTCTCAGCTACCAGGGACCCATATAAAGTTTTTATCAACTCTTACTACTAGACACTATACATAGGAATGGATAGAACAAAATCTTTCATAGGAGCCGATATCTTGGGATATTTATCTTTTGTCACAAGGAGTCAATGATCACGTGTTCTTACACTTGATTTTGACTTACGCCATAAGACAAATGAC